>CM040118.1:400724376-400758324 GCA_022559845.1 Amorphophallus konjac
CCTCCACCAAGACGATAAGAACATGATACGGGCATACCACTAGAGAGCGAACCCCAGGGAGAGGGGTGACGATGTTGATGTTGCCCAGAGAAAACACTAGGGCGTGTTTGGCGTTGGAAAACTGAAAGATCACACACGGGATATAGGGGAAAAGTACTGCAATTGAATAAGAAAGACAATTCAAGTATGCATCCACACATCCATTCAAACCCAGAGGGAAGGCATCGTATACAAGATCAAATACAACGGTGGCTTGGCGTTGTCGCACGAAACTGATCCCTGGGTTGGGAAAGAAAAAAATAGAGAGAGATAAAGGACAGCGGCCAGAAGAAAGCCTAGGGGCTCATATCATCGCCCATCATATTACATCGCTCAGTGGAGCTATCCTAGTAGAAAGGGGTAAGAAAGACAGAAGCAGAACTCCGAACACCTTCCGCCAACCCACCTCGGTTTGCTGCAGTAGGAAAATAGAGTATCGAAAAAATGAACCTGGCACTTCGCTCCCCTTTCTTCCTCTCAAAGGCTCTTTTCTGTCTGGCTCTCTATCTCTCTTGTAGGCTCTTCGATTGTTTTTTTCTTTCTATCATCAAATTTTCTTCTTCTTCTAATGCCCTCCCCTTTTCATTCGATGCCAAGGGGCACATATATAGCAGAACCCTTCTCATGGCTTCACCCAGAGTGGAAAAGGCGCGCCGAGAAGAGGGGGCGCGCCGGATTAAGGGAGCGCGCCGGATTTGAGCCATCCCATCGTGTTCACTTGATATGAGTCCGACAGCGGGCCCCGGATTGGCTCTGGGAGTCACTGTGATCCTTCATCTCACCGTGGTCTTACCAAACCATGGTGGGAGGTATTGACGAAGCTTCCAGGCCACTGAACGGCTGCTTTCGAAATCTCGTGCATCTTCGGCTTGGACACGCAGGTTTTCCGCTGACGTGGCTTTCGGCAAAATGGTTCGTGCTGCTGGCTCGACTTGACCAGCACCAGTGGCTTTCACGGGAAGTGGTATACTACCCGGGGTGCTTTCGCCTCAACTGGGCGGTCATTTGGTCACTAACGGACCTGCTTTGCTGAGGAGCCGCACTCGTGCCGGGTTGTCCGAGACTTTTGTTGACAGGGCCTTCAACACTGTGGCTTGTGCTGTTGGCTCGGGTGCCCGGATCGGGTCACGGGACGATCTCGCACTATCTCGCAGCAGCGGTGAATGATAATATAGCGAGCTAACGGACCTAAAGTATGCTCTCTAGCAGCGGCATAAACAAGTATATATGACAATAAGCAAATGCCGAGTGTAGGGAGCGAGAACGATACCTCCACGAGCTCGGCGTGGGGAAGATGGACCCGACCGAAAACTCGTACTCCCGGGAAACTTAACACACAATAATTACAGCAATTGGAACATGCCCACTCCATGCAGGTGTAGACACGCCATTCCTGACGTCTCCTGAGAAAGTCTCATATTACTATACAACGCCCCGCAACGGCTTACGCATTTTGAATCACTCGAGTGCTTCCTTTTCTCGGGTCTTCTTCTACCTTTTTCGGCATCCGGAATCGTCTCGTCACGGCATTCGGACGGCATCAACACCAGTCGGACGCATCAGGAGGTTCCAGAATCAAGAAGGGGGGTCTACCGGGCGGTCGTCGACGCCTGATTTGAGGACCCGGGTGGGTCTTAATGGGGGCGTCCAGGCCCCTGGACGCCCCCATCTTTTAAATTTATTTTATTATTTTATTATTTTCTCAGGGCCCAAAAATAAATAAAAATATATATATTTTAATGGAGGCGTCCAGGACCCTGGACGCCTCCATAAAAACTAATAATAATAAATATTTATAAAATGCCAGTTGGCATAAAAAGACAAAAAATAAATAAAAAATATATATATTAATGGAGGCGTCCAGGCCCCTGGACGCCTCCATAAAAACAAATAAAAAAATTAAAATGCCAGCCCTGGTATAAAAGACAAAAGAAAAATAAAAATAATATATTTTGGAGGCGTCCAGGCCCCTGGACGCCTCCATCAACTCCCTCACGGGCGCCGGCCACCGAACGACGGTTTGTCGTGTGTGAAAAAATCCAAATTATAGAGACGTCCAGTCAGCTGGACGCGCCCATTTCTGAATCACGAGGCGCCGCTCACAAAACCACGCGTTGTGCCAAACCGCGTGCGGCCGTCGTCGGTTTTCGGTGGACCTGCTTGAGGCGTCCGGGACCCTGGACGCCTCCACAAAAGTATTCCAAAAAAATCAATAAAAATAGAATAAAATATTATTTCGGCCCTGATGGAGGTGTCCAGGGTCCTGGACGCCTCCACCCTCCGGAGCCCTATAAATAGAGGCCCACCCCCTCAGTTCTGGGGAGCTAAGAAGTGATCCGATAGGCTGCCGGAGCCCAGAGGCTACGGAGTCATTTTCTAACCCGTCGGGTCTTTTGTAGGTGGAGGTTCTGCCGGCTTCTCGGGTGCCCACGCTCGCGAGAGGAAGGTCGTCTTCATCCACCGCGCTTCCACGTCGTCCCCACGCTGCCGGAGCTCCGCCGGATTTCACCCTCGGCTCATCCAATAAGCCTTTTCTTCCCCTTCTTCTTCATAGTTCTTTACATTCATCATACTGCATCCTCTATCCCCCTTCACAAGGGCGCCTCTTCTCTTATACTTCTTGCATCCATCATCTCATTTTTCTCCCACTCGAGTCCGAGAGGGGTTTAAAAGATAACACCAACCAGGTGTGTGTCTTGCCATCATTTCGTTACTTTTATCGCAAGGATTTGAATACTACACCTTCATCTTTCTAATCCACTTGTTACTTGTTTGTCGTTGTTTTGCAAGGGTAACCGAGGAAAGCCCTCTCCGTCGGCCGGCCGAAGGGAGAGGAAGAAGCAACCCGCCATCTCCCGCTCTCGAGGTAGGCGCGATCACTTTCTTATTTTGGGGTCTTTTGGCCCCTGGCGATCACATCTTGTCATCGAGGCCGCGGCGAGTCACTTCCCCAATGGCCGTTTAAATTTCTTTTCCTATATTCTCTTTATATTTTGTTATATTCTGCTTATATCATCGAGGCCGCGGCGAGTCACTTCCCCAATGGCCGTTTAAATTTCTATTCCTATAATCTCTTTATGTTTTGTTATATTCTGCTTATATCATCGAGGCCGCGGCGAGTCACATCCCCAATGGCCGTTTAAATTTCCGTTCTTATATTCTCTTTATATTCTGTTATATTCTGCTCTTATCATCGAGGCCGCGGCGAGTCACTTCCCCAATGGCCGTTTAAATTCCCGCTCTTTGTATTCTCTTCATATTCTGTCATCTTATTATCTGCTCATATTCTCGAGGCCGCGGCGAGTCACTTCCCCAATGGCCGTTTCAATTCTTGTTATTTAATTTTTGCACCATTCCCGTCCCCCCGAGGCCGCGGCGAGTCACTTCCCGCTATGGCCGTTTAACCCCCATATTTTGCTATATCACACTTGTCCTGCTCGCCCCGCCGGAGCAATCTCCCGTGGTGGCCCCTTCTCTCCCTTCTCTTATTTCTGTGTTGCAGCAAACAAACACCAAAAGAAAGAAAAGAGGAGCCCGCGCGCGCTCCGCGTCCTTCTCCGCTCTTCCCCGAACCGCGTGACGTCGCTCACAGATTGGCGATCACGGTGGGACATCTACTGCTTCCTTTCGGCTACCCTTGCAAGTTCGGCACCATCCGTGCCTCTCCACCTTCGCGCCCGCGCGCGCCCCCGTTGTGCTCACGGCAGCACCGTCAGTTTTGATTGGTTCTTTGTTTATTATATGTCTGTTATTTCTGTTGTTTTCCCACTCCATATATCTGTCAGCATTCCATTGCATACATCCATTCCTCTTTTCTATCCTTTTTTTCATTTTTTGAGGATCACCCTTTCCCGGTGAAGGAAGGACTCTCCGTTTGGGAATTCCTCTCAACGGACTAGAATCTCCTACACTGGGACCTCCGTAAGTCCCCGACATCGAAGAATCTCCTCTTCGTTCACTGGGCTGGTTGTACCATTGAAGTTCCCCGGAGTTAGTCATTTCATTCGTGGTGAGACGAGAGACCCTAGCTGACACGGCGGTGAAACAAAAATAAACTAGGGTCCCCATTTTGTGTGAACTTCGGATCTCGCTAAAAATACAAAAAAATCATCAAAATCAAAACACAAAAAAAGGGCGTAAAGGCATCCACTTGTTTGATAATCTCTGCTACCTACTTGCTAGTGTATGTTTTTGCGTTCTGGGAAAACTGTGAGCATGTCTCACGAGTCTTTTGAGGAAAACCACCCTAGTCGTGGTTTGACAGCCGACCCGCGAGTCTATGCTATGGACTCGGGTCCTTCTCATGACCCCTCGCATGAGGTGCAGGTTATTGCCGGGGACACGTCCCCGCCACAGGATATCTCTTCCTTACTGGGCGTCCTCGCCAACACGGAGCTTACCTCTGAACAGCTCCGGGCCTTCCAGGCCATTCTAAAGGGGAAATCTGTTTCCCCCACGCCCCAGGAATCAACTCCGGCCATCGCACCTCTCCAAGAGTCCGTGCAGGCCATTCCATCTCCTTCATTGGCGCAAGCCATCCAGTCTCCCTCGCTTCAAGGTCAAGCGAGCCAACAACCACCCTCATTCCAGTTCCCGTCACAATCTCAAACTCCCGTTGTTCCCCACACGCCGCTTCAGCCAGGGCCAACTGTCGGCGGTCCGACAGCTCCCTCTCATTCGGGGTTCCCCCCTCAAGTCTCCGGGAGACAGTTTCTCCCCCAGTGGCAAGTGCCACCTTCACCCCCAGAGGAGCTCGCCCAATCGCTCCTCAATAGGTTCAACCGCATGGACGAGCAGTTTCAAAATCTGAGAAGGATGGTGGACGTGAAAGCCACCCCGGAGGTTGCTTTGCCAATCCTTCCCGTCATTCATCTTCCTCCCTCCGAAATGCCCACGTACCGCAGATACAATGGTACCGGCAACCCCTTCATTCATCTCAAGGATTTCATGTATGAGTCCTCTTACTGGCAAAACGATCAGAGGTCCCTGGCATACCTCTTTCGGAGATCATTGGATGGTCCCGCGCTTGAGTGGTTCTATTCTCTGGAGCCCCGCGAGGCCGAGAATTTTGAAATAGTCCAGAGAAGGTTCTTGCAGAAATATAGGGATAGGGTCGGTCCCTCACTCTCCATTACCGACCTAGTGGCCGAAAAGATGAAACCCGACGAGGATTTTGTCCGATATGCTGATAGATGGAGGTCTCTGGCGGAAAGAATAAGGGATACCCTCTCCGAGCCCGAACAAGTGAAGATGATTGTGTCTAATGCAACCCCACAGTTCAGACATGTCCTGGCCATGAATAAACTTACTACAATGGAGGAACTCTATGAAAGGGCCCGATACATCCAAACCCAGCTAAAAGACTCCCCCATCATGAACATGTTTGAGTCGCCGAAGCCCAAAGTGGTCAGAAAGACAGGCGCTGGTGTCCCGGGCGGAGCCACAGAAGGGGTCGTGACAAATGAGCAAGTCAGTGCGGTCAACAATGCCAACTATGCAGTCAACCCAAGGCCTCCACAAATGCCCCGACTTCCCCTTCAACCAGGTCCTTTCCCTCTTCGTCCTCCACCCCAAAATAATCCACCCCAGGATAATATGCCTCCATTACGCCAACCCCAGCAACAACAACCACAACCTCAGCAACAACAACCACCGCTTCAGTACAACCAAGTTCCACCCCCAGGGAACTATGGTCCCCAACAGCAACAAAGGAGGCCGCTCGGTCCCAAAAGAGCCTACTATCCACCATTGCCGGAAACCTTAGCAGACATTTTTAATGCCCTCATGGCATCAAACCAACTCGCCCTACCCAGAGAAAGGCCCGCGTGGCCCCCCAATGTTGATACCTCCAAATACTGCGTCTACCACAGGCAGCCGGGACACACAGTAGATTACTGCTTCCATTTCAAAGATTACATCCATGATATGAATGATGAACATCAAATAGATTGGGATGAGATGAGACGGTACGTCGCGGCTCTCAAGGCTAGGAGACCTCCTCAGAGGCCACAGCAGCAGTTACAACAGCAGCAGCAGCAGCAACCACAACAACAACAACAGCCTCAGCAGGCCCCACAACAACAGCCCGACATGGGAATAATCCAGAATCCATTACCGGAGCACCAACAGCCCAATCATCAGGTTAACCCCATCTCCTCCTTCCCGGAAGTCGGGAGAGAGCAGGTGTGGCACCAGGAAAGTACCTCCATTCTTTCTACCTCCAACCCTATCGTCATGCAACCCCCTCACCTTGCCCGGGTAGCACCTCTCTCTCATCAACCCGCGTCAGTATCACCATCACCATTTCCACTACCATTACGCCCTCTCATCCGCACCCCGACCTCCTATCAACCGACACTCTCCACTACGCCTTCACACCCTCTCACCTTCTCTCACTCCCCCACTTTACCATCCACCTCTACCACATTTACCCCTACGCCTTCTAAACCCCTTATCATCCGTCAACCATACATAACCCCGTCTTTCTCCACCACATCACCACTAATGCCTTCAAAACCACTCATCACCCACCATCCACCTCAAAACCATTACCCGTTTCAAACCTTACCCACTTCCACTTTGCCTCCGCCTCCACCTTCCAAACCCCTTATCCTTCATAATCCGCGCGATATCCCCTCTACCTCCACCATGCCTCCACCTAACAAACCCCTCATCAGAATCCCTGCTCCCGTCATCACCCCTGCTTCATCAACCATTCCTCCACTACTACCCCTCAAACCCCTGTTAAAACCCACTGCTACCCCCACAGAGGTACAAAAGCCGCAGGCAATGGTGCTCCGGAGTGGAAGGATTTTCCACAGGGTTTTCCCCCACAACAGTCAGAATCCCGAGCAATCTCAGCCAGAGAAGGATGATGAGAACAACCAGAAAGAGCTATCCCTGGAACACAGTATGATCTATTGAAACACTTGGATAAGACACCTGCTCGGATCTCCATCCTGGAGCTACTTCAAAGATCCACATCCCACCAGGCAGCCTTAATGGAGTACCTTCAAAGGGTCATGGTGAATGAAGACCTCCCGTGGAGAAGATTTCGACCGTCCTGACCCCAACAGACACACAACCGGCCATCATGTTTCACAACTACGAGCTCGCTCCCAAGGAAGCTCGGAAATATGCATTGTGCATTTCAATAAAAATTAATGGGGTATCCATAAACCCGTGTCTTGTGGACACGGGTGCGTCCATAAATGTGATCTCCATGAGCACTCTTCAGTTGTGTGGGGTCAACGAGGAACAAATAAGACCTTCCTCGATCACGGTCACGGCTTATGACAATAGCAAAAGGCCACCGCAGGGGATGATTATTCTGAAGGCAGAACTAGGCCCCATGTCAATTCCCACGGAATTCCATGTCCTCGACATGGACCCCACATTCAAGGCTATACTGGGTCGCCCTTACATCGAAGCCATGGACGCTGTGCCTTCCACCAACCATCAGTGCATGAAGTTTCCTTACAATGGGAGAATTATTAAAGTGGTCAGTACACCTGTCCTTCACACAGTGGATGCTATCAACACCTCTCTGCCTTCTGTTTGGCCGTCTCATCGGCCCATATTGTCACTGCTGGACGTACGTGATCCATCTCATGTTCCACTAGCACCAAAGGAGCCGGTCAGGGCAACCGCAACATCATGTCTCCCTTTTCACTCCAAAGGTTGGGAGATTATGAGGAACATCGGCTATCAACAGGGAAAAGGTCTGGGCGCACAGTTACAGGGTATGCTCAAGCCGCCAAAAGAAATTAGGCCGAACCGTAGGTTTGGCCTAGGCTTCAAAGGACCGTTCAAGGCAGATTGGAAGCCCCTCACGTGGACTCTATCAAACCACTTCAACAGAGGGCCCGTTGTTCAGATGGGAGATCACCCACGAGAAGCATATGGGGGATCACATGCTGTATATTTGGCTGAAAAATGTCCGAGGATCACCAAAAGAGGCAAGATCAAGATCCGGAATGCGAGTGGGACAAATGGTTCGACATACGGGACATTTCCGTTGCACTGGAAAGGATGTTCTCGTCTCCGCAGCTTGAAGGACCACCATTGATCTCCGAAATACCAGAGAATATTACCACTCTTGCCAAGGTTCCAAACTATCCTCGTCCTCGCCAGAAGGACTCTGTCATCGACGGATCTTCATCCGTCCTCAACATTGCCGTCGACGGCTCATTAGCCGCCATCCTCTCCATCCACTCGTCTCAGCCTTTGCTGATATCTTCTTCCTGGGCCAGACAATTGTCTGATGATCTTCCCAGGTCCCCTTCTTTGCTTACATACCTGCGCGGGCTTTTCAACCCGCGCCAGGTCTTCAACCATGATCTGCTCTATGAGCCTCACAATCCTCTAGCCATAACCCCTTTTCTCTCCCCTCCAATCTCTTTTCACTGCTTTGTCATTAAAAATGAAAACGAAAAAAAAACGTCAATTTTCAAACTCCCCAACAACACATCTTCGTTGAGGAAACCTCCTACATCTCCCACGGGTGCGTACCGCCTTGCGGACCACCCGTCCAAGGTCCGATGAGCGACCTTTTCTACCCCTCCTCTGAGGGGTCTTCTCCTGTACATTCTACACCATCCTCTTCGTCTTCCTCTTCTTCTGTAAATATTGTCAGTCAATCTAGGAATGATAGGCCGAGGGTAGTACCTAGGAAGAAATCCAAGGGTAGGCAGATCCCTCGTCGATTCCTTCTGGATTTGGCCGCCAGGTGTCAGGCCCTTCTTGCCATCCCCCAGTTGTTAGAAAATCCCATCCAGCTACCCGAAATAGAATGCGAGGGCGACTGTGCATCTGATGAAGGGTATGGAGTCTACGAGATCACGGATGAAGAATGCCCCACTGAAGATGAGGGTGAAGAATATGAGGATGCGGCGGGCGCATACGCTAGTGGAATGAGGAGATTCGACGAGCCGTCAACCGCCGTAGAAGAATCCACCAAAGAAGTCAACTTGGGAACTGAGGAAGACCCTAGGATCATCCTCATAAGTGACAACCTACCACCCTCTGAAGAAGAGGCATTAATTGAGGTTCTCAAGGAATATAAGGACACGTTTGCATGGAGCTACGAGGATATGCCGGGTCTGGATTCAACCTGGTCGAACACCGTTTAACCCTAAAACCAGGGTCCATCTCGGTAAAACAAAGGTTAAGGCGTTTCCACCCTCAGATGGCTTTGAAAATGAAGGAAGAGGTCGATAAGCTCCACAAAGCCAGGTTCATTAGAGTCGTCCTTTATCCTCAATGGGTGGCGAACATTGTCCCGGTCATGAAAAAAGATGGGAAAGTCAGGATTTGCATCGACTTCCGGGACCTTAACCGCGCGTGTCCAAAGGATGATTTTCCCTTACCTCACATTGATGTGCTGATTGATAACACGGCAGGCTACGAAACCCTCTCTTTCATGGATGGATTTTCAGGATACAATCAAATTCGTTTGGCAGAAGAGGATCAGGAAAAGACGTCATTCACTACCCCTTGGGGAACATATTGTTACGTGGTCATGCCATTCGGATTAAAGAATGCTGGAGCTACTTACCAAAGAGCGATGATGGCCATATTTCATGACATGATGCACATATATCTGGAAGTGTATGTGGATGACTTATTGGTGAAATCAAGGACCAGGATGGAACATCCAGAAGTTTTGGCTAAGGTCTTGCAAAGGTCAAGAGAGTTCCAATTGAAAATGAACCCGAAAAAGTGTGTGTTTGGTGTGTCGTCGGGTAAATTGCTGGGGTTCATTGTGAGTAAAAGAGGGATCGAGATTGATCCCGACAAAGCTAAGGCCATCAGGGATATGCCGCCTCCCAAGAATTTGAGGGAAGTCCGAGGTTTAATCGGGAGGTTGCAGTTTATTCGTCGGTTTGTGTCTCAACATTCACAAAGGTGTAGACCTCTCTACGAGTTGACCAAGCCAGGAGTAGAATTCCACTGGAATTCTAAATGTCAGAAAGCTTTTGAAGGGTTGAAGGAATATCTGGCTAGTCCACCCGTTCTCATTCCACCCAAACCAGAAAAACCTCTGATCCTTTACGTCTCAGTCTTGGATGACTCCGTGGGAGCCGTCCTCGCACAAGCTGATGAAGAAGGCAAGGAACGGGCAACCTATTACTTGTCCAAACTTCTCAATCCCTGTGAGCAGAAGTACACCGTCATGGAGAAAACCTGTGCTGCCCTCGTTTGGGTAGTGCAGAAATTGAAACACTACTTCTTGGCTCATGAGGTCCACTTGATTGCTCGGATGAATCCTATCAAATTCCTTCTGGAGAAAGCCGTCCTTACGGATAGGCTAGCACGCTGGCAAAGTTTTCTCTCTCAGTTCGACATCACCTACATCCAGCAAAAGGCGATTAAAGGCTATGCCATAGCCGAGCATCTCGCTCACCATCCTCTTCCCAAGTTCGATCCCGTCCAATCAGAGTTTCCAGATGAGGAACTAATGTCCGTCAACCAATCAGATGAGCCAATGTGGACACTATATTTTGATGGAGCTCTGAATTCTCAAGGGAGAGGAATCGGCATCGCCCTCCTGTCACCTGAAGGCCTCACATTCCCATTAGCATACCAGCTCAAATTTCCAGTTACCAACAATATAGCCGAATATGAAGCTCTTCTAGCTGGCCTAGAACTCGCCCATTCTTTTCGTATCACTGAGTTGCGAGTCGTAGGTGATAGTCAACTCATCCTTCGCCAGGTGCTCACTAAATATCGCACTCGTGATCCCAAACTCAAGCCATACCAAGAACTCACTGCTGCCTTTGCCAAACTGTTCGCCAAACTGATCTTTGTTCATGTCCCTCGTCATCAGAATATTCTCGCCGATGCCCTCGCCTCGTTGGCATCATCCATAAGGTTCCCTCTAGGAAGATGGTTTAAGTCCATTTCCATCTATAAACTTCACGCCCCTGCAATCGATGATGCTTCCTACGTAAATATCAAAGACAGGATAGCAAGGAAGATCCTGCAGGAAGATATCCTTGAGAAGAGGGAAATCATGTTGGCAGAGGCCGAAGAAGAACTGGCTGATGAAGAGAAACCATGGTTCTATGAAATTGTCAAATACTGCCAAGATCAGTCTTATCCTGAAGGGGCCACCACAGAGGACAAGAAAGCCATAAGAAGGGTGGCTCAGAAATATACTTTGGTTGGAGGTCTACTCTATAGGAGGAGCCTTACTGGTATTCTGTTAAGATGTCTTGGTGACGATGAGGTTTGGAAATGTGTAGAAGAGACGCACTCGGGTGTGTGCGGTGGCCACGTGAATAGTCAGATGCTCGCCAAGAAGATCATTCGCAAGGCTTTTATTGGCCCACTATGGAAGAAGATTGTGCTGTCTATGTCCGTAGGTGTGTCAAGTGTCAACTTCACGCCGATAAAATCCATTCACCATCTTCCTCACTTCATCCAATATCCTCCCCATGGCCTTTCTCCATGTGGGCATTCGACATCATTGGTCCCCTAGGTGATCCCAATTCCCTCACCAAGCAGAAATCTTTCATCCTTACTGCGACGGAATACTTCACCAAATGGGCCGAAGCCGAAGCTTACGCGGAAATCAAGGCGTCAACAGTCTGCAAGTTCATCATGAAGAACATCCTCGCCAGATTCGGCGTCCCAAGCACGATCGTCACCGACAATGGGCCACAGTTCATTTCTCAGGACCTACAGGACCTCTGCAAAAGGTACGCAATTGCATTGCATCATTCATCGCCTTATTACCCACAAGGTAACGGCCAAGCGGAGGCCACCAATAAAACATTGCTCAAAATCATCAAAAAAACCTGCGAGTCTAGTAAGTTTTCAGACTGGCCAGAAAAGCTTATCGAAGCCCTATGGGCCTATCGCACTTCAATCCGTACCCCCACCGGGCAGACTCCATTTGCCCTCACTTATGGTATGGAAGCGGTAGTCCCGTACGAGACTCTGATCCCTTCTCTCAGGGTACAATTGGACGAGGAATTTCCCCTCGACGATCGTCGTAATTCACTCCTCGCCCAGTTGGAACTCTTGGATGAGAAGCGACTGGCCGCTGCCGAACACGCGCGTGTGTATCAAAATAGACTCGCTCGCTTTTACCAAAAGAAAGTCGTTGAGAGAAAATTCAAAGTCGGTGAGATGGTCGTAAAAAGAATTTTTGTCAAACCTGGAGGGCCGCGTTCTAAACTCCAACCCAATTGGGAAGGACCATTTGTAATTCAAGCCGTGTACCCTGGCAACGCCTACAAGCTAGTCAACGCCGAAGGGACCGAGTTATCCCACCCCTGGAATGGGCTTTATCTTAAGAAATACTACCCTTAGCACAAAACAAAAAAAATGATGAAAAGATAAAAAACATCAAAAAAAAAGAAATATTGAAAACCACTAAAAATATGGAAAATTCAAAATGCCGATGCCTGGCAGTCACCATGTAGTTAAGTCTCTGCATCTAACCTTCATGTTAGGATAGGGCCCATTAAGGCTTGGTAGGCACCGGGTCTTGGTTTGCCAGAACCGTGGAGACCCCTGTCCGGCCACGTCGGCCTATGCTCGCTCGAAGGAAGCTAACATGTGTTCACTTATGTATTTTATTCAAAAAAAGTTGGTAGCATCACCTACGGTAGGGCCACACCTAGAAGATCTCCGGAAGCTGTAATCTTTATTCTTTTCTCTTCGACCAAATGAGACAGTCGGCGCCCTTAAAACGCTGAGCATGAGAAACCGAAACTCAAACCCCAAGGCAAGAGTAGGATCCATTTCCTCGAGCATCGATCAGAGCACGAGAAGAGGGCAGTGTCCCCGCAGGCATACAAAAGGGAGCCCACAAACGTCAAACGACTATATCTCCCTCACAAAAAGAAATACAAAATCAAAATCAAGAGAAAAGCCTGGTCGTGACCGTGCCTGTTGCGATAAACGGAACCCCTCAAAGCAAAAGTCTGAATCCACAAAGGGGCCGTGGAATGTAAATGCTCGAGATTTGGTCCGAAGTTGTCTGAAAGGAAAGAGTTAATGGGCCCTTATTCGCTCGCCGGGTTAACGGCTTTGCCGGTCCTCTCAGGAGGTTTATCCCCTACACTCTTCCTTCTCCCTCTAAAGATGAAGGTTCGATGGAGTTTCTGAAAGGTGAAAACTGCCCAGGGTCTGCGACCTTATTTTAATATACACATTTGGTTGCCTACTTTGAAAAGCAAAAGCTATCGCTGCGAAGGAGTCTCCGTGTTTCTGGCTGGTCAAGACCCCTGTTTACCACCTTGATGTCTTCTTGTTTAACCTCGGGCTTAGGCCAATGCAAGCGCGTCACCTATGGGTGCGACGGCGTCTGATTCCGGGTCAGCGTCGCGCGGTTGGTCGTTAGGGTTCCAGGGTGTTCCATCATATACCATCTAGAGTTGTGAGGAAATAGACCCGGGTCGGGCAAATCTTTTACCTCAAACACCTTTTGGGTGAATCCCTGTGGTCGGAAGCAACTGGGAGCCTAAGCATGGCATGACGGTATTGTCATCAGGGTAAGTCTTAGCCGGCGGGATCATCATTCGAGGGGTCTAGAGGCCCAAATCAACCTAGATGTGCACTTAGGATACCTGGGAGGTTAGTAAGAAACCCCTGTTCTCACGAAGGTCAGGTGCCATTTGGGTGCTTGCCGGGCATTAGCAATAAAAAAATCGAAATGATAAAAGCACAAAAAAAATGGAAAAGGGAAATGTACATATTTGTAAACAAAAAAATCTTTTTATATCAAATATAAAAAAGAAAACAAATCAATTTTGCATGATTACATTTGCGTGCAGCATCTCACTTTTAATACCGCTTGCATTCGTGTGCTTGCCTGTCGCATTTATCATCACCGCATCTTTCCCTTGCCTTCGTTAAATAAAGGCTTGGCCCCTTGACCAGTTATCAAGGACAGTCACAGTGACCATTTGCTTATTGAGCAAGGGGCCAAGTCAGAACAGAAATTCTGATTTGTTTGTTTCAGTGATGTGTGCAGGGATTCAGGCAACAGAAGCATAGGTGAAAAACAAACAAACCGAACCTTGTATTTTATTCCAAAAAACCAAAAAAATTACATCAAGTTCCGCCCTCTCTCTCTGCATCACTCGTCCCACTACTCTCCGGGCAAAACGCTCTCAAAGGTGCTACCCAACTACGAAAAGCGGTACTCCTACCGCTCTGTACTCCCCTTCCTATTCCCACATCCCGGCGTTGATCCACGGAAGCAGTAGAGAAGCTACCAACACGAAAGCCACGCTCTCGTGCTCTTCGGTAGCGCTCCTCACCATCTCTCAGCCACTGTTCAGCAAGGCCAAGGCTGATTCGGAGTTCGAATAGTTGGGCCTCCATGGCCCTTCGTTCCTCCCTTTCAGTCAATCTGTTGGCTCTTTCTCTCTCCGCGTCTCTTTCTCTCTCTGCACGTTCTCTCTCACGGTCTTCCCTCTCCAACTGGAGAGTGATCCTCAGTTCCACGGCATCCCTAGAGGAGTCGTCATCAGGATGACGCCGCAGTTCCCTCTCCAGTTCTGCTATCCTAGCCTCCTTCTGCGCAGCTTGGGCAAGCGCTTCTTCCGTCTCCTTTTCCTGCCAAGTGTACCATCTCAGATACACGATAAGGCATAAACAAAGAGAACTCAACGCTGAAACTTTTACCTGTATACGGAGCATCCCTTCTGCCTCCGCAGCACGCTGCGTGGCGTGAGCAAGTTGCTCATGAAGCAAGTTAAGTTCGGAGGTAGGAATCCACAAGCTGGAGGAGGTACCACCTACTCCCGTCGCTGGGGAAGCCGCGCCAATCTGGGCATGCTACGACCGCGTGAATTAGCAGCCAACATCTGGAATCTGGGGTTTTAATTAGGAACGTACTGTACACCTACCAAGGCGCTCGTAGCTCCGCGGGCATCGCCCAACTGTTGTTCCATCTCTGCCAAGCGAGTTCGTAAATTCGCTATCATGGCATCCCGGACATCCTGCAGCCTTACAAGTCAGCATTTTCACCAGAAAACCAAAAAAGGAGAAAGAAGAAAAGAGAAAAAGGGGAAACCTACCTCCACAAGTCCCCGGGGTTGGAGCCGCTCTGCGTACTTTATCCTATATAGACGCAAGTAGTCCTCGCTATCCCGCGCCTGCGATTCTACAATCGTGCCACCCCGTTGCCAGTCTTCGTACTGTTCGGGGAATCGCACGCGCCAGTCAATACAGGTCGCCGGTCCCCGCGTCTTTCTCCCGACACGAGGTGGCGCAGCCGTATCCACCCATTCTGAGCCAGTCCTAAAGTCCTCATAACTAATCGTAGCCGAAGCGGCTCGATTTCATTCAGGCAGTGCATCCACAGTTCCCGTCCGAACCGGGCACGACTTGCTAGAACCCACGGCTGGTCAGCATCGACCATGTCTGAGTAGGGTCTCCAGTTTACCATCGCTGCAGGGAACTCCTGTAGCTCCCGCCTTAGCACCATCAGTTGGTAGGTTAGGGGTGCCGCACTCATGATGGGTTCCCACCGCCTGGCTAGCGGCACCATCGCAGGTCGCCAATGCCGAGCTCTCCCCATAGGGAGGTAATAATAGCTCCACAGCTGCTCGGCGCAGGCCATCAGAACTTTGCAAAAACACAAAAAAATACAAAACAAGCAAAACCAAAAATACCTGGATGAATGGTGTGAAACCACTCACAGTCATCTCACGATCCGTTTCTTGGAATAGGCCTGCAAACAAGTGTGCCAGCATGGCGGCTCCCCAGGCATAATACCCTACTCTTTCAAGGTCTGACAGCAGCTCCAGGAAGCAACATTGGATACCGTCCCCTTTCGAGCTCAGTACCAATCTCCCCAAAAGGAAGAGGAGAAATCTCCTCAAATCTATGTTGCATCTTTCCCAGTCGCCGAAATCTGTGCAGTACACGGCGCGGCATCCTATTTCTATCCTTTCCATGAACTCTTCTGAGGATTCATCGTCCCGCCGACGAGTGTCGGTGAGCCCTAATGCATCCATCAGGGACGCCCTAGCTACCGACCTATTTTTCCGACCATCCAGGTCCAAACCCAGTAACTTCTGGGCACCTTCTCTGTAGTCCGCGTAAGTGACTCCGGTCACTGCCTCGCCCTCTACCTTCAGGCTTGTGATCCGGACCACATCCTCCAAGCTGGGCACCATGTGCCCCCAGGGCATCAGGAATGCCCGGCTCACTGGGTCCCATCTCTCACACAAGGCTTGGATCAGGACTAGGTCAAGCTGGATCGGCTCGATCCGAAGGAAGGTACCAAATCCCATCACGTCTAGCCTCGCCTTCTGAAAATCTGGGAGGCCCCTGTACGCTGCTACTACCAACTCCCATAAGATTTGTGATTTCATCACAACCTACACATACAAGGAATGGGGGTGAGGTTTGGTCGGAAGAAAGGAAGAAAGAATGAGAAAAGGGCAAGAAAACTTGGCTTACGAGTTGAGATTGGGCCCTTTCGCTGAAGTGCCCTTCAAGGTCTGAAAGCCTCCTGGAACTACTACCACTGGACCTGCTTCTCTTCGAGGAATGGGAAGATTCGCCCTCCATCCAACTCTCAGAATTTTGAACTCCTCCTCTCCCGTAAGAACTTGTGCTCCTCGAGTTAGCTCTCGATATACCTGGGAAGATAAAAGGGACAAGAATTTATAGAAATGGAAGGAGTGCGGGCCAAGATTGCCTCCATCACCTGTCAATGATAGCCCTCGCAATGAGGCACCGCCCAAGCGGTCCCATGTGTCGCTTCACCGCTCGCACAGGGTGATTGACTGGACGAAGAATAGGACGAATAGCCCCTATGTTGTCTAGGGATACCCTATCATGATTTGGAGGACGTCCGCAAAATTTGACACAGCATTCGGGAAAAGAAACTAGGGCCGTCATTATTGACTTCGACGGCAGATTCCCGTGGAAAATGGTCACAACAAGACGCGATTCTCCGCTTGGGCGGAGTCTCGGCAGACCTATCACATGGGAACAGTGCAAAGGAGAAGAAGTGTAGGGAAGAAGGAACGCACAAAAGAACAAATAAACAGCAGAAAATCAAATCACTCCATTCATAATTCTACATAAGCTGTCACAAACACTACAATCATAGAGAGGTGGCGGGTCCACTAGCTCGCCAATCCTCACCATCACTCATCTCTCTGGGCACTCTCCTCCTCTCCCCCGAGGTGAGGGTCCCTCAGAAGCCTCCGGGATCCCCGTGCAGTAGCACCTGCCTCGCCTCTGGGCGCCTGCTCCGCAGCAGTGACTCGCTGCTCCTCCCCTGGCGTGGCAAAGAAGCCACTGGCGGCAAAGCGACCGGACTGGCGGAGTCGCTCCCCGAACTCTCGCGCTCTCTCGTAGCGCGTCTCCATCCCTCCTAGCCTCTGCACGACGGCCTGAAGGCCCAGCTGGAGCTCCCTCACTTGGGCCTCCAAGGCCCTCCTCTCGGTCAGATCCCGCTGTCGCTCGGACCTTCTCTCGGCTTTCTCTCTCTCTGCCTCTCTCCTCATCATCTGCAGAAGAACCCTTAACTCCAGGATGTCTGGAGAAGGTCTCTCCTCACCGCGATGCCGCAGCTCCGCTACAGTCGCCACCCAGGCGTCACGCTCCTCTTCCGCCCGGGTCGCGCGGGCCACCGCACCGGTAAGTTGCTCCCGGAGGGAGGCAATCTCGAGAAAAGGGGCCGAGGAACTGGAAGATCCGCCAGCCACTCCCACCGTCGCTGTCTGCTGGGCACGCTGGAACAAAATAAACAACGGCCGTCAGTGAAACTCCAAAATCTGAAGTTAAAAGTGCGGCACATAACTTACCAGGAGCGACAACTCATGTTGAGCGACGGCCAGCTGCCGCCTAGTCTCTGACAGTTGGGCGCGCGAGCCGCCGATGCCACGCGTGTCCCCAGCTTGGGGAAGCCCCGCATAGCTCTCTCTCTGCCGCCGCAGGAAGTCGGCACTGTCCTGCACCAGTATACCCCCTTGCTGTCCAGGGAGACGTACGGGCCACTCCTCGAGCCTCGCCTTGCCGCGACTCTCCCTCCTGACGCGGCTCGGCTCGTCCGCACTCGCCCACTCATCGGCCAGACCCAGGGTCCTTGCCATGTCCTGCACCAAGAAAGGGGTCCATATCAGTCAAAAGGAACGCGTCCCCTGTCTAGGACGCGTCCATCAGTTGAGTGCAACACTCGCCGAACCCTTTCCCCCTCGCGCGGCTCGCTTCAAAACCCAAAATGAATTAAAAGAGGAAGAGATCGAAGCACCTACCGAACCGTGTTCACCTCCTCCCACGCCATCGGGCCCCTCAGGTCCCTCGGGGGCCCGGAGCGGCCCTTCCTCCTCCATGGACGCCGTTCCGTGCTCGGGCGCGTCCCTCCTTGGGCGAGGGGTCCCGCGTCCCTCTCCACCTTCACCGTGGTCAGGCCCACCGAACTCCATCGATCAAAAGAGGAGGAAGACGAGAAAAGGGGCAAGCGAGTTTCGGCAGAAGGCGGGCTCGTTTGCGGGTAAGGCACGGGAGAAGAAAGGCCACCCGACGCTTTAAATTTGAATTCAAGGATTAAGACGCGTCCTCGCGCCTGGACGCGCCCAAAAGGGGGAAAAGGAAACAAAATCCCCCCGTGCAAAGCGTAGTTCCCCGCTGTTCAGGGCAAGGTCTCGCGGAGCGTGCCTCAAAGGACAACTCAGTGCAAAGAAGAAAGTGTGGGAGAGAGAAAGGTACACACAACACAAAAAAGCCATTTCCATTTCATATAATAGCCGAAAGTACATCATACAGTGAGAAGGGTGACGTACAAGCAACTCTCTAACTCTCACCACCACCCTCCTGGTCATCTCTCTCCTCCCTCCTCTGCCGGGGATCCCTAGGGGGCCTCTGCGAACCCTGAGAAGCCGTGCTCGCCTCGCCCTGCGGTGGCACTCCAGCCTCGAAGGCGCGACGACGCTCCTCGGCCGAAGAGACCAGATAGCTGCCCATGGAAAAAGAACCAGACTGACGAAGTCGCGCCCCGCGTTCCTTCGCCCTCTGGTACCGCTCCTCGCTCTCCCGAAGCCTCCCCTCCGCCGTGCCGAGACTCAATCGGAGCTCCAGCAGCTGGGCCTCTAGAGCCCTCCTCTCGGTCTGATCCCGCTGTCGCTCCTCCCTCTCTCTCTCCCTATCCCTCTCCCTCTCTCTCTCCACGCTCTCCCTCTCTCTCTCCACGTTCTCCCTATCCCTCTCCCTCTCCTCTCTCTCCCTCATCGCCTCTCTCCTCGACAGCTCGAGGGCGATCCGCAGATCCAGCACGTCACGAGGGAGCTCCTCAGCCTCCCGTCGACGCTCCTCCTCCAGCTCCGCAATCCGGGCGTCACGCTCTGCCACCCAGGCATCGCGCTCTGCCACCCAGGCATCGCGCTCCTGCTCAGCACGAACAGCACGGGCCAGGGCCTCCCGAATCTCGGCCACCTGTCAAAGCACGCATGCACCGTAAGAGAACAGTGATAGAAGGAAAGCAGCTAGAAAAGGGTCGGGGCCAAGCAAACACTCACTCGAGCCTCGCGGTCACGCTCGGCCTCCTCAGCCCGAGCCACCGCGTGCGCCAGCTGCTCCTGGAGGGCAGAAACCTCCGGAGGAGGGCCCCGCGAACTGGAACCCGCTCCACCAGCCATCCCGGCTGCCGCTGTCTGGTGGGCCCGCTGAAACACGGGGCAAACGTCAGTCAAAGGCTAAGCATCAAAAATCCAGGTCACAAAAAAATGCATTGCATAGACTCACCAGGATCTCCAACTCCTGTCGGATGGCCACCAACTGTCGCCTGGCGTCCGCCAACTGGGCCCGCAGGTCGGCGATCATGGTATCACGAGCATCCTGCATTACACATAAGTTAGTATCCCATGCATATACATATAGAAAGGTGGAGCAGTTTCATTTCACTTACCCCTGCCATACCACCCAAGGAGAGGCGGTCCCCGTACGTAGCTCGGTACCGTCTCATGTAGTCTGTGCTGTCCTGTACGTGGGACACCACTGGGACCCCGCCCTGCTGCCAGTCCTGGTACTGTGCTGGGAAGCGCGTACGCCAGTCCACAATCTTCGCCTTCCCCTTGGTCTTCCGCCGAATGCGGGCCGGCGCATCTACATCAACCCACTCCTGGGCCAGCCCCAACGTCCTCATGACCAGTCTAAGCCGCAGCGGCTCAATCTCGTTCAGGCAATGGACCCACACGTCCCGCCTGAAACGAGGAAGACCCGCTACAACCCAGGGCTGGCCAGCATCGCCCATGCCCAGGTAGGGCCTCCACACCACCTGCATCACCATACATACATCATATTAGTTACCATTCAGTCACATGCATAAACACAAAAAAAATCATACGCATCATACCATGGCCTCGGGATACTCGCTCAGCTCCCGACGAAGTGACGCCAGCTGGTAGCCGTGGGGTGCTGCAACCACGACCGGCCTCCACTGCCGCGCCAGAGGCACGGCCCTCCTGTTCCCATGCCTAGCCCTCCCCATCGGGAAATAGTAATAGCTCCACACCTGCATCCATCATACATCATTAGTACAATAATTGCATATTTAACTGTGGAATGCATAAATAAAATGTTTACCTGGAGGAAAGGTGCGAAGCCGCTGACTGTCGTCTCCTTCTCCGAAGTCTGGGAGAGATCAGCAATCAAATGGGCAAGCAGAGCCGCTCCCCACGCGTAGTGTCCCACTCTGTCCAGATCCGCCAAGATCCCGAGGAAACGGCAGTGGATGCCATCCCCCTTCGTCCCCAGCAGAAGGCGGCCCAGGAAGAAGAAAAGAAACCTCCGAAGGTCTAGATCCACCAGCTCCCTCTCGCTCGGATCCTGGGTGAAAGCTGCACGAGCATCCCCCTCCAGTCGAGCCAAGAACTCCGCTCCAGTCTCGCTAACCCGCTGGCGCGGGTCGACGAATCCGAGCGCCTCCATGATCTCCACTCGGCCGACTACCCTGCTGTCTCTATCAGTCACGCTCGTCTCTAACCACAGCAGGTCCAGGGCACTCTCTCGGTAGTCGGGGTAGGTGACCCCGCTGACTGCCTCTCCGTCAACCCGTAGCCCGGTAATCCGAGCCACGTCCTCTAGTGTCGGCACCATGTGCCCCCAGGGCATCAAAAACGCCCGGCTCGGTGCGTGCCACCGCTCCCTCAGTGCCTGGATAAGAGGAAGGTCGAGCCGGAAGGGCTCGATCCTAAGGAAAGCTCCAAAGCCCATGGCGTCCACACGCGCCCTCTGGAAGTCCGGCAGCCCACGGTATGCTGCCACCACCAAGGACCAGCTGATCCGGCCCTTCATCACGCCCTGCACACCACAAAAACCAACAAAGAACACATCAGCATCATGAACAGTAATAAACAATAACACTGTATATACTATTTATTCTTTTTATTTTATTTTTTTTAAAAAAATATTTATATTACTTTTTGGAGGCGTCCAGGCCCCTGGACGCCTCCTCCTATTTTTCTTTATTTCTTTTTTTCAAAAAAAAAATCCAAGAACCAAAAACAAAAAAATATATATATAATATATATATTATTATGGAGGTGTCCTAGGCCTTGGACGCCTCCTTATTTTTAATTTTATTTTATTATTTACGTAAATAAATAAATAAACAAAAATAAAAAAAAGTGGAGGCGTCCAGGCCCTGGACGCCTCCTTCTCTCACTACCCGGCCTTCTCTCACAGCCTCTCGCACGCCCGTTTTAGCCTATTGAACCACAAAGTGAGAATTCCGAAGTACTTACCGGGTCGTGATCGTCCTCTCCCGCGTCACCAGCATCCGCAGCGGCCTCCGCGGCCAGAAGCGGCACCTCCATCTCCTCACCCGCAGCAATCTCCTCTGCTGCGGCCTCCTCGGCATCATCCCTCAACCTCCTCGCACGACGAGCCAGTCGTTTCCGCTTCCCTGGACCCTGGCTCGATCCTCCTCGCTCCATTGGGACTAAGAATGGGTCGTTTGGAGTGGCTGGACGGTCAGAATGAACAGTAAGTGAGTTAGGGGGGGAGCCCCCCCTATATATAGATTAAGCTTTAATTGGGGCGTCCAGGCGCCTGGACGCCCCCACGTTTTTATTTTTTTTAAAAAAATTCAAAAACCTTAGGGGCGTCCAGGCGCCTGGACGCCCCCAAACCAAAAAATTAAAAAATAAAAAAAATAAAAAATTAGGGGCGTCCAGGTCCCTGGACGCCCCCAAACCAAAAAAATCAAAAAATAATAATAAAAAAATTATAAAAAAATAGGGGCGTCCAGTGCTCTGGACGCCCCCATAATAAAAAAATAATAAAAATATAATAAAAAGAAAAAAGGGGTTAGAGTATGTATATAATCCAAACAAAAGAAAAAAAAGGAAAGAAAAAGAAAAACCACAAAAAAGATAATAATTAAGGGGACGGGGGTCCGAAACATCCAAATGCCAGATTTTATTCCATCAGAAAGCAGAATGAGCTACATCAGGGGTTTAGGCGCCTTAGGCCTTAACTTCCCCAGTTCGGTTACATAAGCCCTCCACGGCTCGCATTCTTCCACCACGTGCGCTAATGCCTTTCCCGCAACACTTGTCTTCCAGGGAGCTTTAATGGCCTTCGCTTCCTTCGCGTCCGCTTCAGTGCCCAACTCCCTCTTCTTCAAAGGAACGATGCCAGTCGGTGGCGGGAACGAATGGCGTGGGATGCCAATCTGGAGGCAGCACCGATGCGCGTTGTAAAGAACAAACTCGGTCGCGCCGATCAGTTGAAGATCAACTTCGGGGAAGGCCTCATGAGGAGATCTAGCGAAAGTAAACATGCCGGTGCGCAAGTAAAGAAGCCTTGTGTCACGGTGCGGAAGTGAGACCGCCAGTCTTCACGTTTCTTCAGCCACGGAACGCGGTTCACTACAGTACCACCGAAGCCTAACACGTCGGCTATGTGATGAAGAGGGCTTTGTTGGAAGAGCTTCGAAGCGGTTGGCATTCCCTCACGGTGGTCGAATTTGAAATACAAATCCAGCCAGCAATTCAAGACAAGTGCACAACCAAATGGAGGCTTACCCATGCTCGAGGCAGTAAGACCGCTGTAAAGATAGGCAAGGACGGCGGGTCCCACCCTCTTTCCACGCCAGATCCCGCAGATAGCACCCAGTTGGTCTTCCTCCACCATGTTGTCGGTATAAGGGAACAAGAGAGCACCCGCCAGACAAATGGTGAACCCCTTCATGATTCCCTCCAAATAGTCATCGTCTGGTGACCCTCTCAGGGCGTCCATGACCCACTCCGCAAGCTTTTGGAGATCGATCCCCTTTTGAGTACGGACCTTTCGGGCTGCGTCGGGCGGCATGAAGCTTCCAAGGACGCTTTCAGAAGTCCCCCGTGTCAGCATCCGCATAGCCTTCACCTTCCCGTCACTCTTGAATTTCTTCAATCCGAGCAGAAGTTCCACCTCCTCGAGGAGGATGGTCACCTCGAAGGTCGGGAAGATAAAAGTGTGGGTCTGGGGATGCCAGATCTCCACTAGTGCGCCCATAGCCGCCCAGTCCATACGAATCTTCTCGTAATGCTTGGCGTGAATAAGGAGCCCCTGCAGATGCCACTTCGAGAGTATGGCCCTCATGCCAATGGAGATATTGGAAGTCAGCTTTGAAAGCCATGGCAGCTTGGAAAACTTCCTCGGGCCTGGGAAGAGTGGATATGGCTGGAAGAGAAAGAAGAAGAAATGAAGGAAGTAAGAAGAAGGTTCACGTGGAGAAAATCTGAAAAGAGTCAGCTTACCATATGCGACATGATCGTCCCACTCAGATGACCCTCGAGGTCGGAGAGTCGCCTGATCTCGCTGCTAGGCCTGCTCCTCTTCATAACGCGGGAAGACTCTCCTTCCATCCTGAAATCTCTAGATTCTCCTCTCTTTCCTCTCCTGAGCTTCCAAAACCCACCTTGGTGCATTTGAATGAACTAGCCTAAGGGGAGTTCTTATAAGAAGGGAAGATCGCTACAGGACGGAACATGTCACATCAGCAGTCAGTGTCAGGATTTTGGCTAGATTTCCTTTCCATTGTGGTGTGATTCTGTTATAAATCTGCTACTTTCTGATGTTATTAATCCATGCTGGCCTGTGCAGGTTTTACTAACGGACATCGTTGTCCAGTCTCCTGTCCCACCTTTCAATGGTTGGTCCCACCATGTCATGCATCGTAGTATATGATACGTACGCTACTAGAACATGCCGAGGACCGTGCGGCCCGAACGAATCTGGGATCTGAGTTCCCCTTCAACAAAAACGGTGATGATCCCGGAAGAATTTGGGTTGTACGGATAGGCCGTCAATTTGTGATAGAATAGGGACGACGGTTCCATTCAGTGAGTTGGTACGCGGATAAACGGGCCCCAGCCCAGTATCAGCTCACCGGGTCGGTATCCTGACCCGTTCTTCACAAGTTGACAATATTATCCTTGGCTATTTTCTATTTTAGTTTGTTTTAAATTTTTCTTTGAACCCAGCATGCATTCATATAGGACTTTGATTTATTGCGGAAGATCATTCAAGTGATTCGATTGTAAAGCCGTTGTGCTCCAATTCCCACAAATATGAGATATTCCACTCCGAATGAAATACTGAGTTTCCTTGAGACAGTCCCGACGCTGCTCTTCCAAAGGAGACCCTTGTTTGGACAGACCCTCAGATATTCCTTTACCTTTTTTGACCCACCTTGGCCGCAGCACTTCCACATTGGCTGGTAACCGCTCCCCAAAGGTGAAACCTCCGGTTTATGACCCAGGTACTTCCACACCGAGAAGTTGGTCTCCTTTTGTTTCGTGCCTGAGCGCACATCTCACCCTCCCTTATTTGATCTCCGTCCAAGCAATCGTCAATGTTTGAAAGACCTTCTTCAAGGTCGCCTCATTGAAACTCCAGGAAAGATTCCAAACAGTAACGTCAAAAGCGTGTCTCATCACACCTTGGCATCAACTTATCAGTCCGCTCCCACTTCACTCCACTCCACTTCGATACCATTCCACTACGTGTCGCTCCCTTGCAAAGCAGACGCCAAGGCGGGGCAGCTGTAGACACGCCATTCCTGACGTCTCCTGAGAAAGTCTCATATTACTATACAACGCCCCGCAACGGCTTACGCATTTTGAATCACTCGAGTGCTTCCTTTTCTCGGGTCTTCTTCTACCTTTTTCGGCATCCGGAATCGTCTCGTCACGGCATTCGGACGGCATCAACACCAGTCGGACGCATCAGGAGGTTCCGGAATCAAGAAGGGGGGTCTACCGGGCGGTCGCCGACGCCTGATTTGAGGACCCGGGTGGGTCTTAATGGGGGCGTCCAGGCCCTGGACGCCCCCATCTTTTAATTTATTTTATTATTTTTCTCAGGGCCCAAAAATAAATAAAAATATATATATTTTAATGGAGGCGTCCAGACCCATGGACGCCTCCATAAAAACTAATAATAATAAATATTTATAAAATGCCACTTGGCATAAAAAAGATAAATAATAATTAATAATATATATATATTAATGGAGGCGTCCAGGCCCCTGGACGCCTCCATAAAAAACAAATAAAAAAAATTAAATTGCCAGAAAGGAGGCCGCTCGGTCCCAAAAGAGCCTACTATCCACCATTGCCGGAAACCTTAGCAGACATTTTTAATGCCCTCATGGCATCAAACCAACTCGCCCTACCCAGAGAAAGGCCCGCGTGGCCCCCCAATGTTGATACCTCCAAATACTGCGTCTACCACAGGCAGCCGGGACACACAGTGGATTACTGCTTCCATTTCAAAGATTACATCCATGATTTGAATGATGAACATCAAATAGATTGGGATGAGATGAGACGGTACGTCACGGCTCTCAAGGCTAGGAGACCTCCTCAGAGGCCACAGCAGCAGTTACAACAGCAGCAGCAGCAGCAACCACAACAACAACAACAGCCTCAGCAGGCCCCACAACAACAGCCCGACATGGGAATAATCCAGAATCCATTACCAGAGCACCAACAGCCCAATCATCAGGTTAACCCCATCTCCTCCTTCCCGGAAGTCGGGAGAGAGCAGGTGTGGCACCGGGAAAGTACCTCCATTCTTTCTACCTCCAACCCTATCATCATGCAACACCCTTGCCTTGCCCGGGTAGCACCTCTCTCTCATCAACCCGCGTCAGTATCACCATCACCATTTCCACTACCATTACGCCCTCTCATCCGTACTCCGACCTCCTATCAACCGACACTCTCCACTACGCCTTCACACCCTCTCACCTTCTCTCACTCCCCCACTTTACCATCCACCTCTACCACATTTACCCCTACGCCTTCTAAACCCCTTATCATCCGTCAACCATACATAACCCCGTCCTTCTCCACCACATCACCACTAATGCCTTCAAAACCACTCATCACCCACCATCCACCTCAAAACCATTACCCGTTTCAAACCTTACCCACTTCCACTTTGCCTCCGCCTCCACCTTCCAGACCCCTTATCCTTCATAATCCGCGCGATATCCCCTCTACCTCCACCATGCCTCCACCTAACAAACCCCTCATCAGAATCCCTGCTCCCGTCATCACCCCTGCTTCATCAACCGTTCCTCCACTACTACCCCTCAAACCCCTGTTAAAACCCACTGCTACCCCCACAGAGGTACAAAAGCCGCAGGCAATGGTGCTCCGGAGTGGAAGGATTTTCCACAGGGTTTTCCCCCACAACAGTCAGAATCCCGAGCAATCTCAGCCAGAGAAGGGTGATGTAGAACAACCAGAAAGAGCTATCCCTGGAACACAGTATGATCTATTGAAACACCTGGATAAGACACCTGCTCGGATCTCCATCATGGAGCTACTTCAAAGATCCACATCCCACCAGGCAGCCTTAATGGAGTACCTTCAAAGGGTCATGGTGAACGAAGACCTCCCTGTAGAAAGATTTCGACCGTCCTGACCCCAACAGACACACAACCGGCCATCATGTTCCACAACTACGAGCTCTCTCCCAAGGAAGCTCGGAAATATGCATTGTGCATTTCAATAAAAATTAATGGGGTATCCATAAACCCGTGTCTTGTGGACACGGGTGCGTCCATAAATGTGATCTCCATGAGCACTCTTCAGTTGTGTGGGGTCAACGAGGAACAAATAAGACCTTCCTCGATCACGGTAACGGCTTATGACAATAGCAAAAGGCCACCGCAGGGGATGATTATTCTGAAGGCAGAACTAGGCCCCATGTCAATTCCCACGGAATTCCATGTCCTCGACATGGACCCCACATTCAAGGCTATACTGGGTCGCCCTTACATCGAAGCCATGGACGCTGTGCCTTCCACCAACCATCAGTGCATGAAGTTTCCTTACAATGGGAGAATTATTAAAGTGGTCAGTACACCTGTCCTTCACACAGTGGATGCTATCAACACCTCTCTGCCTTCTGTTTGGCCATCTCATCGGCCCATATTGTCACTGCTGGACGTACGTGATCCATCTCATGTTCCACTAGCACCGAAGGAGCCGGTCAGGGCAACCGCAACATCATGTCTCCCTTTTCACTCCAAAGGTTGGGAGATTATGAGGAACATCGGCTATCAACAGGGAAAAGGTCTGGGCGCACAGTTACAGGGTATGCTCAAGCCACCAAAGAAATTAGGCCGAACCGTAGGTTTGGCCTAGGCTTCAAAGGACCGTTCAAGGCAGATTGGAAGCCCCTCACGTGGACTCTATCAAACCACTTCAACAGAGGGCCCGTTGTTCAGATGGGAGATCACCCACGAGAAGCATATGGGGGATCACATGCTGTATATTTGGCTGAAAAATGTCCGAGGATCACCAAAAGAGGCAAGATCAAGATCCGGAATGCGAGTGGGACAAATGGTTCGACATACGGGACATTTCCGTTGCACTGGAAAGGATGTTCTCGTCTCCGCAGCTTGAAGGACCACCATTGATCTCCGAAATACCAGAGAATATTACCACTCTTGCCAAGGTTCCAAACTATCCTCGTCCTCGCCAGAAGGACCCTGTCATCGACGGATCTTCATCCGTCCTCAGCATTGCCGTTGACGGCTCATTAGCCGCCATCTTCTCCATCCACTCGTCTCAGCCTTTGCTGATATCTTCTTCCTGGGCCAGACAATTATCTGATGATCTTCCCAGGTCCCCTTCTCTGCTTACATACCTGCGCGGGCTTTTCAACCCGCGCCAGGTCTTCAACCATGATCTGCTCTATGAGCCTCACAATCCTCTAGCCATAACCCCTTTTCTCTCCCTCCAATCTCTTTTCACTGCTTTGTCATTAAAAATGAAAATGAAAAAAAAACGTCAATTTTCAAACTCCCCAACAACACATCTTCGTTGAGGAAACCTCCTACATCTCCCACGGGTGCGTACCGCCTTGCGGACCACCCGTCCAAGGTCCGATGAGCGACCTTTTCTACCCCTCCTCTGAGGGGTCTTCTCCTGTACATTCTACACCATCCTCTTCGTCTTCCTCTTCTTCTGTAAATATTGTCAGTCAATCTAGGAATGATAGGCCAAGGGTAGTACCTAGGAAGAAATCCAAGGGTAGGCAGATCCCTCGTCGATTCCTTCTGGATTTGGCCGCCAGGTGTCAGGCCCTTCTTGCCATCCCCCAGTTGTTAGAAAATCCCATCCAGCTACCCGAAATAGAATGCGAGGGCGACTGTGCATCTGATGAAGGGTATGGAGTCTACGAGATCACGGATGAAGAATGCCCCACTGAAGATGAGGGTGAAGAATATGAGGATGCGGCGGGCGCATACGCTAGTGGAATGAGGAGATTCGACGAGCCGTCAACCGCCGTAGAAGAATCCACCAAAGAAGTCAACTTGGGAACTGAGGAAGACCCTAGGATCATCCTCATAAGTGACAACCTACCACCCTCTGAAGAAGAGGCATTAATTGAGGTTCTCAAGGAATATAAGGACACGTTTGCATGGAGCTACGAGGATATGCCGGGTCTGGATTCAACCTTGGTCGAACACCGTTTAACCCTAAAACCAGGGTCCATCTCGGTAAAACAAAGGTTAAGGCGTTTCCACCCTCAGATGGCTTTGAAAATGAAGAAGAGGTCGATAAGCTCCACAAAGCCAGGTTCATTAGAGTCGTCTTTATCCTCAATGGGTGGCGAACATTGTCCCGGTCATGAAGAAAGATGGGAAAGTCAGGATTTGCATCGACTTCCGGGACCTTAACCGCGCGTGTCCAAAGGATGATTTTCCCTTACCTCACATTGATGTGCTGATTGATAACACGGCAGGCTACGAAACCCTCTCTTTCATGGATGGATTTTCAGGATACAATCAAATTCGTTTGGCAGAAGAGGATCAGGAAAAGACGTCATTCACTACCCCTTGGGGAACATATTGTTACGTGGTCATGCCGTTCGGATTAAAGAATGCTGGAGCTACTTACCAAAGAGCGATGATGGCCATATTTCATGACATGATGCACATATATCTGGAAGTGTATGTGGATGACTTATTGGTGAAATCAAGGACCAGGATGGAACATCCAGAAGTTTTGGCTAAGGTCTTGCAAAGGTCAAGGGAGTTCCAATTGAAAATGAACCCGAAGAAGTGTGTGTTTGGTGTGTCGTCAGGTAAATTGCTGGGGTTCATTGTGAGTAAAAGAGGGATCGAGATAGATCCCGACAAAGCTAAGGCCATCAGGGATATGCCGCCTCCCAAGAATTTGAGGGAAGTCCGAGGTTTAATCGGGAGGTTACAGTTTATTCGTCGGTTTGTGTCCAACATTCACAAAGGTGTAGACCTCTCTACGAGTTGACCAAGCCAGGAGTAGAATTCCACTGGAATTCTAAATGTCAGAAAGCTTTTGAAGGGTTGAAGGAATATCTGGCTAGTCCACCCGTTCTCATTCCACCCAAACCAGAAAAACCTCTGATCCTTTACGTCTCAGTCTTGGATGACTCCGTGGGAGCCGTCCTCGCACAAGCTGATGAAGAAGGCAAGGAACGGGCAACCTATTACTTGTCCAAACTTCTCAATCCCTGTGAGCAGAAGTACACCGTCATGGAGAAAACCTGTGCTGCCCTCGTTTGGGTAGTGCAGAAATTGAAAGCACTACTTCTTGGCTCATGAGGTCCACTTGATTGCTCGAATGAATCCTATCAAATTCCTTCTGGAGAAAGCCGTCCTTACGATAGGCTAGCACGCTGGCAAAGTTTTCTCTCTCAGTTTGACATCACCTACATCCAGCAAAAGGCGATTAAAGGCTATGCCATAGCCGAGCATCTCGCTCACCATCCTCTTCCCAAGTTCGATCCCGTCCAATCAGAGTTTCCAGATGAGGAACTAATGTCCGTCAACCAATCAGATGAGCCAATGTGGACGCTATATTTTGATGGAGCTCTGAATTCTCAAGGGAGAGGAATCGGCATCGCCCTCCTGTCGCCTAAAGGCCTCACATTCCCATTGGCATACCAACTCAAATTTCCAGTTACCAACAATATAGCCGAATATGAAGCTCTTCTAGCTGGCCTAGAACTCGCTCATTCTTTTCGTATCACTGAGTTGCGAGTCGTAGGTGATAGTCAACTCATCCTTCGCCAGGTGCTCACTAAATATCGCACTCGCGATCCCAAACTCAAGCCATACCAAGAACTCACTGCTGCCTTTGCCAAACTGTTCGCCAAACTGATCTTTGTTCATGTCCCTCGTCATCAGAATATTCTCGCCGATGCCCTCGCCTCGTTGGCATCATCCATAAGGTTCCCTCTAGGAAGATGGTTTAAGTCCATTTCCATCTATAAACTTCACGCCCCTGCAATCGATGATGCTTCCTACGTAAATATCAAAGACAGGATAGCAAGGAAGATCCTGCAGGAAGATATCCTTGAGAAGAGGGAAATCATGTTGGCAGAGGCCGAAGAAGAACTGGCTGATGAAGAGAAACCATGGTTCTATGAAATTATCAAATACTGCCAAGATCAGTCTTATCCTGAAGGGGCCACCACAGAGGACAAGAAAGCCATAAGAAGGGTGGCTCAGAAATATACTTTGGTTGGAGGTCTACTCTATAGGAGGAGCCTTACTGGTATTCTGTTAAGATGTCTTGGTGACGATGAGGTTTGGAAATGTGTAGAAGAGACGCACTCGGGTGTGTGCGGTGGCCACGTGAATAGTCAGATGCTCGCCAAGAAGATCATTCGGCAAGGCTTTTACTGGCCCACTATGGAAGAGGATTGTGCTGTCTATGTCCGTAGGTGTGTCAAGTGTCAACTTCACGCCGATAAAATCCATTCACCATCTTCCTCACTTCATCCAATATCCTCCCCATGGCCTTTCTCCATGTGGGCATTCGACATCATTGGTCCCCTAGGTGATCCCAATTCCCTCACCAAGCAGAAATCTTTCATCCTTACTGCGACGGAATACTTCACCAAATGGGCCGAAGCCGAAGCTTACGCGGAAATCAAGGCGTCAACAGTCTGCAAGTTCATCATGAAGAACATCCTCGCCAGATTCGGCGTCCCAAGCACGATCGTCACCGACAATGGGCCACAGTTCATTTCTCAGGACCTACAGGACCTCTGCAAAAGGTACGCAATTGCATTGCATCATTCATCGCCTTATTACCCACAAGGTAACGGCCAAGCGGAGGCCACCAATAAAACATTGCTCAAAATCATCAAAAAAACCTGCGAGTCTAGTAAGTTTTCAGACTGGCCAGAAAAGCTTATCGAAGCCCTATGGGCCTATCGCACTTCAATCCGTACCCCCACCGGGCAGACTCCATTTGCCCTTACTTATGGTATGGAAGCGGTAGTCCCGTACGAGACTCTGATCCCTTCTCTCAGGGTACAATTGGACGAGGAATTTCCCCTCGACGATCGTCGTAATTCACTCCTCGCCCAGTTGGAACTCTTGGATGAGAAGCGACTGGCCGCTGCCGAACACGCGCGTGTGTATCAAAATAGACTCGCTCGCTTTTACCAAAAGAAAGTCGTTGAGAGAAAATTCAAAGTCGGTGAGATGGTCGTAAAAAGAATTTTTGTCAAACCTGGAGGGCCGCGTTCTAAGCTCCAACCCAATTGGGAAGGACCATTTGTAATTCAAGCCGTGTACCCTGGCAACGCCTACAAGCTAGTCAACGCCGAAGGGACCGAGTTATCCCACCCTTGGAATGGGCTTTATCTTAAGAAATACTACCCTTAGCACAAAACAAAAAAAAATGATGAAAAGATAAAAAATATCAAAAACAAAGAAATATTGAAAACCACTAAAAATATGGAAAATTCAAAATGCCGATGCCTGGCAGTCACCATGTAGTTAAGTCCTGCATCTAACCTTCATGTTAGGATAGGGCCCATTAAGGCTTGGTAGGCACCGGGTCTTGGTTTGCCAGAACCGTGGAGATCCCTGTCCGGCCACGTCGGCCTATGCTCGCTCGAAGGAAGCTAACATGTGCTCACTTATGTATTTTATTCAAAAAAAGTCGGTAGCATCACCTACGGTGGGCCACCACCCAGAAGATCTCCGGAAGCTGTAATCTTTATTCTTTTCTCTTCGACCAAATGAGACAGTCGGCGCCCTTAAAACGCTGAGCATGAGAAACCGAAACTCAAACCCCAAAGGCAAGAGTAGGATCCATTTCCTCGAGCATCGATCAGAGCACGAGAAGAGGGCAGTGTCCCCGCAGGCATACAAAAGGGAGCCCACAAACGTCAAACGACTTTATCTCCCTCACAAAAAGAAATACAAAATCAAAATCAAGAGAAAAGCCTGGTCGTGACCGTGCCTGTTGCGATAAACGGAACCCCTCAAAGCAAAAGTCTGAATCCACAAAGGGGCCGTGGAATGTAAATGCTCGAGATTTGGTCCGAAGTTGTCCGAAAGGAAAGAGTTAATGGGCCCTTATTCGCTCGCCGGGTTAACGGCTTTGCCGGTCCTCTCAGGAGGTTTATCCCCTACACTCTTCCTTCTCCTCTAAAGATGAAGGTTCGATGGAGTTTCTGAAGGTGAAAACTGCCTAGGGTCTGCGACCTTATTTTAATATACACATTTGGTTGCCTACTTTGAAAAGCAAAATCTATCGCTGCGAAGGAGTCTCTGTGTTTCTGGCTGGTCAAGACCCCTGTTTACCACCTTGATGTCTTCTTGTTTAACCTCGGGCTTAGGCCAATGCAAGCGCGTCACCTATGGGTGCGACGGCGTCTGATTCCGGGTCAGCGTCGCGCGGTTGGTCGTTAGGGTTCCAGGGTGTTCCATCATATACCATCTAGAGTTGTGAGGAAATAGACCCGGGTCGGGCAAATCTTTTACCTCAAACATCTTTTGGGTGAATCCCTGTGGTCGGAAGCAACTGGGAGCCTAAGCATGGCATGACGGTATTGTCATCAGGGTAAGTCTTAGCCGGCGGGATCATCATTCGAGGGGTCTAGAGGCCCAAATCAACCTAGATGTGCACTTAGGATACCTGGGAGGTTAGTAAGAAACCTCTGTTCTCACGAAGGTCAGGTGCCATTTGGGTGCTTGCCGGGCATTAGCAATATAAAAAATCGAAATGATAAAAGCACAAAAAAAATGGAAAAAGAAATGTACATATTTGCAAACAAAAAATCTTTTTTATGATAAAAAAATATCAAATATAAAAAAAAGAAAACAAATCAATTTTGCATGATTACATTTGCGTGCAGCATCTCACTTTAATACCGCTTGCATTCGTGTGCTTGCCTGTCGCATTTATCATCACCGCATCTTTCCCTTGCCTTCGTTAAATAAGGCTTGGCCCCTTGACCAGTTTCAAGGACAGTCACAGTGACCATTTGCTTATTGAGCAAGGGGCCAAGTCAGAACAGAAATTCTGATTTGTTTGTTTCAGTGATGTGTGCAGGGATTCAGGCAACAGAAGTATAGGTGAAAAACCAAAACAAACCGAACCTTGTATTTTTATTCTAAAAAACCAAAAAAATTAC
>CM040118.1:401958424-402411221 GCA_022559845.1 Amorphophallus konjac
CCATGATCCAATTGGAGCGGGACCAGGACGGTTGTGAGCGTGGCCGCGTCCTCTTCGATCAGCATGAAAGAATGGCACCGGAGGAGATCGGGGTCGAGAGTAGCAGCCCGAGAAGTGGGAAGGTATCGGGGCAGACGATGACTGACCTGAATGGCGTCCCGGTGGTAGAAAAATTGGTACAAATAGTTCCGAACTCCAAATGATTCCCCGCTGGCTGGGTTGGATAGGGGACCGGTGGAGGATCGTCCCGGCCATGTGGCGCTCCATGGGGAGCCAAGGTGTGGCCGCAGGAGCTTCTAAAAGTTGCCACTGGTCGCAGTCTGGACCAGGTCTGCGCAGTCGGGGGAGAAAGGTTCTCCCGGTCAGCCCTAATTCAGAATGGGGCGGGACCACCTCGCCTGCGAAGCCGTCTGGAAGACCTTTCCGGTGATGTATGGTACACTCCCAGGGACGTCGGGATGTGAACGTGGTCGGCGCTGCAACAGGCGGGCAGATCTGTGGATCTGCAACTCCTATCTAGAAAATATAGAGTGGGGTGAGTGGAGGGGGTTTTAGGTGGAGGGTCTAATGGTTTTGGGAGGGGGTGAGGCTGCTGACGGTGGGCTGGAGCTTGGGGAGGGGAGGGTCGATGGTGGTGGTGGGTGGTAGCAGGGTGGGAGAGAGGGGGCGGACCTGGTGGGGGGGAGTGGATGGGGAGGTGGGGGCGCAAATGACTTGGAGGAGTGGGGGGGGGATTCCCCTTTGATTTGAGTAGTGGGTTAATGGAGGGGTTAATGGTGGTCTAGGGAATAGAAAGGGTTGCCTTGGGGAGGGGATGGGGTGCTTGGGAGAAGGGATTCTTCCTTGGGGAAAGGAAGGGGTGTATGGGGAATGGCAAGGGTCACCTAGGAAGGGGAAGGGAATTGATGAGGGGGATTCAATGCTTCTTGGGAGGTGAAGGGCCTTGGTGATGTGGCAAGAGGAGAGTGGAGGAGATGGTGATGAGGTGGCAGGGGAAGGTGAAGGGGCAAGGGCGCCCAAGGGAGAGAGAGAGGGGGTCGCCCCCTTTAGAGAGAGAGAGAGAGAGCTAGTGAGAGAGAGGGGAAACTCACAAATTTTATGAAAACTCAACTCAATATCATTCATTCATTAGTTCTCCATGGAGGGATTGGGGTCCTATTTATAGGGAACCCTCAATTTCCAAAAAGTCCTTACCTTTTGGACTATTGACAAATGACCAAGGGGGGAAGGGGGCGCCCATGGGCCAAGCCCATTGAAGTGGGCCCGTTAACCCACTAGGCCACCTAATGATACTTAGACTTAGATAGATGACTCACTAACTTAGGTACTTGACTCAATAAAAAGAAAATTACATGGTTAAGACTCAAAGAAAGATATGAAAATTACATAGCTAGACTCAGAAAATCAAGATGAACACAATGGCGAGCATCGGGACCCTTGGAGAAATGGGAAGTGGTAAGCGATGTCCCTATCATACTCCCGGGGTGTAGAGAACTCGACTCTGTCGAGTAAAGATCCATCGTATGCGGAGGGAGCCACGGCGGGGTTGCCCACAAGTCTACCAAAGGTAGCTAGTCCTTTCACCAAGTGAGGTAGCGCCCATACCCTTTGCTCCAGATGACACTGACCTGTTCATACAATATCCGTTCAACATGCTCATGCTGGTCTCTCTGGGCTGGTAGACTTCTCTCAAGGGTTGGTGCTCTCTCAAGGGAGGGGATGAGCTCAATTTCCTCACTGGGTGTCACCGTGGGACCCATGTATGGCACCAGGTCAGCCATGATGAAAGTGGGGCTTACTCTGTATTCCTCAGGGAGGTCTAACACATAAGCATTAGCACCGATGTATCTCAAGACCTAGAAGGGACCTGTTCCATGAGACCTCAGTTTTGAGACGTTCTCAGAGGATAGTCTCTTAGTCCTCACCATCACAGAATCACCAAACCAGACTTCTTGGTGGCAGCGGTGAGAGTTGGCTAATTGTTTGTTCATCTCGTTGCTCTTGTTGATGTGCTTGCGAGGGTTGCCATGCAATGTCATAAATGATGATCCTCTAGGGATGAAGGGAGGGCCTGGACAACCAAATTTAGCCCAATCAAGTGTTACATTGATTTTGGTGGCTTAGGAGGGCCGGGGCATCCATAGATGAACCTATGATGCAAAGGGGTGTTGGAAGTCGGGGGTCTCGGACATCCATGAATGCTTCCTTCATGCTTTGACCTCACAATGATTGACTTAGGGGGGCCGGGACATCCAAATTGGGTCCTGACATGTATGGGTTTCTTAACAACGTTGACTGCCAAAGGGAGACCTGGACACCCAGAGATGAACCTACCATGCAATTCAACCCAAACACTAAGTTCTATCTTCCTGAGCGTTGGTATAGGAAGGGAGGGGTTGGTGTAACAGAGTTGACATGGGGTGAGGGGTAGGACTTGTTGGGGGACCCGGGGTGAGGATGGGGGGTTTTGAGGGCCCCAAAGGAAGGGATCAAACGGATCAAGAAAGGTCATGCTTTTGGTGATGTGACCCTTATCTAACCCTTGACAAGAGAAGGCCCATTCTATAAGTTTTCCAATGTGGGTTGGGCCTAGGAGTGGGTATGTCTCGTCCCAAGGGCTCAGCTTGGGACCCACGAGGTATGTAGTGGTGGTAAAGCAATGGGTAAGGGTTGGATTGGGCCTAATGGAATGACCTTTAGGAAAGGATGGATAGTAGGTATGGGTGAGGGAGGGAAAGGGGACATGTTGACATTGGAGCTCCCAAGAGGATGGGTGATCACAAGGATTTATGTGGACTTGGGTTGAGGGGAATGTGGCTTCTATCCATCCTAGTCCTTGGGCACTCTGAAACATACACACCCTAGCGTGGCCTAGGTACTCATCTCCTAATGAGGTGAACACCAAAGTGGATTCCCTAGGTGGAGTGCCCCTTATTTGTGGTGGGGGGGGGGTGGTATAAAACTCATCGGGCCCGGGTAGAAATAATAAGAGCTCACTCGTGCAAGGACCCTTGCTGTAAATGGAGGTGATGGTCTTTATAGAGGGGTGTGAGAAACTAAGATATCCCGTGTCACTTGCTCCTAAGGCCAGCATGTTTGTCACCACTATTTGCCTTAGTATTCCCCTAATCAAGTCCCTCAGGGTCCCTACAAAGCAGAACGAATGGTAGGTTGTGTGGAAGGGAGGGGTGGACACGATTGGGTAATGTTTTTCCATGGGGGGGCGCATGATGTGGAGGAGGAGGTCTTGCTTTAGCCACTCAATAAGGGGTTCCCCTAAAATCACACTTCTCATGGAGGGATGGGTGGGGGGACTTGGTTGGTCATCTGGCGACTCTAGGGGGAGGATGTTCCTAGTTAGGCTCGCTGGGGTCTCTTTGGATAGGAATGAGCCTTCTTGACCCAACCCTTGGCATTGGGCTTCATATTCTTCTTCCCAATCTAGGGGAGCCTCATGGATTTCGGTGACCTCCTCAAGTTCCCCTTTGATAGGGGTAACTATTTCTTTAGTCAGTATGTTGGACATTTCTTGTGAAGGGCACTGATTGATGGAGTGTCCTAAGCCTTTACACTGAAAGCATTGTTGTCTATTCCCCTGGGTGGTCTCACCCACACTTGGTCCATTGGAACTCCCTTCTTGCCGGGGCATGTTTTGACTAGGGGTGACCCTTGTCAGAGGAGGGGTGGGAGGAGGATTAGTGGGCTGAAATGGGGTACTCCTACTTGGACATGGTTTGGGGGTCTTCAAGAGTTTGGTTGGGTTGAGACAGGGTCCCATGGCCTTGGGATCATCCGGCCGGAGAGTGAACCTAGGAGGCCTAGAGAATCGCATCATTCTGGAGGGATGGTTATCTAGGTTATCCCGGGGACATCTCTCCTCACGCCCGTAATGTTGGGGCCTCTCATAGTCATAATAGGGATCATAGTCTAGCCTTTTCCTATCAAACTCATCCTGTGGAGGCAAGACTCTAAGGCCATAGTTCCTAAGTGGGGGTTCATTGGCTTCCCATCCAAATTCATCCCGAGGTGACCAAGCTCTAGGGCCGTGGTTCCTTTTTGCTTCAATCCGATCAAGCCGGGTGGTGAGGGTATCTAGACAGTTATGAAGTTTGTTGATGACAGTGTCAAATCGGTCCATGGGGACTTGGGGCGTTTCTCTAGGGTGGTCATGCAAGGAGCGTTGGAAAACAAGATGCAAGGGAGACCCAAATGCCAATGCCCTAGGACTAGACTCGTAGAGACAAGTCTAAAACTTGCTCTGATACCAAGTTGATGTGACACAGACTTTGTGAATGCAGCAACTAGACCGAGGGTCCTTGGACTTACCAAGCAAGCACAGCGCACAAGAGTAGAGAATTACGCAAGTTGCCAAACCACCGTTGCGCACGCGATTCCCGGGTGACTCGGTGATGCCGAGTGGAGGTAGTGGAACAAGGCCCTTGCTGGTAGAGGACCAGCAAAGCTATGGTCACCCTCCCGAGGGTACGGTGCCCACAATCAAGGGGGTGGCTAAGTGCCAAAAAGGGCACCGGGTCGCTCTCTCACAAACCCATGATGACCGCTCGTAAACGGGGGAGCTTCGGGGTCGGGCGCTCTCTCACCGTCAACGGAGCATTTCCACGGATATTATATGAACAAATACTGATAGGAGAGCAAGGTATAGAGCTTACCTGGTTGGTTTGAAGAAACCAACCCCGTTCAGAGACGATGGGCGAGCGGGGAAGTGTGGGCTCCCCGCACACTGCGTCGATGTAGCTTGAGTCCTGCTAAATAGTACATGCACTACACCTCACGCAGGAGGGTGGATCTCGGGGTGGGGAAATGGGTTTACACACAAACACTACCTCCACACAGGGAGGGGCGGTAAGCCAGCCAGGCGGGAAGGAAAGAGGGTTAGAACCGAAGCCGATACACCTCTTCGGGGTTCTGCCCGCCAGATTTTCCTGCTGATAGGTACTCGCTGTCAGCGCGGTTGCGATCTCTCCCTGAGCTGAAAGTGGACGAGACTAGCGCCAAAATGTCGTGGACTGACCGAGGATGAAGCCTGAATTTTTCTGGCACCAGATGTCATCGTCGCTGGCCGAGAAAGTCACTGGACCGGCACTGCTCTGCTCTTCTTCGGACTGAGTTCTGGTTGTGACAGTAGATTGGCGATGGCGCCACGATCGCTCCCGTGATCCAATTGGAACGGGACCAAGACGGTTGTGAGCGTGGCTGCGTCCACTTCGATCAGCACAAAAGAACAGCACCGGAGGAGATTGGGGTCGAGAGTAGCAGCCCAAGAAGTGGGAAGGTATCGGGGCAGACCCTGACTGACCTAAATGGCGTCCCGGTGGTAAACAAATTGGTACAAATAGTTCCGAACTCCATATGATGCCCCGCTGGATGGGTTGGATAGGGGACCGGTGGAGGATCGTCCCGGCCAAGTGGCGCGCTAAGGGGAGCCAAGGTGTGGCCGCAGGAGCTTCTGAAAGTTGCCACTGGTCGTAGTCTGGACTAGGTCTGCGCAATCGGGGGAGAAAGGTTCTCCCGGTCAGCCCCGAATTCGGAATGTGGCGGGACCACCTCGCCTACAAAGCCATCTGGAAGACCTTTCCGACGATGTATGGTACACTCCCAGGGATGCCGGGATGTGAACATGGTCGGCGTTGCAACAGGCGGGCAGATCTATGGATCTGCAGCTCCTATCTAGAAAATATAGAGTGGGGTGAGTGGAGGGGGTTTTAGGTGGAGGGTCTAATGGTTTTGGGAGGGGGTGAGGCTGCTGACGGTGGGCTGGAGCTTGGGGAGGGGAGGGTCGATGGTGGTGGTGGGTGGTAGCAGGGTGGGATAGAGGGGGCGGACCTGGTGGGGGGTGTTAAACAGGAGGACGGTGGGCTGGAAGGGGAGGGGATGAATAGATCACCGTTTAAAAAATATTTGACTGAGTCGAGGTAGGACCCTTAACCAATATAACGTAATTCATGAGCGCAGAACATAAATGACTCAAAATTTCATCAGCACATATGCACAACCACCTAGCGAGCAGTCAGACCAAGATTTCAATCATCAACATTCACATTTACTTAATGAAGCCAAACAAAATCATAAGGAAGATAGATGCGCACAACCATACCACGGAGAACAGGAGATTTAGATGGTTCAGTCTGCAGCCTACAGACTTACGTCCATCCCTCACTCAAGGCCGAGTGAGGCTTCCATTCACAAGAAAGAACCGCAGACTCAGTCTGCCAACAACACGCTGATCCACAGCTTGGGGATCGAAATCCCTACAGAAGCTGAACACACAGCTTGCACCCAAGTCTCACACCCCAAGACCTGACCCGGAGATAACTCTCCCTTCCTCTTAGACAAGAGGGAACCCAGCAGTGACTCACCCTCACTGCAATTCAGAGACGCTGTCTCTCTTCCTCCACAGTCGGAGGGAACAACCCAGATAGCCTCCTCACTATCTGAACACAGCAACCCCGGAGACCACCTCCCTTCCTCTGATCTGATTCAGAGGGAATCACAATGCAACCCAGAGGATCCACCTCCCTTCCTCTACACCTAGAGGGAACGATAAAACAGAGTATCGGAATTTAAGAGCAAACAACTGAAAACATAAAGAAATATCGAAGACAATCGAACGGAGAAACAATGTAGCTTCTTAAAGAAGCATAGACAAAACATAGCAGAAAACCATCCTCTCCTTCAACACTCTCTCTCTTCCAGGTACGCTCAACGAATGGATCAGGATGGTTCCTCCTCTCCTTCCTCTCGCTCTGGCCTCACCCTTTTCCTTGCGGCTTCGGCAGCTTTTCAGGAGCAGAAACCTTCATATATATATATATCCAACCTCACGAGAGAGTGAGGGTTTGGGAGACACGCGTGAAGACATGCTTCTAGATGAACCGAGGCACGTGTTAGATGATTATTCCCTCGGATCACGTGCTCACATGATTGGAATAAAGTTCCAATTTGTCTTTAAGTCCCTGTAAGGTTTCAGAGAACATTCAGTCAATCTCATAAATATTCAAGTCATAAATTGTTCACACAGATTGCACGGGACTTATCAAAGGACAGAAGAACGCGTCAACGCACTAAAGCCAAGGCGTTAACACAATGGATATAAGGAGAACAGGTGCCTTGACAAAACACACTAATGCGTCAACGCATCAGTTGACAGCGTTGACGCTTCTGCTGGGTGGTTGATCAAAAGAACCTTTGGTCAAAAACTCAAGGCGTCGACGCTTCCATTGTGTAGCGTCGTCTCAGCTCCTTGGGTGAGACGCACAATATCTTGGTAACAAGCCAATGCGTCAACGCTTCAGGTGACAGCGTCGACTCAGCTTCATAGGCGAGATGCTCAAGCCCTTGGCACCAAGCCAATGCGTCAACGCTTCAGGTGACAGCGTCGACTCAACTTCATAGGCGAGACGCTCAAGCCCTTGGCACTAAGCCAATGCGTCAACGCTTCCATCGTGCATCGTCGACTCAACTTCATATGCGAGACGCTCAAGCCCTTGGCACCAAGCCAATGTGTCTACGCTTCCATCGTGCAGCGTCGACGCAGTGGACAAAACAGCAAGCGAAAGACGCACTATTGCGTCTACGCAGCCAGCCAAGTGCGTCAACGCACTAAATGTACAGAACCCATATAATCAAGACAAGTAAGTATGAGCTCATGGGTGTACATGATAGAGGAGCATCAAAACAGAAAAGCATGATGAAAAAGCATTTGATCCATAGATGTGCATGCAAGACAACAACATTAGATCCTGAGAATATTTAGACAATTCAGGATCTTTATCATTCATTTAGGAGCATCAAGATGATTATAATAAAAATAATTTGATTCATAGTGTTAGTCATCATCAAAACTACAGAGATGCAACAATCTCCCACTTTTTGATGATGGCAACACCATGAGTCAAATTTAGTGAAAGGAGAAATACCAACTTAAAACATTCTCAATAAAGGCAGCAATGGTGACCTCTCAAGGCCTGAACAGGCCTGAACTCACAGCACTCATCATTTTTATAAAAAAAATTCCACTCATCATTTTTTATAAAAAAATTCCAAAACCTTCCTTCCACTTGCTGGCTACAAAAACACTTCTTTACTCCCCCTTTCAACCTTCCCCCTTTCAGACTCCCCCTTTCAACCTCTTTACTCCCCCTTTCAACCTTCCCCCTTTCAGACTTCTCAACCTTCTCCCCCTTTGACATCATCAAAACAAGGAGAAAGAGAGATGTTGACGCTGGACTGATGAGAAAAGATGGAGAAGATTCCAACAGTAGACACTCATTGTCAAACCTTAGATGCTTAAGTGGGGCTGTAAGGTCTAGTGAAGAATCTTGGAGTTCTGGTAAGAGAAAGAGATTCAGAATAAACTTGAAGTTTATCAACTTTCTATGATTATGAGAGAATAGCAAGTGGCAACAAGTAAGACTGAGGTAGCTGTTAAGGCTTGTCAAAGAGACAACAAGAGTTTGAACCACTAAGACAGCCTGTAGGCATTGAGGACAAACGGACCAGGCAGAGAAAGTAGTTATAGAGTGTATTCGGCCAGTTACACTTTTGACATTAAGTATGCACCTTGGTCAGAGGTCAGCATCCTCAGTTACTCAGTGTGAGAGCCTCATCACTTCTCAATTAGAGAACAGAGATAGTGACCATTGGTTGTTACATGAGGAGACGCCTTGATCACAGGCCAGAATCCCCAGTTACTCACCATATTGTCATCATTGCTCTGCCAAGCATAATTTTGAATTGTATTTCTTTCTTTTGATTTTGTTTATGAGAACTGATACCTCATGACATAGGAAATTCTCATTTCATTGATGGGATTCCTAGTTTCTCAGTATGCAGTATTAAGCACAGATCAGTTTAACTAGCTCAACAAGGGTTGTTTGAAGACAAACCCAGGGCAAATATTAGAGGTCTTATCAGGATGTCCAATGAGAGCCTCATAAACTGAAACCATTTCTTACAAGTCTAGCTTGTTCATGAGTCATGCAACAAAGTAAGAGGATATACTTGAATGTTAGTCTTAGCCTCTTAAGACTTACTAGAAGAGGATTCTAGCTGGATTTTAATTGCACAAACTTAAGAATGTAGGAAATGAATGAGGTTCTATTAAGAGGAATATTCAATATCAATTCTAACATTTTAATCCAGTAACAACACCCATCTTTCAAGCATTTCTAATTAGTCAAGCTCCCCCTCTCTAGTAGCTCTATCTCCCATTCTACCCAGAAAACAGCAGAGAAGCAGAATAGACTATACTCAAGGCACACACCCGCTCCCCCTCACATAGGGACCCCCACCAGAAAGAGTATGACAAAACTACCACAAAATTTATGGAAATACATGAACCAGAATTCATTGCCTCAAAACAGTCAGAGTTTGTAAATAACAAGTTCTCTTCTCAAAGAAGTGAATTTTTCAGTATCTAGAGGTTTTGTAAAAATATCAGCAATTTGATCTGCAGTCCCAACATGAATTAATTCAAATGTTTTATTTGCAATTTCATTTCTGATAAAGTGGTGCCTGATTTCAATGTGTTTTGTTCGTGAGTGTAAAACATGATTCTTTGCAATGTTTATGGCACTAGTGTTATCACAAAAGATGGGAGTGCAACCTGTCTCTACTTGGTAATCCTGAAGTTGATGCTTGATCCAGATAACCTGAGTGCCACAGCTGCTTGTAGCCACGTATTCAGCCTCAGCAGTGGAAAGAGCCACTGAATGTTGTTTCTTTGAACTCCAAGAAACTAGGCATCCTCCTAAGAATTGGCAGTGACCACTGGTGCTCTTCCTATCTAGCTTACACCCAGCAAAGTCTGCATCAGTGTATGCAACTAAATCTAATGTGCGTGAAGCAGGATACCATAAGCCTAATGTATGTGTGGCAAACAGATATCTAAAGATTCTTTTTACAGTAGACAAATGTAGTTCAGTAGGCCTAGACTGATATCTTGCACATAAGCCAACACTGAATTGTATGTCTGGCCTAGAGGCAGTTAAGTACAAGAGGGATCCGATCATACCTCTGTAGAGTTTTTCATCCACTTGTTTACCTGACTCATCTGCATTAAGGGTCATGCTTGTGGTCATTGGGGTGGAAATTTGCTTCAGGTTAGTCATCCCAAACCTTTTTAGGATATCCAGCGTGTACTTGGTTTGGTGGAAGAAATAGCCATCTGTCATTTGATTTATCTGCAAGCCAAGGAAATAAGTCAGTTCCCCAACTAAGCTCATCTCAAATTCAGCTGACATAAGCTATGAAAATTCTTTACACAGTTCAGGATTTGTTGATCCAAAGATGATGTCGTCCACATATACCTGAACTATGATTAGATGTTGTCTTGAATTCTTAGTGAATAAGATTTGGTCAACTTTACCTCTGTTATATCCTTTATTCAGTAAGAAACTGGTCAACCTTTCATACCAGGCCCGAGGAGCCTGCTTTAATCCATACAGAGCTTTGTTTAACCTGAAAACTTGATCAGGTTTAGTCGAAAATTGAAAACCAGGAGGTTGTTCAACATAAACTTCTTCTTTTAGAATTCCATTCAAGAAAGCACTCTTCACATCCATTTGTTGAAGTTTTATGTTGTTTGAACAAGCAAATGCTAATAGAATTCTGATAGCCTCCATTCTAGCTACTGGAGGAAAGGATTCATCAAAGTCCACTCCATACTCCTGACTGTAGCCTTTAGCTACAAGTCTAGCTTTATTCCTAGAGATGACACCTTCTTCATTCAGTTTGTTCTTAAAAACCCATTTTGTTCCTATTATATTGAAATTTTCAGGTCTAGGTACAAGTTCCCAGACATTGTTTCTATCAAATTGCCCTAGTTCTTCACACATGGCAGTTACCCAATTCTCATCACTTAAGGCTTCTTCAATGGTCTTAGGCTCAATTTGAGAAACTAAAACAATTAAGTCCTGATTCTGAACATTTCTGAAATGAGATCTTGTTCTAAGGGGATCATTAAGACTACCAATTATATTGGTTACAGGGTGGTCTTTTAAAACTCTGACATTTGTTGAGGACTCACCTTGTTCAGCTGTACTTACTGGGTTCAGATCAGTGGGTTCTTCATCCGGTTGTACTTCCTCCTCTTGCATTTGATTCAGGAACTCTCCATCATGACCTGTAGACCTGTTATCATCATTTAGACTGCTAGAGATTTTTGTTTCATCAAAAATAACATGAGGGGTTTCCTCTACAGTCCTATCAGTTTTATTAAAGACCCTGAAGGCCCTAGATGTTTCAGAGTATCCTAGCAATATTCCTGGAATACTTCTAGCATCAAATTTATCTAAGTCTCTCTTGTGGTTATTATGAATAAAGCATTTTGAACCAAAGATTTTGAAATATGAGACATTAGGCCTCTTACCTTTCAGGAGTTCATATGGTGTTTTCTTATGTATGGGTCTTACCAAAGCTCTATTAAGTATATAGCAGGCTGTGTTTGCCGCTTCTGCCCAAAAGCTCTTAGGTAGCTGACTCTCCATTAGTAGTGTTCTTGCCATGTCCACTATTGATCGATTCCTTCTCTCCACAATTCCATTCTGCTCTGGGGTCCTGGGAGAAGAAAATTTGTGAGTCAGTCCCTCCTTATCACAGAAGCTAGAGAATGAGGAGTTCTCAAACTCTCCTCCATGATCTGATTGGATAACAGTGATCTTGTGCCCTATATGTCTTTGCTTATTGAAAAAATGTTCAAATTTTTGAAAAGCATCATTCTTATTTGCCAAGAAAAATATCCATGCAAATCTAGAGTAGTCATCGACAATGACAAAACCAAATCTCTTACCATTTAGACTCTGGGTTCTGGTAGGACCAAAGAGATCCATGTGCAAGTGTTCCATGATCTTAGTTGACAAGCACTCAGACCTAATTTTAAAAGAAGCTCGAGTTTGCTTGCCTAGAGTACAGGCCTCGCAAATCTTCGAAACTGATTTGAACTTTAAGCGAGGCATGCCTCTAACTAAATCAAATTTAGCTAATTTATGCAAGGTGTTAAAGCTAGCATGGCCTAGTCGCCTATGCCAGTCAAACATGTTATTCTCTGAATCAGCAGTGAGACACAGATTAGACTCAGACTCAGCATCAAGATCCACAATATAGACATTATTGACTCTATTTGCAATGAACTTTATTTTATCGGAGTTTGGTTCTAAAATTTTGCAAGCATGCTCATAAAAAAGAACCTTGTGACCCTTGTCACACAACTGACTAATACTCAATAAATTGTGTTGCAAACCTTCAACCAACAAGACTTTCTCAACAGAGTTGGAGGTTTTCTTACCGATGGTTCCGGTTCCAATGATTTGGCCTTTGTTTTTACCTCCAAACTTAACTGACCCTCCTGCTTTCAATTCAAGCTTGCTGAACTTTCTTTGATCCCCTGTCATGTGCCTCGAGCAGCCACTGTCGAGATACCACTTGTTGTTCTCGGCTGCTATGCTCACCTGCACAATAACAATTTAAGTTGTGTGCTTTGGAACCCAAGGTAAATTGGGTCCAAAAATACCGTTCAATTCATTAAGTACAGTCTTGGGAATCCAGATCTGTTTTAACCCCTTTTTCTTCCTGTGCTGAGAGTTGACAGTTTTGTTATTAATGTGCATTTCATTTGTTTCTTTTTGTTTCTCAAGGTGTGTCCAGTCTCTATTGATAAAGGTTTGGGTCCCAGCCAGACCATAATTTGTAACCTGTCTAGATGAAGGCATTTTATTGTCAGTATTCTGTGTGTAGTTAGACGTTCCCATGTTTCTTTTAAAATATCCCATTCTTTTATTAGAGTCATAGTTGTTGAATTGACAAACACCTTGCTTCTGGTGCGTGGGCTTGTTGAATTTCTTGAAGATATTTTTTTCCAAAATCACCCTGTTGTCTATGGATGTTCTTCTGTTGTTCAGTAGTTTTGGAACTGGATGGAATGTCCAGTTTCTCTTTTCCTTTCTCAGTGTAGAAAGTAGTGGTTTTTACCCCAAATGCTTCCTTCTTACTTGGGTTGAAACCCAACCCCTCTCTGTTAAAGTTTACTTTGGTGCCTAACAAAGCATTCAAATTACTCTCTCCCAAAATAAACCTCTCAAGGGTTTTCTTCTTATCTTCCAACTCCTTCCGCAGACATATATTGTTTTCCAGCAATTCATCATTGACCCTTTTAACAGCTTCATACCCTTCCCTGAGTAAGTCATTTTGTCTCAGGTTTTCTTCAGTATGTTGATTGGTTTCATCAAGCTATTTTCTTAGTTTTTCAAGCTCCTTTTTAACAAGATTGTTCTCATTTCTTACATTTTCCATTTGATCTAATTCAGCTATCAGTTTGGAATTTTCTATCTTAATGAGTTCTTGTTCTTCATTAACCACATTGAGTTTGCGTTTGGTGACTCTATGTTCTTTAGCTAAGGCATTGTACATATCTAGTAGTTCACCATACTTATCTTCCCAGTCATCAATAGAGTAAGTCACAAAGAGATTGATTACCTCATTTTCCTCGTCGGCCATCAGACATACTCCTTCAGTCTCCTTTCTTGAGGAGTTAGTCTCTGAGTCTTCTTCTTCATCGCTCCAAGTGCATACCATAGCTTTTGGCTTTTTCTTGTACACTTTGGAGCCTTTCTTATGGTAATCCAGTGTCTTCTTCTGAAGCTCAGGGCAATCTTGCTTCATGTGCCCAAGGTTCCTGCAATGATAACACATCACACTTTTAGCATTCCTATCCTTGTCATTGCCATTGTTTGGATATTTACCTGATGAGTAATTTCTTCTTCTCCCATATGATTTTTCCTTCAGTTTCAGAAATTTCTTGAACTGTCGTGTGAGCAGAGCTTTTTCACTCCTATCAAGGTCTGGAATTTCATCAGAGTCTCCACTGCTGCTGCTGCTGCTGCTATGTCGTTCAACTTTAAGAGCAACATTCTTGCCCTTTCTGTCACTTCCTTCTCCTGTTTTCTTGAGATTCATCTCATAGGTCATAAGAGACCCTATGAGTTCAGTGACAGTCATGGTTGTTAAATCCTTCGATTCCTCTATCACAGTGGCCTTTGTGTGCCACGCTGGAGTCAAAGATCTCAAGATCTTCCTGACTATATCCCCTTCAGATATTTCCTTGTTCTTCCTGACTAGATCTCAACTCCTTCCGCATATTCTTCAGGGTGAACTGCGCACTGGATGATGTTGAGCGCAGACCAGTTCCGTCCGGATAATTTGACTTGTTCTTCAGACCACATCTCCTCATTCGGAGGTAAATCATAAGGTCCAGTTGTAATGACTCTCCACAGCTTGTGGCTCTGAGATCGGATGAAAACTTCCATCCTATTTTTCCAAAAGAAATAATTAGAGCCATCAAAATATGGGGGACGAGAGATTGACTGTCCTTCAGCTATGTAGCTGCAAGGACCACTGGTTCCAGGATTACCCTGGTCGTTGGACCACATCTCGGGTAAACCTGCTCTGATACCAACTGTTAACTAGGAGGACGATGAGCTAGAAGGGGAGGGGATGAATAGATCACCGTTTAAAAAATATTTGACTGAGTCGAGGCAGGACCCTTAACCAATATAACGTAATTCACGAGCGCAGAACATAAATGACTCAAAATTTCATCAGCACATATGCACAACCACCTAGCGAGCAGTCAGACCAAGATTTCAATCATCAACATTCACATTTACTTAATGAAGCCAAACAAAATCATAAGGAAGATAGATGCGCACAACCATACCACGGAGAACAGGAGATTTAGATGGTTCAGTCTGCAGCCTGCAGACTTACGTCCATCCCTCACTCAAGGCCAAGTGAGGCTTCCTTTCACAAGAAAGAACCGCAGACTCAGTCTGCCAACAACACGCTGATCCACAGCTTGGGGATCGAAATCCCTATAGAAGCTGAACACACAGCTTGCACCCAGGTCTCACACCTCAAGACCTGACCCGGAGATAACTCTCCCTTCCTCTTAGACAAGAGGGAACCCAGCAGTGACTCACCCTCACTGCAATTCAGAGACGCTGTCTCTCTTCCTCCACAGCCGGAGGGAACAACCCAGATAGCCTTCTCACTATCTGAACACAGCAACCCCGGAGACCACCTCCCTTCCTCTGATCTGATTTAGAGGGAATCACAATGCAACCCAGAGGATCCACCTCTCTTCCTCTACACCTAGAGGGAACGATAAAACAGAGTATCGGAATTTAAGAGCAAACAACTGAAAACATAAAGAAATATCGAAGACAATCGAACGGAGAAACAATGTAGCTTCTTAAAGAAGCATAGACAAAACATAGCAGAAAACCATCCTCTCCTTCAACACTCTCTCTCTTCCAGGTACGCTCAACGAATGGATTAGGATGGTTCCTCCTCTCCTTCCTCTCGCTCTGGCCTCACCCTTTTCCTTGTGGCTTCGGCAGCTTTTCAGGAGCAGAAACCTTCATATATATATCCAACCTCACGAGAGAGTGAGGGTTTGGGAGACACGCGCGAAGACATGCTTCTAGATGAACCGAGCCACGTGTTAGACGATTATTCCCTCGGATCACGTGCTCACATGATTGGAATAAAGTTCCAATTTGTCTTTAAGTCCCTGTAAGGTTTCAGAGAACATTCAGTCAATCTCAGAAATATTCAAGTCATAAATTGTTCACACAGATTGTACGGGACTTATCAAAGGACAGAAGAACGCGTCAACGCACTAAAGCCAAGGCGTTAACGCAATGGATATAAGGAGAATAGGTGCCTTGACAAAACACACTAATGCGTCAACGCATCAGTTGACAGCGTTGACGCTTCTGCTGGGTGGTTGATCAAAAGAACCTTTGGTCAAAAACTCAAGGCGTCGACGCTTCCATTGTGTAGCGTCGTCTCAGCTCCTTGGGTGAGACGCACAATATCTTGGTAACAAGCCAATGCGTCAACGCTTCAGGTGACAGCGTCGACTCAGCTTCATAGGCGAGATGCTCAAGCCCTTGGCACCAAGCCAATGCGTCAACGCTTCAGGTGACAGCGTCGACTCAGCTTCATAGGCGAGACGCTCAAGCCCTTGGCACTAAGCCAATGCGTCAACGCTTCCATCGTGCAGTGTCGACTCAACTTCATATGCGAGACGCTCAAGCCCTTGGCACCAAGCCAATGTGTCTACGCTTCCATCGTGCAGCGTCGACGCAGTGGACAAAATAGCAAGCGAAAGATGCACTATTGCGTCTACGCAGCCAGCCAAGTGCGTCAACGCACTAAATGTACAGAACCCATATAATCAAGACAAGTAAGTATGAGCTCATGGGTGTACATGATAGAGGAGCATCAAAACAGAAAAGCATGATGAAAAAGCATTTGATCCATAGATGTGCATGCAAGACAACAACATTAGATCCTGAGAATATTTAGACAATTCAGGATCTTTATCATTCATTTAGGAGCATCAAGATGATTATAATAAAAATAATTTGATTCATAGTGTTAGTCATCATCAAAACTACAGAGATGCAATAGGGGGGAGTGGATGGGGAGGTGGGGGCGCAAATGACTTGGAGGAGTGGGGGGGGATTCCCCTTTGATTTGAGTGGTGGGTTAATGGAGGGGTTAATGGTGGTCTAGGGAATGGAAAGGGTTGCCTTGGGGAGGGGAAGGGGTGCTTGGGAGAAGGGATTCTTCCTTGGGGAAAGGAAGGGGTGTATGGGGAATGGCAAGGGTCACCTAGGAAGGGGAAGGGAATTGATGAGGGGGATTCAATGCTTCTTGGGAGGTGAAGGGCCTTGGTGATGTGGCAAGTGGAGAGTGGAGGAGATGGTGATGAGGTGGCCGGGGAAGGTGAAGGGGCAAGGGCGCCCAAGGGAGAGAGAGAGGGGAGGAGAGAGAGAGGGGGTCGCCCCCTTTAGAGAGAGAGAGAGATAGAGAGAGAGAGAGCTAGAGAGAGAGAGAGCGAGGGGAAACTCACAAATTTTATGGAAACTCAACTCAATATCATTCATTCATTAGTTCTCCATGGAGGGATTGGGGTCCTATTTATAGGGAACCCTCAATTTACAAAAAGTCCTTACCTTTTGGACAATTGACAAATGACCAAGGGGGGAAGGGGGCGCCCATGGGCCAAGCCCATTGAAGTGGACCCGTTAACCCACAAGGCCACCTAATGATACTTAGACTTAGATAGATGACTCACTAACTTAGGTACTTGACTCAATAAAATGAAAATTACATGGTTAAGACTCAAAGAAAGATATGAAAATTACATAGCTAGACTGAGAAAATCAAGATGAACACAATGGCGAGCATCGGGACCCTTGGAGAATTGGGAAGTGGTAAGCGATGTCCCCATCATCAAGTCAGTGCATACCTGCTTGCTATTCATAAAGGTCGGTGCATATTTCATTAAGACTATGCATACTAATGTGTCGACACTTGCTGTTAGATTAAAGTCTGTGCATATTTGAAATATGGCTAACTACAAAGTGTTGGTCTAATTATTTTAATTTCCTACTGACAAGAACTTCATCATATATATATAAAGGGCAGAATTCATTAAGTCTCAGGCAAGCACGTGAGATTGATCTAAGGCCAAAGCTTGTGATCCAAGAATGATCTATCTACTGGAGATGTTGACACCTGGAAAGTCAAAGTGCTGAGATTACAACACGTGGAATGAAGAGATCAAGATCTGCGTGAAAGTTTGGGCGGGAAACGTGGTTTCCACACGCCCATCATCTGTTGCCTTATAAAAGGTGACAGATGGCCCAATTGAAGAAGAGTGAGAGAGCACCCAGAAGAAAAAGATATCGAAGTAGAAAGATCTAGAGCCAGAATGATCTAGAGAGGCGAAGAGAAAAGAAGATGAATGAATTGAAGACATCTGAAGAGAGACTAAGAGCAAGAGATAGAGAAGAAGATAGAGCAGCAGAGCAAGAAAAATCTAAAGGGGTCTGAGAGCCAGTAAGAGAATGAAGAGAAGAATAGAATAGAGAGAGCAGCAGAAGAAGAGTGAGCTCGTGAGGAAGGAAGAGTGAAGAAGTTTAGTTCTAGGATCAGATCCTGAAATGTTGTGCTCCTGCGTGAGCTATATTTTTTATTGAGATTTAATCGCCAGTTTGTTTTTTCCCTTTTGTTACTTTCATCTTCTAGTTTCTTGGTCTTCCGATACTCAGGTTGAGTTCGGGTTCCTCCTGTGGACTCAGGAGAAGGGAGACTTGGTGTCTCCGATTGCAAGTGACTTGGTGTCACTTGTGCTTTCCCTCTGGGTTTCAGAGGAAGGGAGACTTGGTGTCTCCAGTTGCAAGTGACAGGTTGTCACTTGTGGGTTCCCTCCGATTTGGAGGAAGAGAGACTTCGGTCTCTGGTTGCTGTAAGGCAGCGTCTGTTACAGACTGAGTCTGCGGTTCTTGCTTTGGCAAGGGAAGCCTTACTCCGGTTTGGAGTGAGGGGTGGATTTAGGTCTGTGGGTTACAGACCGAACCACCTAAAAACCCCTCTGTGTTGTGGTTTATTTGTGGTGTGCTCTTCCATATCTTCTACCTCCTTCATAGGTTGTCTGAGCCTTCTTGTTTCTATCTGAAGTCCCTTTGTGCATTATATGTTCTGCTAAGTATGTTCTTCTTGAGTAATTCCTGTTAGCAGGGCTTGTGTGCCATCCGGTCATGAAGGTTCGCATATGTGATCTCCGTTATGTCAGTCTGATTGCTCGGTTGGTACTCGATAATGTGTTTGGGAGAGTTCAGGGTAGAGTGAGCTATTAACTCTGCATTTGCTATTTGATTCTCTGAGTAACACTTGATTCTATTACAGTGAATGCTGCTTACCTTATTCTTGTGCAAGTCTAGTCAGACTTGACGTTCTGATCTTCTTCTGCTAGAGTCCTTTAGAAATTGTTCTGGATAGAGGTAAAGGTTTTATTCCGCAATAGTTTTTGAACGAGGATTCATTCACCCCCCCTCTGAATCTGTGCCTTGCACCTCAACAACCCCCTAGCGCCGGGTAGGAGCAACCTCTACCTCAAATTGCTCAACTTCGAGGGAAACTTGGTACGCGTCTTCCAACTTGTCCACTTTGTGGCGGAAAAGCTCATACTGAAGGTGTGGCCGCAGACCACGCCGAAAATGGGAAACAGTCAGGGAGCTTTCCTCCGTGGCATCACATCGCAGAAAGTACTCATCGAACTCGGCGATGTAATCAGAGATGGACCAATCGCCTTAGGTGAGACTCTGCCCTCTGTATATGAGATGCTGGCAATATGTGGCAGGAAGGTACTTCTTCCTGAGTTTGGTCCTCATCTCATCCCAAGTCTCGACCTGGGGATCCTGACGGTGAAACAGCAGGTTCTCCATGTTCCTCCAATAAGTCTGTGCCTACCGTAGCGGTTTCATTTTGGCGAACTTGACTTTCCGATGGTCCGTCATCTCAAACCACTCGAAATATCGATCCATGCCGTCCTCCCAATCGAGATAGACCTTCGGGTCCAAGGACCCGTCAAAAGTGGGAGGGTCTGCTCACACTATCCTGAGGACCCACTCGTCCTCATCATCCCTATGTGGTCGGTGACCACGACGGCGTCGGCCATTTCCCCCATAATCATTATCGAACTCATAGTCCTCAACATCGGGGGCACGTGGCTGTAGCTCCTCAGCCCTAAGTGGGGCAGGCTGGGCAGCAGGCGCTTGAGGGGCCGAGACAGCTCCGGGGAGCTCCTGGCGGGGGACTCTCTCCACACTCTCAATCCTTCCAACCAGACCTTGGATAGATTGATCGGAAACCTCGACACGGTCCTCCATGGTCTTGAGACGGCCCTCCAAGTGGTCTGTATTCTCCCTATTAGTTTGTTTGAACCTATCCATGCGCTCAATGAGTAGAGCGAACATGTCCTCCAGAGTTTGGCCTCCCGGGTTGGCACCTCGGGGTTCACCCATAGTGTCAGGGCGATGGTACTGGGCACCTCCACGGGTGGGCATGTAATGGGAGAGGACCTAAAAGGGAACTAAGGGGTGACTCACTACGACCTATATGGACGGACTAATGCAAAATGAAGGATGACCTAGACTCCAATATCTGGTACGAGATGGAGGTTTGATCCAAAGTTCGCACTCACGTAAGTGTGCTCCTTTCCCAATAGGCGTAGCCTATCGTTCCCGGAACACCTTTGGATATACCAGATGAAATGGAGCACCTTGGACTGACTACCCTAGACTCAAACCAGCTGTGATACCAATTTGATGGGGGATGACAACGGGACTCGACTCGGACTAGACGTGAACCTTGGACTCTATTAGACGACGCGACCAACAACAACACAACAATGCGGCACCTAAAGAGCTCCAGAAGAGGTGAACATGCCCCAAATAAGAAGCGCAAAACTCACGGTCGTCTCCGGCGAGGGAAACGTGACGATCTGCACAGTTGAGTAATCGGCTTTGAGTCTCGGGTGGTTGGCTCACTCTCGTGCTCGGAACGAGTCACGGGACGGGTCTCGCACTCACAACTCACAGCAGTGATTAAGTATAAACTAGCTAGGAAAATAGCCTACTCACATGCAGCGGCATCTAGAATGCATACTAAATAATCAAATATGACAAAAGAGAGTGGCGAATGTACCTCCACGCTCGGGGCGTGGGGAAGACGTCCCGGTCAAGAACCGTCACTCCCGGTACAATAAGCAAATTAATTACAACATGAAAATTACGACCCACTCCACGCAAGAGATAAAAGGCCACAACAACGGTCCGGGAGCGCCATTTCAGGGTTGACGAGCAGCGGGTTGGCGGCACGTCGGGCGGTTGCGGGCTGCGGCTCCGGATCTACAATTTCGGGCCGGCAGGATAGCAAGCACGGGCGTCCAAAGGGACATCAGTTTCTGAGAATCTTCTGAAGGTGGCTGTTCACCGGGATGAAGACAGTGGGCTGTGGACGTCAAAAAAATGATGATGACGATGATGATCATACGACACTCGCATCTATGCGTTCAAGCGCAAGTTGAAGACGAGAGGGCCGAGCAAACCCATACCTCACCCAACCAGGCCGAGAACTCACTTGGTGGTCCGCCATCCGTTAAGGAAGCCCCCGGGCAGAAGATACAGCCACAACTCTACGACCGGCCATGCCGAGAGCAGAATCAAAGAAAAGCCGGGAACTTCGGCACAGTCTCGGCATATGCCGGAAGTCATGCAAAGCCTTGGACCGAGCCCCAGAAGCTGCGAACGGAAAATTACGGAAGCCATGCATCGCAACTAAAACATTCCGAGGACGCCAACGTTCGTATAAGTAGTCGCGACTTCGAAATGAATTCATTCGGTGCTCAAAAAGGCGCGACAAGGCCCTTAATCGACGTGCCCCCTTGTGTTGCATTAAAACGGCACGCCCCTCCTTGCTTTGGTCATCCGGCACGCTCCTAGTTGAAGGGGCCATCCCCCTTTGATGCTTAAAACGGCGCCCCTCCTTGATTTGGTCATCCGGCGCGCTCCTGGTTGAAGGGACCATCCCCCTTTGATGCTTAAAACGGCGCCACACTTGCATGAAAGCTAAACCGGCGCGCCAATTGCACTTGGGTTTAAACCGGCATGGGCACTGTTCCACCGCACCGGTTTAACCCCATCATGTCCTGTCGGCATACCGATGCTCTATTTTGCGTCATTATGGCGTGCAGAGAACATTGAATGTCCGACGCTCTGCTTCTACCTCCATTCGACAGCACAGGAGCGGTAGCGGCGAAGCAACCCCTGCGGACCTGCGACCATCTCATCCTCGGACGAACAGCAGCGTACGGCGTGAACCAGCGTCGTCCAGCGCACCGTGTCAACTCTGAGCTTCATCCCGGACGAGGTGGAAGTGGCAAGAACCTCCCAGGTGAGCCATTCTATAAAAATTGGCATTACTATGATAACAAAAAAAAGGAGAGGCTGGAGACTCCGACCCCGACTGGCCATTTTGGAGGAAAAGGCGCTCGGCTGTGTGCAGTGAAGGGAAGAAGAAAAAGAGAGAAGGAGCTCTGTCCACCGACGCCGGTAAGGTGAAGAAAAAGAAAGAGAGAGTGTGTGAGAGAGGGAAGGTGAGTCTGGAGGGGGGAGGAGCTTGTGCTCCATCCCCTCTCCCCCACCGGTGCATCTCCTTCATCCCCCTCCGATGTATTTCCCCTTTCCTTCTGGATGGGCCTCCCTGTGTCTAAACCTTCCCCGTTTGTGTGGATGAATAAAAGAGAAGATTTTTCTTTTTGCAAGCCTAATCTTCCCCGTGTAACCTCTGCTTCCTTTCTTCACTCTCCGATCATCCCGGGCCTTTGAGGTCTGCCTCTCCGTGGCATGACCCTCAAAGGAGCCCTCTGACAGATGAACATTCATTGCCCTTGTGCCAAACATTCGCCCCGTCCCGAAGATCATCGCCCGTGAGTCGTGGTCGCTCTCGCAGGCTGGCCCTCGAGTGTTCCACACTCACACTTGGGCTAACGGACCGCCGTGAGGCCGTTCCGCATTTTGAGAGTTTACCCGGGAGTAATCCGTGTGGTGGCTTTCGCTTCTCTCTGGCAAGTCCCGGTCCGGGGGAGGTGCTGCCGGATTTTCGCCAAGGCCAAGAACATACAAGAACACTCAAGAACAAACTGAACGTTTAATTTCACATACAACAACTTCTGTGAACAACCACTGAACCTCTGTGAACAAACCCCCCACCTCGAATAAAACACTTAAACCTCATGCTCACTCACCTTAACAAACCATCAACGATGCTTAAACCTTCATCTTATTGATCTATGGTGTCAATTGAACAATCAATCTAACTTGTGATCCCCCCCCCGGCCAGAGAATCAAGGACAGAAAGTAAAACAAGTCCACAGAACGAATAAAAACTCAGAAGATGCTGTCCCGGCGTGGCCTAATCTGGCGTAGTAACTATTCCACCGCGCCGGTTTAACACCACTCTCATAACCCCAATCTCCCAATTGAACCTTAAAACGGCGTGCTCCCACTCCTCTATACATCTTAAAATGGCGCGCCCCCTTGCCTATTCCTAATACGGCGCGCTCCCCTGCTTACCTCCCAAATACGGCGCGCCCCCTCCCTTGCACATCCTAATCCGGCGTGGCCTTAACCGGCGCGCCCTCCTCATTGAACCCTTAAAACGGTGCACCCCATTTCCTCCTTCGAACCCCGTGACTTGACCGCGCAGGTCGATCCGCGTGCGAGGGCGCACGTTGGCGATTTCGGGTTTCACACTTAACAACCTTCTCCCCCGGACTATGCGTGAAGAGAAAAGTAATGATGCCCCTTGGTATCGAACGTGGACCACGGAATCCCCGACATGGTCATGATCCGGGCACCTCTTGGGCCGATAGTTCATCAGCTTGACCCACTTCTTCCGGGATCCAATCCCGCATCCGCATTAAACTTGCTGTACCTACGATAGACATCCGTACGATTTTATCGTCGTCCTCGACGCTACTAATACGGACTTCCGTCCGAATAATGAATGGTCTGTTAGTGACCGACATATATGCCGGGATCTAATCCCGCACCCACATTAAACTTGTCGCAGCTACGGCAGACATCCGTGTGGTTTTGTCGTTATCTTCGACGCTTCAAATGTGGACTCTCGTCCGAACAATGAATGGTCCGTTAGTGACCGATATATATATACCGGAATCTAATCCCGCACTTGCATTAAACTTGCCATACTCACGGTAGACATTTACGCGGATTCACTCCCGTCACCATCTTGTTTTCTAAACGGACCTTTGTCCAAACGTAAAATGGTCCATGAGTGACCGAAAAATTTGAATGGAATGAGGCGGCTCTCGTCCTCCCTGAACCCTACACATGGGAATATCAATAAGGCCACCGTGGGCCACGCTTAGACCTCGGGTCCGCCCCGATCATGGTCATTGCCTGACCCATATCCTCGGCCTATAGCCCGCTCCCTTTGAACGCACATTGGTTCTCATATCTGGTCCCAGGACATCCTCCCGTTGCCCCCTTGGCACCGGAAACATTGACGATGCCCACGCGAGCCTGACTTCGACCGCGGGGGGCCCACCGCAGTATGGTCGTAGCTTAATCTTGCACCGGGCCGACAAACTTATCGGTTTCTGACCGCTCTAACCGGGATTTAACTGAACATTTCCCATCCCCTTTGAACAATAAATTTTTCGTACCCCGGCATACATATGCTACGGTTTTCCCCGTGACAATCATGATTTTCTGAAGCTGGACGCTCGTCCGAATATTAAAATGGTCCCTTAAGTGACCGACATATTTCGAATGCTTGCTTCCCTAGACATAGGGCTTTCCGATTGAATCGAGACCGCTATCGGCTAGTTTCTCTCGATATAGTTTCCTGGCCATGAGGCCCTGATTCCTGGCGATTAATCAAGGGTGTTCCCCTCTCCGAGGGGATGTAAATGATGCTGTGACCTTTATGGCGCGGTGGGTTTTGGTCCCGACACGAACCACACAATTGTCTGATTAGTCAGATCGAGTGCACAATAAATCATCACTCTGTGACTGGCACGCCCACGCACTTAATAAACGAATAAACCCACCGAATAAACCGACTTAAAGAAACAAACGAACGAGCGTGTCAAAAAGTGCGTCCACATGGGCCCCGGGTCGACCCCAGGTGCGGCGGCAGCTGAATCTGCACCGACGTATTTCTTGGAGAATTACTTTTGGCTCCTCTTTCGGCTGGCCCGTTTCAGATCAGGCCTGCGCGGTTCGGCGAGAACGGCTGTTGTGACCAGACCTGATGTCGGATCGTCGTGAGACTGGTGCCGTTGCGAAGCTCTCTTAGAGATCTACGAACCCCGACTATGACAGGATTTTTCTGAGAGAGGGATTTCCCTGTGGGGGAATGTTAACCTGACTGGCTCACAGATCCAAGGTATATAGGATAGAAAGTGAATCTGTATGAGAACTTTGGTTGACCGGATGGGAGACAGTGGATCTGGGTGATGGGAATTTTATGGCTGGGAGAGGGGGCTGTGAGGGACGGACTCAAATTTTATTGTAATTTTCTAAGGTGGTTTTCATGGGGTAGTGGATTTTAGGGTGGACAGGGGTCGTATCTGGCCTACAGAGGATAGAACAAAAATTGGTTTCTTGTAGAGATTTCTATGGGGGGAAAATAAACTCCTAAAATCATGGAAAACTTTGGAGAAGTGGGTTTTGGTGGATAGAAGTCCCAGTCCAAATTTCACCTTGTTCTGAAATTAGAAAGGGGGTCAAATAGATGGAGAGGTGGGCTGCTGGAACACAGGTCGGCACAGGGACAGATCTGTGTAGGTCGGAAAAACAAAATTGGAACGTAGGAAAAATAAAGGTGGAAAAACGTTAGAATTTTTATGGAGAGGGGGGATTATGTGGGGAACTCACCCTCCAAGTTTTAGCCTGATCAGATCAGGGGTTTGAGAGAGAAAATTCGCACTTCAAACCTCTGTCCAGTAGAACTACAGATCTGGACAGCAGCTCAGAAGATGGCTCATGGTGGCTCGTCAGCGGCACGAACGGCGGTGGTGGCGGCGGTGATGAAACCTGGTAACCAGAAGAGAAGATAGATTTGGGAGGAGAGGGCTTCACACCCTAGATCAAGAAGGAAAAAGGAAGAACAAGAGAGGGAGGGAGGGGGGCACCCAAGGCTCTTCCTTGTATTTTCACATAAAATTCTGCATTAATTTTGATAAAAATGCAACAAGAGACATTAAATACTAAACCCTAGACCTAGCCAAATGACCTAGGATACCCTTGGTCAAGGGGGTATAATGGGGAAGTGAGATAAACAAAGCTTAAACAATTCCCCATATGGAGACAAAAGAGGGGGCGCCCCTCTCTCCAAGTCAACATAAGGGGCTTTGTTATTTTAATCCCCTTGGACCATATTAATCCCCCCTTGGACCAAAATAAATGAAAAATATAAAATACTTAGTCAATATTCTCCCATTGACCCAATATAAAACCCAAAATAATACAAACCAAAATACAACCCAAATACACACCAAATATGACCAAATACGTATAAAAATATGTACTAAAGTATCAAGGCTCCGGTGAAGACTCCAGACTGTCCCCCAGCCACAAAGAGGTCGGTGTCGACCGAGTCGTGCTACGTGTCCGGTATCGGCAGCTCGCTGAGTCGAGCCGTACTCTAGCTCTGGTGTCCTCACCAGCGACTTAGCTACAGATGAGTCGTACCTGCTAAAGTTCTTCGGGTCCACATTAATAGGGCTTTCCTTCGAGTGGTAAAGCTTGTAGCCCGGGTCTATCATTGATTGGCCCGACATGCAGAGAAAGTTCAAAGAAAGGTTAAACATCGCTGAGAGGGAGGTGACGGTGGCCGAATTATATGAAACCAGGCAAAGGAATGACAAGTCCGCCATGGAATACATCAAAAGATGGAGGAACCTCAGCATGAGGTGCAGATGCCCACCGCATCAGGAGGACGCCGTCGAAATATGCAAGCAAAACCTGAAAAGAAAGGTGCTGGAAAGAATGATAGGCACCGAAATTAAGTCATTTGGCCGACTAAATAATGTTGTGGCGGAAGTCAAGGCATTCCTCTCAAAATACTCCGCCGCTCCCGCCACTTCAAGCTAGAAGGCCAGGTCAACTGACAAACAACCGACATCTTAAGAAGTGCACACGGTCGACTTCAGACCTTTGAAAAAGAAAATGAGAAAGGCAAAGGGGTAGCTGAGTCTGCCCCGTCCAAGCTCGCCGATCGGCGAGAGGTCCCCTCCTTTCGGGATAAAATGAAGAAGCTATATTCGTTCCCTCGAGATAAGACTCGACTCTTGTTCGAATGGGCTACGAAATTCAATAAGATCACTCACCCAGAGCCAAAGAGGCCCGGTGATCTCAGAAGAAAAGACGATCCTCATTTCTGCCCGTATCATCAAATGATAGGGCATCCTATCGAGGATTGCTATATCTTCAGAGACACTATTGAGTCTTTAATCACGAAGGGAGAATTGCAAATGGGGGAGCACAAAGTCAATCCTCCGCACCCGCATGAAATACCCACTCTAGGGGTAACAATCAACATGATATCTCTATATCAGCAACTACCTGAAGAAGTGGTGGAGGCCTGCACTCAACATACCTATGGGGCCTATATCCTAGCGCGAGCAGAAGATCAAGGGAATTGGCACACCGTGCCGTCAAAAGCAAGAAGAAGGGCAGCGCCTCATCATGGTCCAAGAATTCATATACGAGGTGTCACACCTCAGTCGGAACCCCCCGCCATGACCCCCGTCTGGCATGAGACGGCTACTCAACATGTCATCAGGAGGTTCACCAACAATAAGAAAAAACACATCCCCATGCGGGTCCACAAAGAAGCCAATCCGACAGTGAAACTACTTCAAGAAATCATTAATGGGCTTGATGAATATGAACAGCCCAAAATTCAGCCCGTCTAGTTGAAGGAATATGTCCCTTGGGAACATTTTGAGTCCCTGGAATTAACAGAAGAGGCTGAAGTTGAAGCTAGAGAACCCGACATATGGGATGAACCTCCAAGGGAGCAGCCGCCGACGGTGAAGAAAAAGAAGAAGAAGTCCAAGAACAAAAGAAAAGGCCTCGCCGTATCTTACAATACCCTTGCGGCCCTGTTTGACACAGTCCGAATCTCCGAAGAAGATGGTGAAGAGATATGCCTCGCACCAGCAGAGACAAATCAAGCGAAGCTTCCACCTCCAAGCATACTACTAGGTCTGGAAGAAAATGGCGGCATTCCCCCCAAGCTAACCATAACATCATGTTACGTGCTAAGCAACCATACCAGGTTCCTCAGCCTGAAGTTAAAGGTGTAGAAATTCCTCCTCCATCAGGGCTTTATCCTGAACATGCAAGCAGTTAGGAGGTCCCCTCTTTAGCTGAATTTCTGTCCTCTCGGAAGGACAAGCGGCCATGCCCGCAACCACACTAGAGGGCCAAGGGCGCTCATACTTCTCCAGCAAATAAAGACTACGTAGGTGCTCTAAGCCTCACCGAATTCATGCAAGGGAAGGAGCCAGTCAGACCAGCGCAACAAATTCAGGCACCACCTGAAGAAAAAGATAAACTGTCTCTAGAACTAGCCCCTCAAGAATACCCTGAAGGCAGGCATAAAAGGTCTGAAGAACTGAGGTTGACCAACGTCAGAACCACCAGTAGAATAGTGAGACAGCTGAAGAGAATCCCCGCAAGTTTTTCTATCTGGGATATACTCTCCCTCGACGAAGAAACAAGACGAGCCATTATCACAGCGCTATAAACCCTGGCCCACTTTGAGAGCTCTTTTGTCGAGGCATGGTCAGGGGTGGCTATGACATTCACGGAGGAAGACATGCTTCTGCCCTCCGTCAACCACAATAGACCGCTCTACATGAGGGGGCAACTGAATGGCCAGCCAATAGGCAGAATTCTAGTCGACCCAGGGGCGGCGTTAAACATAATCCCCTATCGGGGATATCAGAAGTACTACTTTGATGTGCACCTGATCGAGGTCAGGGATATGAGAATTGCTGGCTTCAACCAGAAATTTGAAGTCCCCATGGGCGTGGCGGAGTTTGAGCTCTCACTCAGCGACTTCACCACCAAAGTGCAGTTCCACGTGATAAATTCTAACACATCATACAAGGCGCTATTGGGCCGGCCATGGCTGCATCAAAATCAGGTGGTGGCCTCCACCCTCCACCAATGCATAAAATACCCTCGGAACAGGAAAGAAGAAAGAGTGTTCATCGACTTACAACCTTTCGAGGTGTTCAAATGTCACTTATTAGATGCTTCCCTGTATCTAGAGAAGCTAAAGAAGCCTACCCCTCCAGACCAAAACAAGGGGAAGAAAAAAATAGAACCCGGTTACTGGTTCCCTCCGCCGCCGCCTGACTACCTGGCTCCCCCAGAGGTGTCACTCATATCTGAGGAAGAAGGAGATATCAGAGCATTTCAACTCAGCATTTACCCTCAACCGGGGGCATTAAAACTCGAAGAGCGGCTTGGGGATGTTAAGGTCCCACGAAGGATCATCAAGCCCATAGTTGATGTAGACGGTCAGACGGTCAAAGTATTGAAGACCTTGGAGGTTCCTAATCCCGGTGGTCAACCTACCATGTTCTATGTGGACAAGGAGTAGCCTGTAAAAGGGGATGATGATTGTAGATTCCCAGAAGAAATGCATGATCCACATGTCCCAATTATGGGACTCCCCTATATCACTGGCCATGAGATCAAGCTAGCCAGAAAATAGCAAATCTCCTTTTGTCAACCTTCCAGTCAAAAGAAGATGTTCAAAGAACTATGGTATCCGCCGAACATGGACAGAAGACTGCTACAAATTACTCAGCACCCGAGACTGGGTTTCTCTATTGAAGACTACCAAGAAATCGACATGATTTTCGTCTGCACTGTAACAAGTGAAGACTCCCTAGATGAAATTTATGATGAATACATAGGGGACTATGAACCAACCAAGCCATCAGCTGAGTTGAAAGACTCGGGCCCGCCTCGGCCACGAGCGCATAATGATCATGGAGCTGCTATTCCATGCAAATGCTGGGAGTCCATCTCTATGGAAGCAATTATAATTCCCAACAATGACTCACAAGAGTCAAAAGCTGAAGAAAGTCGTCCCACCCTTGAGGGCACTCCACCCATAAGCTGGCATCCAAGCTGCACAGAACATACACTGCCAACACTAGGGCTGCTCATCCAGCCCGATCAACAGCCCACTAGCTCAGAACAAGGCAAAGCCGAAGCCCCGCAATTAGGCGAAATGAGAGAAAAACATGTCTAGGAGGCTCTCGAAGTTGAAGAAGATGATGACGGTTTCATCGACCTACATCCGGCCCCTCCGAAAATAGAAGATGGCGGCCAAGCCATTGTCGACGAATTGGTCGAAATAAACCTTGGCACAAAGGATGATCCCAAGCCGACCTTCCTCAGTGCCCTCTTATCACCCGAAGAGAGGGGGGAGTATGTGAAGCTACTCCAAAAATTCTGAGACTGCTTTGCTTGGAGTTTCAAAGAAATGCCAGGCCTCAGCCCTACAACTGCCTAACATATCCTGGCCCTTGACCCTAAAGCCGAGCCGGTGAAGCAATCGACTCGGCGAATGAGGGCAGAATTAATAAGCCAAGTCTACAAGGAAGTCGACAAGCTCATAGATGTTGACTTCGTGACGGAGAATCAATATACTACCTGGTTGGCCAACATCGTGCCTGTCAAGAAGAAAAATGGCCAGATCCAGATTTGTGTAGATTTCTGAGACCTGAATAAAGCTTATCCGAAGGATGATTTCTCGGTGCCAATCACAGAAGTAATGATCGACGCTACTACCCGCCATGAGGCCTTGTCATTCATGGACAGGTCATCCAGCTACATTCAAATCTAGATAGCTGAGCATGATAGAATCCATACGGCTTTTCGGTCGCCTAAAGGGATATTCCATTACAAACGGATGCCCTTCGACCTCAAAAATGCTAGCGCCACCTACCAGAGGGCAATGACAAAAATATTCGACGAATTGCTCTATAGCAAAGTCGAATGTTACATTGACGACTTAGTCGTCAAGATAAAGAAGAGGAAGGACCACCTAGCTGACCTCAGAATTATATTTAAAAGGCTGCGACTGCATGAAGTGAAAATGAAACTGATGAAGTGCGCTTTTGGCATCTCTAGTGGAAAATTCCTGGGCTTCATCGTCAGATACCAGGGGATTGAGATAGACCCCACAAAAATTAAAGCTATTCAGGAGCTGCCTCCTCCTAGGAGCCTGATAGAATTACGGTCATTGCAAGGCTGGCTAGCCTACATCCATAGGTTCATCTCCAATTTGTCTGGGCGGTGTCAGCCGTTCCATAAATTAATGATGAAGGATACCCCGTTCCACTAGAGCAAAGAATGTCAAAAAGCTTTCAATCAATTGAAAGAATACCTGAACACCCCGCCATTCCTTGGGGCACCTGTTAAAGGGCAGCCGCTGATCCTGTACATAGTTGCTGCTGAATATTCTCTGGGGGCAATGGTGGCCCAAAACAATGAAGAGGGAAAAGAACAAGCCCTCTACTACCTCAACCGAAGACTGGTCGGGGTTGAAGCAAAATATACACCTATTGAAAAGGTCTGCCTTGCTCTTGTGTTGGCAGCCAAGAAGATGAGGCATTACATGCTGTCGCATGAAGTCAAGCTAATATCCAGGCCCGACCTAGTCAAATATATACTCTCTCAGCTAGTCCTGAAAGGGCGATTGGGCAAATGGGTCATCATTCTCATGGAGTTTGACATCTCTTATGTGCCACAAAAGGCCATCAAAGGCCAGGCCATCGCAGAGTTCTTTACAGCACATCTAGTGCCTGAAGATTCTCCTTTGATCGCGGAGCTCCCCGAAGATGATACCTTAGAAGTGGGACAAGTCCAGTAAACCACCTGGCAGCTACACTTTGACGATGCTTCAAGAACAGAAACATCCCCCTCGGGACAAACTAGAATAAGAGCAGGGGCGGGCGTCGTCCTCAAATCCCCCAAAGGAGAAGTGTTAAACACCTCTTGCTCGATCAATAAAGCCTACACTGATAATGAAGCAGAGTATGAAGCTCTGATTATCGCCCTCCAAGTCACTCTTCACAAAGAGATCTACATGCTGCAAGTGTTTGGGGATTCAATGTTAATTGTCAAATAGATTCAAGGACAATATGAAGTCCAAAAATCTGAATTACTCCGTTACCATGCTAAGGCGAAGCAACTCGTGGAGAAGTTTCACTTTATTGAAATAAACCACGTCAGTCAAGGTCAAAATGCATAGGCCGATGCATTAGCAAAGCTAGCAAGCTCACTAGCAATCCCACCTGATGAATCACTCAACATACGGGTGATCAACCGACGGCAGGTCCCCAGCATGATAGAAGAAGAGCCAGGTGGGCAAGAGCCTGAAGTAACAACTGCGGAAGTGGTCGGCTCGTCCAACTGGCGGAAGCCCCTCATGCAATGGTTTAAACAACAGTATCTTCCCAAGCAAAGGGAAGAAAAGATCAGGCTGATCAGAATAAAAGACTCCTATGAAGTCAGAAATGGAATTTTATTCTGAATCATGGCGGACGCCAAGAAGAAAATACTCCTTTGGTGCCTCTCTACGGAAGAAGCCTGGAGAGTCATGAAAGAAATTCATACCGGGTAGGCTGGAGCACACTAAGCAGGGCCGAAGATGAAAATTGAGATTAAAATGCTGGGCTACTGTTGGCCGACAATGTTCGAAAATTGCTGCAATATGCTAAGCCGTGTCAAAAGTGCCAAGTGCATGCAACGGTCCCTAGGCAACCGCTAACACTGCTACATCCAACAGCACCCAGTTGGCTTTTTGCCCAATGGGGAACAAAAGTCGTGGGCCAACTTCCCCCATCCTCTTTAGGATGCAAGTACATTCTAGCAATAACAGACTATTTCTCCCGCTAGGCGGAGGCTATAGCCCTGAAAGAAGTGACAGGAGAAATTATGGCCCGATTTATCTGACGAAATGTAATATTCTGATTCGGCGTCCCCATCCGGATTGTCTCAGACAACAGAAGCCATTTTCAGAATCAAAAGGTCTACAGATTGGCAGAAAAGTACAAGATTGACTGGAGGACATCCACTCCGTACAACCCGTAGGCAAACGGGTTGGCTGAAGCATTCAATAAAACACTCTGCACCCTCCTGGTGAAGACGGTCAGTTCCAACAAAAGGGATTGGGAAGACAAGATGTACGAGGCGCTCTGGGCGTACCGTACCTTTTATAAAACCCCAACGGGCTATTTGCCCTTCTCTTTGGTGTACGACTCGGAAGCAATTGTCCTCATTGAACTAGAGGTACCCTCACTTCGGGTCGCCATCCAACATGAATTGGTCAAAGATGCCTGAACAAATGCAGAACGAAGATTGGAAGAGCTCTTCGACCTAGAAGGGAAGCGACTCCAGACTCAACAAAACATATAGGTCTATCAGGCCCGCATAACACGCACCTTCGTCAAGCTTGTCAAAGGGCGTGAATTAAAGAAAGGCGACCTCGTGATGGTCAAAAGAAAAGAGGTCATGGCTGCAAACCCTAAAGGCAAGCTAAATGAAAATAGGCATGGGTCATATGTTGTCCAAAAAGTTTAAGAAGGAGGTGCGTATGTGGTTGTCAACCATAGGGGGGAGACTCAATTCCCACCCCTTAATGGAAAGCACTTGAAATTATATCACGCATCACTTCCCCAGTTCGATGAATAATTAAACCCCGCGCTCCCCGCGGAACAAGAATGTTTCTTGGACCTCCCTTAAGGCCATGCAAAGAAAAAAAAAGAAAAAAAAGAAAAAAAGGAGAAAAGGAAAGAATAAAAAAAGAGAGAAAAAGAGAGAGAGAGAGAAAGAGAAACTCGTCAAAGTCACTGGGGGATGTCGATTCATCAAGTCACACTGGTATTCAAAATTCCCTTCTCCCGCTCAGACCATCTCATCTCGGCCGGATAACCAAACAACTGCATCCCATGCAGTGGCAAAAAAAAACAAAATAAAAAAAACATCATATGTTGCTCAACACTACTTTCTCCTATCCCACCGACGCATAAAACTTTTGTCTTGGACCTTCCGTCCAAGTTGATGAATAAAAAGACCCTCTTTGCTTCGGCCTGGACCTTCCGTCCAAGTCGATGAACAAAAGACCCTCTTCGCTTGGCTCAGACCTTCCGTCCAAGTCGATGAACAAATGAACAAAAAGAACCCTCTTCGCTTAGGCCTGGACCTTCCATCCAAGTCGATGAATAAAAAGACCCTCTTTGCTTCGGCCCGAACCTTCCGTCCAAGTCGATGAACAAAAAGATCCCTCTTCGCTTCGGCCCGGACCTTCCATCCAAGTCGATGAATAAAAAGAACCTCTTTGCTTCGACCTGAACCTTCCGTCCAAGTCGATGAACAAAAAGACCCTCTTCGCTTGGCTTGGACCTTCTGTCCAAGTCGATGAACAAAAAGAACCCTCTTTGCTTTGGCTTGGACCTTCCATCCAAGTTGATGAATAAAAAGACCCTCTTTGCTTCTGCCCGAACCTTCTGTCCAAGGCGATGAACAAAGAGACCCTCTTCGCTAGGCTCGGACCTTCCGTCCAAGTCAATGAACAAAAGAACCCTCTTTGCTTGGCTCGGACCTTCCTTCCAAGTCGATGAATAAAAGACCCCTTTCGTCTTGGCGCTCACCCCGTGCCAATGAATAAACCACCCCGGCTCTCGGCACCCTATCGACACTAGCGAATAAAGCCTTTGCTTCGAACTTTCCACCCGAATACATCAATTAGCATATAAATTCATCCCGTTCCATCGGGTCCCTCTCAAAAGCCTTCGGCTTGGACGTCCATGTCCGAGTCAAAGAATAAACATGATGGGGACATCCCTTGCCCCTCCACATTTTCTGAAGCTCGGATTGATCGTCGGTGTACGCCATTATGTTCCTCATGTGTTTGTGAGTCGAGTCATGTAATTTTATTATTTTTATTTGAGTCTTAAACATGTAATTTTCCCTTTATTGAGTCATGTACCTAGGTTAGAAAGTCATTTTCCTAAGTCTTGAAGTCATTATGTTGGTTTGATAGGTTAATGGGCCCAATTCATTGGGCTAGGCCCAGGGGCGCCCCTCCCTTGGACTGTTTGGTCATTAGTTAGTTTGTCAGGGTCAGTTTGGTCTTAGGAAAAGTGTGGGGTCTATAAATAGCCCCACCCCTCTCTCATTTGTAACAATGATGCTTGAATATTGAATCCAGAAAATTTCTACACCTTCTAGTACCCTCTCAATATCTCCCTCTCTCTCTCTCTCTCTTACTATCACTCTCTCTAAGTGGGTTGTGCCCCCTCTCTCTCTCCTCCCCACCCCAATTTCAAAATTCATTCTCTCTCCTCCCCATTCACCCCTCATTAAGGCCCCTTCCCCTTCCCCATGCACTCATTCAATTCCCCCTCCAACCCCTAGGTGAAAACCCCTTCTCCTAGGCACCTTTCCACTCTCCCAAGCAACCCTCCCTCTCCCCAAGACTGAAAGAGCCCTTCCCTAGGCCAAATTTCAAATTTTCCTCTCCCTTGGGCTGTGCCATTTCATCTCCCCACCTCCCTAACCACCCAAGGTCGCACCCCCCCTTCCCCATCCACCCAATAAGCCCATTTTCATCCCCATCCCCATACCCTCTCCTCCACCTATTCTATCCCTGTTGCAGGTTTCAGAAAAGCAGTGACTTGCAGAAGCAACTACGACTGTCTCTCAAAGATTCAGGTGGCAAGGCCTACATTTCTGAAATTTTCTTTGAGTTAGCTTTCCAACGGAAGTGGTTTCATCGGCATCTGAGTTCGGAGCTGTCCCGAGGAACGTCATCTTCAATGGCTGCGCATTCTGTCCCAGACTGAAGGCCAGAGCGATCTTGGAAGCTATTCAGCGGTCAACCTTGGAGGAATTCGAGCACACTTCCTTCTACAAAATTCGTCTTCGTCCAGTCCTCCATCCGTAGCAGAAGGAACGATGCCAATCGCCTGCCCGAGCTATTTGTTCTGAATTTTCTCGCCGGAGTGCGCAGTCTGCAACCTGTGGGTCCAGGTTTGACCTGTCCCTACTTATCTGGCTACCTCGCTCTCCTCCGACCTCGGATTGTGGCCCCGTCAACTTCTGCTCGAAGCTACTCCGTCCACGATCACGTCTCCACCAGTTTCGTCCCAATCGGAGTTCAGGAGCATCCGTAGTACCTTCTGCAACCGACTGCACCAACCCTGCACCCGCCAGAGATAGAAAGTTGCAGCCAGGTTCCAGTCGCCGGCCCGATCAGCCCCGAGCTTCAGACCCTTCCCAAAAAATCAGACATCACCCTCAGTCAGTTTGGAAGCTTTTGACGCAAGTCTCATCAAGATCTGAGCTCTGTGGAATTTTTGGAAGCATCATCACCGCCCCACTGTCCAGCAACCTGCAGATTGGCAGAACCGGCGAAATTCGGCAAGTCGGATTTCCTTTGCGTAATTCCCCACCCCGCTTGGCCGGCTGAAGGTCCCTCCCAGCGTGGAGATAGTTTTGGATGTAATAAGCTTAATCCCCACGCCAAGATCACCCCTCCTGAGAGAGGTATAGTTCATGTGATAATCTTTTCGCAGATTTTGAAGCGACACCGACGCGGCTTGCGGGCGCAAACCCTTGCCTCCCCGCTCGCCCCCGTCTTCGGCCGGAGTCAGCGTCTTCACGCTGGCTAGGTGAGCCTCGGTTCCCGTTTCCTTGCTGGTTAATATCACTTGCTTAGCTTAGTATTCTTGCTTTGCTGCGTCGGACGGAGAGCGAGAGCCCGGCCCAAATTACCGTTCACGTGAGTGTCCATCGCGGGCGAGTTGTGAGCGAGCCAGTTCAACCCACACCCTTGGTGTCAGGGCCGCCCGTGAGTGGGCATCCCTGGACCAATTGAGGTTCTCCCCAAGCTTGCCAAGCACCGGAGCATCGTTGTCCCACCCCGGACCCTCTCCATTATCGCTTAGTTACCCACGGGCACAAGTGTGCACCAAGCGAGTGAGCCGCTCGAGTAGTATCATCGCCAATTTGCTTGCTTACAATCTTAGGTCCAAGGGTCATATTGTCTTGTGGTCATCACCCCCAAGGTGGTGTCACATCAAGTGGTATCAGAGCAAGTTCACAACTTGTCTCTATGAAGTTGGTCCTAGGGCATGTCTATGCATTTAGAGTCTTCAAGTGCATCACTCTTGTCCCCTAGTATGGCCACCTCATACCAACCTTTCCCATCGTCCCTCTCCATGAGTCCAAAACCCCAAGAGAGACCCATCACCAACACACATGACCTCCACAGTCTTGTTGAATACCTCATGGGAGCTATGAACTATACCTTTGATCGCCTAGATAGCATAAAAGGCCAACTTACACGATTAGGTGACAATGAGCCCACCCCAAGGGTAGCTGATAGATTGGTCCCCCACCCACTTCCCGCCTTTGATGGAACCTCTCTTAGAGAATATTTAGATTGTGAAGCAGCATTAGACCAATACTTCACTTGGTATCCCATGTCCGAGGATAAAATGGCTTGGGTCGCCAAAATGCAACTAACCAAACAAGCTCAAACTTATTGGATGCAAATTGTCGGGCTAAGAATACTTAGAAGGGAAGCACCCATCACCATATGGAGGGACATGAAGGAGCAACTTAGGGCTAGATATGTTTCCCCCTCATACTCAAATCACCAAGACCTAAGGAGCACTTCAACTCCTTCATCCCCACCTAGCCAACCGATGACCCTAATCCCTCATTCCACATCACTTCCCACCCATCCTACCCCAACCACCACACCAGCACCCTACCTACAAACTCCCACCACAACCATATGTCCACAAACCCAATTGGACCTCGTGTCCACCCCTCCACCGAGGCCCATAATGGCCACCACCCCCAAACCCAAAACCCCTCACCAAACCCACCTCCCGCTTCCTACACCAATCTTTCCCCAACCTAGGCCTCCTCTACTTCACCTTCCTATCCCAACCCAAGCCCATGCTTGTTCACCACCCCGGGTGTGTCATACGCTAGCTATCATCAAATCACCCACCATAGATCCCCCTACTCCATTAGCAATAGAAGTTGCAACCCACACACCCACCCAAGTGGAGAAGGATGCCCATCCGAATCCACCTTCCAACATAGAGGAAATCCAAAGGCCAAACAACTCACACACCTCTAGCCTAGCTTCTCTAGAGACACCCAACCTCACCATAGATAAGTCCATACTCCAATGGCTCAAGAAAGGTCTCACCATTCCTAGTTCACAACCATGCCACCTACCCATGGGATATCAATCCCAAATCATTCCCATTCAGCCACATGTCACTTATCAAACTTCCTATTGTGTAGAAGATTTGGGAGACTTAGTGAACTACCTACATGGGCAAATTCACTTGACCAATATGCTAGCCATGAGGCCGTCTGAAGCTAACACCATTAGCATAGCATATCCCACCATTGGCTCCATCACTTCCATCTACACTAATGGCCAAGTTACTAGTGAGATCATCCTCCTTCTTCCCATGGAGGAAGAACCTATCCTAGTCTACTCCCCAACCATTGAGATCCCAAGTGCTTTGATTGGCCAACCTATTAGCAACCTTGGCCCAATTATCTTTGAGGAGGATGACTCACCATTTGAGGACCTTGAGAACATGGAGTACCCCTACCTAGGTGACCCTTACCATGATCCCTTTGACCCTTTTCTATGGGAGCCTAAATCTCCATGTAACCCACTCCCCCTATTCACCACCCACCTCACCCTACCCATACCGCCCATGTTGACCCAAACTCCTCCCTTCCTAGAATCGGGTTACACCATGAGAGCATTGACCTTAGGCAACAAACACCTCGGGATTGAGGAAATGCCCCACCCCATAACCACCTTCCTAGATCCCTTCGACCCATTCACATGGAAGTTCAAAAGTCATCACACATCTATGCACATGGAAGTCACCTTTGGGATAAACATGCATGAGTCTAGGCTTACCACACCATTTGACATTATTCATAAGTCGGGTACATTCATTCACATCACCCACATGTCAAGTAGAAAACATGAGTGGTCAATATATGGTTGTAATGGTCCACCATCATTCATCATAAATCTCAAGCATGTTAGGAGCATTCATGGATGTCCGGGTCCTCCAACATTCATCACATTCACTCACAAGAGGGACATCTATGGATGCCTCGGTCCTCCCAAATCCTTCAAAGTCTTCATAACATCAATGCATGATAGGTCTACATATGGTTGCCCTGGACCACCTTTGCATACCATGCACTACTCACTCACACCGCATCTTAGTAAATGACATATGCATCAAAACATGCATCAAGCAAAAGGCGGTGAGAATTATAAAAAGCGGGCAAAAACTCATGAGCGCCACTTGAAATTTCACGTTGGCGACTTGACGATGATGATTTTGGAGTGGCTCTACTCTAGGGTCACCTCCAATTTGAGGGCAGAGGACTTGGACCTTGCCAAGTTCTGAGTAGCCTTGGCACCCGGCTTGCGGGTTGAACTTACCAAAGGGTTTTGGGATTCATCTCACTTCCCACGTGGCGGATCCGGCACCCTCTAAGGGTACCGCGGTGGATCCTAGTGAGTGTCTTGAGCCTACACCCATCTGTGTGAGAGACACCCTCGGAGTGCCACCACAAACTAGCCCGAGAGCCCGACGTCAGCACATGGCGGCAATACTAGGCAAAGCAAGATCTCTTCGCCAGCCTAAGGGTGTGACCGAGCCACTTTGTCGAGTGGAAGCACCGTTCCCCGGCTATGGACATGGGTCGAGTTTGGAGAACAAGGTTCGCCCGGAACTGTGTTTGGGATGCTACTTCCCCGGTGGACCCATACTCGACAGGGTCGAGTTTTCCCCACCCCGGGGGTATGATGGGGACATCCCTTGCCCCTCCACATTTTCTGAAGCTCGGATTGATCGTCGGTGTACGCCATTATGTTCCTCATGTGTTTGTGAGTCGAGTCATGTAATTTTCTTATTTTTATTTGTGTCTTAAACATGTAATTTTCCCTTTATTGAGTCATGTACCTAGGTTAGAAAGTCATTTTCCTAAGTCTTGAAGTCATTATGTTGGTTTGATAGGTTAATGGGCCCAATTCATTGGGCTAGGCCCAGGGGCGCCCATCCCTTGGATTGTTTGGTCATTAGTTAGTTTGTCAGGGTCAGTTTGGTCTTAGGAAAAGTGTGGGGGTCTATAAATAGCCCCACCCCTCTCTCATTTGTAACAATGATGCTTGAATATTGAATCCAGAAAATTTCCACACCTTCTAGTTCCCTCTCAATATCTCCCTCTCTCTCTCTCTTACTATCACTCTCTCTAAGTGGGTTGTGCCCCCTCTCTCTCTCCTCCCCACCCCAATTTCGAAATTCATTCTCTCTCCTCCCCATTCACCCCTCATTAAGGCCCCTTCTCCTTCCCCATGCACTCATTCAATTCCCCCTCCAACCCTAGGTGGAAACCCCTTCTCCTAGGCACCTTTCCACTCTCCCAAGCAACCCTCCCTCTCCCCAAGACTGAAAGAGCCCTTCCCTAGGCCAAATTTTGAATTTCCCTCTCCCTTGGGCTGTGCCCTTTCATCTCCCCACCTCCTTAACCACCCAAGGTCGCACCCCCCCTTCCCCATCCACCCAATAAGCCCATTTTCATCCCCATCCCCATACCCTCTCCTCCACCTATTCTATCCCTGTTGCAGGTTTCAGAAAAGTAGTGACTTGCAGAAGCAACTACGACCGTCTCTCAAAGATTCAGGTGGCAAGGCCTATATTGCTGGAATTGTCTGCGAGTTAGCTTTCCAACGGAAGCGGTTTCGTCGGCATCTGAGTTCGGAGCTGTCCCGAGGAACGTCATCTTCAACGACTGCGCAATCTGTCCCAGACTGAAGGCCAGAGCGATCTTGGAAGCTGTTTAGCGGACAACCTTGGAGGAATTCGAGCACACTTTCTTCTACAAAATTCTTCTTCGGCCAGTCCTCCATCAGTTTCAGAAGGAATGATGCCAATCTCCTGCACGAGCTATTTGTTCTGAATTTTCTCGCCGGAGTGCGCAGTCTGCCACCTGTGGGTCCAGATTTGACCTAGCCCTACTTATCCAGATACCTCGCTCTCCTCCGACCTCGTATTGTGTCCCCATCAACTTCTGCTCGAAACTACTCCGTCCACGATCGCGTCTCCGCCAGTTTCGTCCCAATCGGAGTTCGGGAGCATCCGTAGTACCTTCTGCAACCGACTGCACCAACCCTGCACCCGCCAGAGACAGAAAGTTGCAGCCAGGTTCCAGTCGCCGGCCCGATCATCCCCGAGCTTCAGAGCCTTCCCAAAAAATCAGACATCACCCTCAGTCAGTTTGGAAGCTTTTGGCGCAAGTCTCATCAAGATCTGAGCTCTGTGGAATTTTTGGAAGCATCATCACCGCCCCACTGTCCAGCAACCTGCAGATTGGCAGAACCGGCGGAATTCGGCAAGTCGGATTTCCTTTGCGTAATTCCCCACCCCGCTTGGCCGGCTGAAGGCCCCTCCCTGCGTGGAGGTAGTTTTGGATGTAATAAGCTTAATACCCACCCCAAGATCACCCCTCCTGCGAGAGGTGTAGTTCATGTGATAATCTTTTCGCATATTTTGAAGCGACACCGACGCGGCTTGCGGGCGCAAACCCTTGCCTCCCCGCTCGCCCCCGTCTTCGGCCGGAGTCGGCGTCTTCAGGCCGGCTAGGTGAGCCTCGGTTCCCCTTTCCTTTCTGGTTAATATCACTTGCATGGCTTAGTATTCTAGCTTTGCTGCGTCGGACGGAGAGCGAGAACCCGGCCCAAATTACCGTTCACGTGAGTGTCCATCGCGGGTGAGTTGTGAGCGAGCCAGTTCAACCCACACCCTTGGTGTGACGGCCGCCCGTGAGTGGGCATCCCTGGACCAATTGAGGTTCTCCCCAAGCTTGCCAAGCACCGGAGCATCATTGTCCCACCCCGGACCCTCTCCATTATCGCTTAGTTACCCACGGGTACAAGTGCGCACCAAGCGAGTGAGCCGCTCGAGTAGTATCATCGCCAATTTGCTTGTTTGCAATCTTAGGTCCAAGGGTCATATTGTCTTGTGGTCATCACTCCCAAGGTGGTGTCACATCAAAACAACTTTCTTAAACCTAGCATGAGTCACCAACTCCCCCTTGAGATTGGTCTCATTTAAGTTGTTTTAGGACTTTCGCCTAAGACGGCGCATAAACCCTGTCTTCTTGCTTGGTATTAACCTCATATCGATGACTAAGCGCCCCTCCACTTGGGCTAAACATCCGCGTGACCACGCGGTGAACCGGTCCCCTCATCCCTTCGCTGAAGGAGTGAGAGATTTCCTACGAATTCACATCGGACCACTAGTCTACTGGATCGGAGGAGAAGATATCCAGTCAAAGAACCCTACACCCACGGGCCCCGTGCACTCATCCCTCGCTTGCACCACCCGCGGGAGGGGGGCATCTGTGGACGTAAAAGAAAATGATGATAATCGTACGGCATGTACGTCCCGGCACCCGAGAGCTAGTCGAGGACGGAGAGGCCGAATGAATTCCATATCTGGCCCGATCAAGATGAAAACACACCTGGTGGTCCGCTACCTAATAAGGAAGCTTCTTGAGCTGAAGAAATAGCCCTGGCCTCTCAAAACAAGGTGCCGAAGGCCAAACCAGGGAGAAAACTGAGTAGTTGGACGTGGGTTCAGCACGTGCCGGAAAACACTCAAAGTCCCAAATCGGGACCCGGAGGCTTCGAAATGGACACCCCGGAGGTTGTGCATTAAAACTAAGGCAGTACTGGAGGGCAAGCATCAATCCGAACCGCCTCGGAGCCGAGGCAAAACCCTTGGATACTTAAACTGGTGTGGCCAGCCTCTCTTGCTCTTAAACCGGCGCGCCCCTGTGTGGATCCAGAACCGACGCACCCCCTGATGTGGCACAGCCCAAAGACCACTAAATATGATGAGATGACCCTAGGACTTAGACCCGGTAGCATACAAGCGCTTAATGATTCTCACAATGACGATTTTTGCCCACACGGCTCACACGTTCACCCGGTGGATCCGGGAGATGATGGTGAGGGTCCGAGGCGGGACCCAATTGTCCTAATGGACTTAAAATGATATGGCTGACCCCCAATGGGCCTAGGAGACCCAACTTTGTGGGTGTCTGGCCCGCAAGATGGGGTGTTGGGTGGCACTCACTCACGGGCCGCGGTGGGCACGATATTGCCTAAAGTGAAGTCCGAGCACTCTCTTACCGTCCGACGGGCATTCAATGCAATACTACATTTGCAGAAATGAAGCTACAAGGGTGTGATCAGAAGCTCACCTGATCGGTGTGAAGACACCGATCCCGTTCGGAGACGAGGGCGCGCCGGGAGGCGAGGGTATACACCCGATCGCCGCGGTGATGGAGCTTGACCTGAAAATGCGAAGAGGTACAGCACTACACCCCGTGCAAGGGGGGGATCTTGGGATGGGGGTTAATGTATTACAACCAAAAATTACCTCCACGCAGGGAGGGGCCTTCAGCCGGCCAAGCGGGGAGGGGAATGAGCGAGATAGAGTCGACTTTCCGAGCTTTGCCGATTCTGCCTAGCTTCTGTATTTCGGGACAGAGGATCGATGTTGATGCTGCCAATAATTCCACCAAGCTCAGAATTTGACGAGACTTGCGCCAAAAGCTTCCTAACTGGAGAGGGGAAAGGCTTGAATTTTGGGAGACGTTCCAATCTGGGGGCTGGCTGCTCCGGCGACTGGAAGGTGGTTGCAGTTCTGGACTCTGGCCGAACATGATCTGAAACAGCAGGTTGCAGAAGTTGCCACGACCGCTCCTGAGCTCCAAATCTGGCACTGCCAGACTTGTTGGAACCGCGGACGAGTCTACTCTGCAGCAAAACAAACGGGGAAGTCTTCTGATGTCGGAGATGAGCTGGGTGTCCAGAGGAGTGGACGGTGGTCGGTGCAGACTGTGAGGAGGCAGATCGGTGTGGTTGTGGTAGAAAATTGAGATCTCTGGTTTTCGGATGCCGAACGGGGTTCCGCCTTCTGTTCCTGGACGCTGACAGTGGGAGGAAGATCATTGTAGAAGACGTTGAAGGCTGGTTCCTTCAAGGTTCGTCATGGGAGAGCCTGCTCTGTCGTTCTGGTTCCTGGCCTGAGAAGCCCTACGCAGTTGAGGGAGAATGGTTGCCGCGGACAGCTCGGAGCTCGGATGCCGACGAAACCACCTCGCCTGGAAAGCTCTCTGGAAGACCTTTCCAGAGATGTAGGCCTTGACACCAGGAAGATCAGGGATCGACCGAAGATGTTGTGACTTTTAGGACCCAACTCTACTGCCAACGAACTGTTGATGTAGCCGCAATCTTATGGTGTCAAATGGTGTTGGGGTGGGGTAACTTAGCAAGGGGAGGGTGGCTGTGGGCTGTGGGATATGGAGGAAGGTTTCTGGAGGGCTGAGGGGAGCAGGGGTGATGGCGAACCTGGCTGGAGCTGCTGGAGGTGGAGGTGGAGAGGTGGGTGTGCACAAGAGAGAGGGGGAGTGTGAATGGAGGGTGGGGGCGAACTTGGCTTGAGGGGGAGGGGTATGGGGCGGCCAAGGCAATGGAGGGAAGGTTCAAATTCGAAATTGGCCTTGGGAGGGGTGGGATTTGTGTGGGGAAGTGGGGGGATTGTGTTGGGAGGTGGAAGAGTTGCTTTGGGACAAGGAGGGGGAGTAAATGAGGGGCTATGGGGAAGTGGAGGGCCTTAATGGAGGTGGGTGAGGTAGTGAGGTGGTTGGGGGTTGGAGTAAGTGAGGGGGAAGGAGGAGAGAGAGAGAGGGTCGAACTCCCCTTGGGGAGAGAGAGAATGAGAGAGAGAGTGAGAGAGAGAGAGTAAAAGAGAGAGATCTTGAGAGGTGGAATGAAGTAGTTTTCAATATTTCATCAAAAGTGAGTACATGGAGGGAGATGGGGGCTATTTATAGGCAACCCATCTTTACAAGATAAAAATAACCCTGCCATTTAAGGCAAAAGACCAAACATGTCCTAGACTCAGTCCAATAGGCCAAAACTAAGGTATTAGGGCCCAATTAGACCAAATAGGGGAAATGGACTAGTACAACATGACATAATAAAAGGAAATACATGCGACATGACCCAATAAAAGGAAAATTACATTTGATAAGACTCAATAAAAGGAAGATACATAAGATGAGAATGAGTCGACCAAATCAAGGGTGTGCAGGCGACCCGAGCCATAGCGAGTGTCGTGGGATGTCCTCATCAAATCCCCCGGGGTGGGGAGAACTCGACCCTGTCGAGTGCGGGTCTGCCTGGCTGTCATAGTGCTCCAGAATGTCGGGATCCAACCGCAGCAGGTCCTCCCGACTCACCCAAGTATCCTCCTTCGGGGGACGGTTCTTCCACCTAACCAAGTAGCGCTGATACACCTTGTGCCTCGTAATGATGCTCTGCTCATCCAGTATTGCCTCTATCTGCTCTCGTCGGTCTCTCAGGCTAGAAGGTGGAGTCCCTCCGGAAGTGTCCCTCTCAAGGTGGGGTAAAAGCTCAAGCTCCTCACTGGGTTCCACCGCGGGGCCTTTGTAGGGTACCATATCCGCCACATTGAAAGTAGGGTGCACCCCATAGCTCTCTGGCAGGTCAAGCTCATAAGCATTGCTGCCAAGTCGTCGTAGAACTCGAAAGGGTCCCGACCCTCGTGCCCTCAACTTGGAGGCAGGCCCGGGAAGGAGCCGCTCCGTCCTCACCATCACTAGGTCTCCCACTTGGAATTCACAGTGGCGCCGGTGAGCATCTGCCCGTCTTTTGTAAGCCTCATTGCTTTTCCCTATATGCTTGCGGATGTCATCATGCAACTCTTTGATATGCTGTGCAAAGGACTCAGCTGAGACTGACACCCTAGCATGTGGGGGAAGGGGAATGAGATCCGAGGGCTTTCTAGGCCTAAAACCATGCACTGTCATGAATGATGATCCTATAGGGATGAAGGGAGGGCCTGGACAGCCAAATTCAGCCCTATCAAGTGTTAGATTGGTTTTGACAGACTTAGGAGGACCAGGGCATCCATGAATTGACCTATCATGCTTAGAAACCATGTGGACCTTGATGCACTTAGGTGGACCGGGGCAGCCACAAGTGGCCCTATCATGCATGAGAAGGATGAAGAGTGGGGGAAGACCAACTTGTCCAAATGTAATCCTATCATGCACTGGACCTAGTGTGTGAATGACACAAATGATGTGACTAGCCTGACCACATGATGCAAAAGGTTTTGATACATGGATTCCTATCAAGATGGTCCCATCTGTGAGATTTGGGGGTTTCCACTCATGGGGATCGAAGCGGTTCCAAGGGGTGGACATCTTGGGATGGGTCACTCCCTTATTTCCAAGGTTGATGCCACCCCTGGCATTGACTCTCATAGTGTGGGCGGAATTTCGGAATGGGTGGGTTAGGCCTGACATGGTGGGTGAGGGTAGGAGGAGTGGGTGGTGGGTGAGGAGTACTTGGAAGCCCATAGGGAGTGGCCAAACAGATCAAGATGGGTTAAGGGGTGGGTGATGTGGAGGTGGGTTTCAATCCAAGTGGTCGCCCTAGGGTCCCTATGTGACGACCCGAGGATCCGGTTACCGGGAAGGCCCGATAACCCGAGACTCGCACCGCCGCCCACGAGCCGGGAGGGCTCGGAAGGGCTAAAAGGAGTGTGGAGGCACAAAGAAATAGGAAATAAAGCAGGACAATTCAACAATTAACAGAAATAAATAAACAACTACAACAGAGTCCAGTCCAACAGAAAGTACAGTCTAAAGCAGTAAAACATACCACGTGCCAAGTGAACTCTCGGCCCGGCAAGCTGGCAACTAAGAACCTCCGCATCGCGCCCTCGAACCTCGAGGAAGAAGAACCGCCTCACCTGAAAAGCAGGGAATGAGTCTCCAAAACAGAGACTCAGCAGGGATCCCGCGGAACCCCAACCGGAAATAACGGCGGTAGCGGAAAGGAGAGCTACAACTACAGCAGGAACAGCAAACCGGTGGCCGGTCAAAACTCGGCTCTACAGCTACTCCTACTGCCAGAAGGCACACCTCGATCACGCAGTCGAAGCTACCGAACCACGCTAGCGCCACCTACCGAAGTAAGAACACACGGCAACCACGCCGTAGAGGCCTGTCCCCCGGACAAAGCCGACCTGGACACGCTGTCCAAGGTGCAACCCCGACCATCCGATCGTGGGTACCGCACAACAAGACCCAACCTCGGTAAAGCCACTAGCACTAATCTCACGACGCAAGAACCGACACACGCGCCAAGGTGAAACAACCGAACTCACCGGTCAACACGACCAAAAACCCGAAGGTCAAAGACACAGAGACTGACAGTCTGTCACTCCATACTCGACAGGAGTACCACCCACTAGAAGAACGACCGGATGCGTCCCCTGACGTCTTACACTGCGTCACAAGTGTCTAGCTACAACGCCCCGGGCGTGAGACTCAGACACGCAACAAGTACCACAACAAGGACTAGCTGGGGTCGCGCTCGTCAGCACGTGTCCTAAGCCCCCAACTACGTGTGCACACACAGACCATCTGCTCTAGGTCGGGTCCTCTAGCTGGTTTTCCCCCCCACCGGACTCTGGTGGCAAAGGCAAGGGGCCGACGGAAACCATCCTAAAAACCGCGTCTCACCGGGTCGCGCTCTCCACCACTCCCAGGTGGGTCCGCACACGCGTGCGCAGGAAGCTACGACTAGTGGAGGATCACAGAACGTGGACACAGAAACCACGCACGCACTCATTACGAGTAACACGGAGTAACAGGTGGCACGACGCCACCAGACTCTAGACAGCCCACTAGACCTACAACTCAACGGCCTTTGAGTCACAAGACTCGAGGTCAAGACCGTTGCACATGACAACACTGAGCCGTCAATCTGGCCTAATCCCTAGGTCCAAAACCACAATGCGATAACTCACGAGGCAGTTCATCACTGTCGAGACCCATCCCTCGAGGAGGGAACTTAAGAAACCCCCAGCCTCAGGCTGGGAAGCTGGACTCACCGTCCAAGGCCACACGCTTGGCCCACTAGGAAGCCACCTTCCAGAGAAGCCACGACTTGCGGGGAAACCTCACCGCACTCACACCGACACACGGTGACACGATCTGGCACGAACACGGAAGCTCGGAATACCTGGGGTTGCCTGGACCCACCAAGCCCACGGGCATGCTTATCGAGGTAGCACGGTACCTCCAGACACCCTAAAACACGGTAACAAAACCCACGGGGTGCCCGGGACATTCACAAGGCCAAAGGTCGACCACTGGGTCACAACCGGGTCGACCGGAGACCAACACAACACAATCGGAACACTAGAAGGTCACTCGGACCCTTAAACTCATGGGAACGCTAATCGAGGTAAACCAAACCTCTGGACACCCAAAGACACGGTCACGGAACTCCACGGGATGTCCAGGACACACACGGCCCAAGGGGAGCACGATCAGCCGCAGACCGTCAGCCTCGGGCAGCCCGGCAGGCCACCCCAAGAACGCGCTACACATGCATAGCGCGTTAAGCAAGAACGCGCTATGCAAACCTAGCGCGTTCAGCAAGAGCGCGCTATAGGTCCATAGCGCGACCAGACCAGGTCGCGCTATGATCCTATAGCGCGACAACCAAAAATGCGCTGGGACCCTAGAGCGCGACAAGAACCGCCTTACTGTTCATCTTCTCCGATGAACGCGCCCCGTCGGGGCAGTGCGACACTCAAGAACGCGCTGCTGGAAGCTAGCGCGTTCTCAGTCCGCGCCCGAAAAATGGTAGAAACGGCGGGAAAACCCATTCCACGCCCCGATCACCCCCGGGTGATGGGGAAACAAAGGGGGAAACATTCCCCAACCCCTCTGGCACCGAGAGGACCCATTTAAACCCCATAAACACGATCAAAACACAAGATTCGGCTCACACCCCAAAAACATGCATTTTCCCCAAATCATCCCGTTTAGCCCGCTCGGCTCACCACGGGCTACGAAACTCGCGGGAATTGAAGTACACGGGTTGAGGGTCCATCTCCCTACCTCCACCGAAGATTCGACGCACCGTGGACACCGATCCACGAAGAAAACGCCGCTTAAACCCTCGCCGGTTCACGATCCCACGAACCGCCTCCACCACCGCGATCCTCATCCCGTACCCGTCGCTCCATGCCCCACGAGCCACGCCTCCCCGCCCTCGCCGCCTCCGTCGGCCGCCCGGAGTGAGAGGGGGAGAGGAGAGAACGTGAGAGAAGAGAGAGGGAGGGAAGAGAGAAATGAGATGGGGAGAGAGAAAAAGGAGGTTATTATATAGAAAATCCGGAAATTCCCAAAAATACCGAAAAATAGAAAATCACGTTTCTGCGATCCTCGGAACACACCGATCGCAACGGTACCACTCGCGCCCTGGTGAACAGCCCGGTTCACCCGTAACGAGGTTCCGAAGGAATTACCGAAACACACACCGGGAATCGGAAAACACACGCGGAAAAGCCGCGGAACGCTTTCGGGCCTCCGAAACAACTCCGGATCGCGCCGATCCGAACACGAAAGATGTCCGAAGCAAAATTTTGGGCACTTCGGAGTCAGACACTCTGAAAAACCAGATCCAGGACCCAAAAACAAGGATCCGAAAGATCCAGGGCATTACAGCCCTCCCCCCTTACAAGAATTTCGTCCACGGAATTCAAGACTAACACCAAGTCACAGGGGAAAAACGCCGTAACCCACTGACAATGCCGTCAGAACCCCAACATAGAAAAACCTCGATCCTCGCAAAAGCGCCAATCATGAGGGATACAGCCAGACCATAATCACGAACAACGCCACGCTCCGCACTCCGCACACACATCGGCCACTAGAGCAGGCATAAGACAAGGGCACAAGTCTGGTATCACCTCAAACACAACGGAAAACACCCACGGCATCGCTGCCACCCTCTCGCTCACCGAGGGAACGCAATTCTCGCCACGAAAACCAATCCACCGGTCAACGCCCATGCCCGGCGGACCAACCAACGTTAGCTTCACAACCCGCCGATCGATCTCACACCCTGCACCAGGGGTAACCAATCACTGAGCTTCCACCAGCTCACACCTCAGAAATGGCCACCAAAAGGCCTCGCTGGCACTCGGCTCTCTCCATTCTCGAGCCCCTTACAACCAGCATCTTCTGTCTCTGAAAAGACCATCCACTGGTCGCCAGACATTCGCCAACGGAAAACCTCCACCGGCCCAGCAGGCACGATCCAACACATGACAGGCCATCTGCTGACTCACGCACAGACCAACACCTCCTCCAATCTCGAACCTCACGCCAACTCTACCCTCTCAGGGGAGCACGGCGAAACCACATGACTCCATCTCCACACGGTCCTCACGTCACTCGACTCAGACTTACGGGGAATCCTCCCTTGCTGGCCACAGACTGAGGATCAATATCCCACGCCAACGTCTCATCAGTGACCTCCACACACAGGCATCAACCACCGTCCTGTCTCATCGAATCCTATCTCATCAAAATCTCCATCTCAATTAATCCAAGAGGATGCCTGCCAATCCCGACTCCCGCTCTTATCACAGAGCCACGGGATACACAACCTCTTACAACCCGCGGCACACTTCTCCAGAACACGATCTTATCCACGAACGCAACCTCCAACGCAAGGACAGGGTACTCATGCGGCAACCTCGCCAGCACATTTCCCTAACTCTCCACCTGCCTGTGCCATAAACCACAATATCTCAAGCAACGGCACAGCAACCAACACGTCTCACACTGCCGGAGACAACGCACATCGATGAACCAATCCTCCGTTGCTCTACACTTCCTCAGAAATCCACCCGAAACAACAAACGCTACGATCCACGCACTCTGATCCACATACACAGTCACCACAACGCCAACTCGGGATCCACCATCCCGACAACCATCTGCAACCCCGCAGACTCCGATCCTCCGCACATCGGAAACCACAACACCAACCGCAATTCTCGCGAACACCGCCCAGCCGGCACTCGTCCTTCCGAAACAGCACCAACACCCTTACACATCAGGGAACGGGCAACGATTCTCACAGGCAACCACCTTGCCAAAACGCGGAACGTGTCTCGCACGGATTTCACGGCGCACAAAGGCCAACCAACCCGGACGCACAGTGCAAGACGACGAACCTTGGCCAAATGCAATCTCTCCAACCAGAGGAGAGACCAATCGCACCTCCGACCAACGGAAGGAAAACTCCGCACTCGACCTGACCTCGAGCCTCGCGCATGTCGGGAATAGCACCTTTCAGCACCAAGAAAACCATCACTTCTGTCAGGTCAGCTCCTCCGACAACACTTACCAAGTGTCTCGTCGGACCATGATCACAACATCTCTCGATGCACCACCGCTACAATCCCCCGAACTGCAACACGCCCGCCGACAACCTCTGCCCAACGCAACACAACCAGGGCCACCGCCGATGAGGGAGAAGGCTCTCGACCTCGATCCGCAGACCCCGCGCCGGCACGAAAGCCGTGAACAACAACCACCTTCACAGCGCCGCACAGCGCACTCAAACTCTCAAGCGAGAAACAAAGCGGAAAACATGCACGAAACCCTATGCCAACTGCTGACTGTACTGGACCTTACGGACTCTGATCACTGCAATATCTCGAATTCCTATGTACGTCCACACCCACTGCTCTGATACCAGCTGTGACGACCCGAGGATCCGGTTACCGGGAAGGCCCGATAACCCGAGACTCGCACCGCCGCCCACGAGCCGGGAGGGCTCGGAAGGGCTAAAAGGAGTGTGGAGGCACAAAGAAATAGGAAATAAAGCAGGACAATTCAACAATTAACAGAAATAAATAAACAACTACAACAGAGTCCAGTCCAACAGAAAGTACAGTCTAAAGCAGTAAAACGTACCACGTGCCAAGTGAACTCTCGGCCCGACAAGCTGGCAACTAAGAACCTCCGCATCGCGCCCTCGAACCTCGAGGAAGAAGAACCGCCTCACCTGAAAAGCAGGGAATGAGTCTCTAAAACAGAGACTCAGCAGGGATCCCGCGGAACCCCAACCGGAAACAACGGCGGTAGCGGAAAGGAGAGCTACAACTACAGCAGGAACAGCAAACCGGTGGCCGGTCAAAACTCGGCTCTACAGCTACTCCTACTGCCAGAAGGCACACCTCGATCACGCAGTCGAAGCTACCGAACCACGCTAGCGCCACCTACCGAAGTAAGAACACATGGCAACCACGCCGTAGAGGCCTGTCCCCCGGACAAAGCCAACCTGGACACGCTGTCCAAGGTGCAACCCCGACCATCCGATCGCGGGTACCGCACAACAAGACCCAACCTCGGTAAAGCCACTAGCACTAATCTCACGACGCAAGAACCGACACACGCGCCAAGGTGAAACAACCGAACTCACCGGTCAACACGACCAAAAACCCGAAGGTCAAAGACACAGAGACTGACAGTCTGTCACTCCATACTCGACAGGAGTACCACCCACTAGAAGAACGACCGGATGCGTCCCCTGACGTCTTACACCGCGTCACAAGTGTCTAGCTACAACGCCCCGGGCGTGAGACTCAGACACGCAACAAGTACCACAACAAGGACTAGCTGGGGTCGCGCTCGTCAGCACGTGTCCTAAGCCCCCAACTACGTGTGCACACACAGACCATCTGCTCTAGGTCGGGTCCTCTAGCTGGTTTTCCCCCCCACCGGACTCTGGTGGCAAAGGCAAGGGGCCGACGGAAACCAGACTAAAAACCGCGTCTCACCGGGTCGCGCTCTCCACCACTCCCAGGTGGGTCCGCACACGCGTGCGCAGGAAGCTACGACTAGTGGAGGATCACAGAACGTGGACACAGAAACCACGCACGCACTCATTACGAGTAACACGGAGTAACAGGTGGCACGACGCCACCAGACTCTGGACAGCCCACTAGACCTACAACTCAACGGCCTTTGAGTCACAAGACTCGAGGTCAAGACCGTTGCACATGACAACACTGAGCCGTCAATCTGGCCTAATCCCTATGTCCAAAACCACAATGCGATAACTCACGAGGTAGTTCATCACTGCCGAGACCCATCCCTCGAGGAGGGAACTTAAGAAACCCCCAGCCTCAGGCTGGGAAGCTAGACTCACCGTCCAAGGCCACACGCTTGGCCCACTAGGAAGCCACCTTCCAGAGAAGCCACGACTTGCGGGGAAACCTCACCGCACTCACACCGACACACGGTGACACGATCTGGCACGAACACGGAAGCTCGGAATACCTGGGGTCGCCTGGACCCACCAAGCCCACATGCATGCTTATCGAGGTAGCACGGTACCTCCAGACACCCTAAAACACGGTAACAAAACCCACGGGGTGCCCGGGACATTCACAAGGCCAAAGGTCGACCACTGGGTCACAACCGGGTCGACCGGAGACCAACACAACACAATCGGAACACTAGAAGGTCACTCGGACCCTTAAACTCACGGGAACGCTAATCGAGGTAAACCAAACCTCTGGACAGCCAAAGACACGGTCACGGAACTCCACGGGATGTCCAGGACACACACGGCCCAAGGGGAGCACGATCAGCCGCAGACCGTCAGCCTCGGGCAGCCCGGCAGGCCACCCCAAGAACGCGCTACACATGCATAGCGCGTTAAGCAAGAACGCGCTATGCAAACCTAGCGCTTTCAGCAAGAGCGCGCTATAGGTCCATAGCGCGACCAGACCAGGTCGCGCTATGATCCTATAGCGCGACAACCAAAAACGCGCTGGGACCCTAGAGCGCGACAAGAACCGCCTTACTGTTCATCTTCTCCGATGAACGCGCCCCGTCGGGGCAGTGCGACACTCAAGAACGCGCTGCTGGAAGCTAGTGCGTTCTCAGTCCGCGCCCGAAAAACGGTAGAAACGGCGGGAAAACCCATTCCACGCCCCGATCACCCCCGGGTGATGGGGAAACAAAGGGGGAAACATACCCCAACCCCTCTGGCACCGAGAGGACCCATTTAAACCCCAAAAACACGATCAAAACACAAGATTCGGCTCACACCCCAAAAACATGCATTTTTCCCAAATCACCCCGTTTAGCCCGCTCGGCTCACCACGGCCTACGAAACTCGCGAGAATTGAAGTACACGGGTTGAGGGTCCATCTCCCTACCTCCACCGAAGATTCGACGCACCGTGGACACCGATCCACGAAGAAAACGCCGCTTAAACCCTCGCCGGTTCACGATCCCACGAACCGCCTCCACCACCGCGATCCTCATCCCGTACCCGTCGCTCCATGCCCCACGAGCCACGCCGCCCCGCCCTCGCCGCCTCCGTCGGCCGCCCGGAGTGAGAGGGGGAGAGGAGAGAACGTGAGAGAAGAGAGAGGGAGGGAAGAGAGAAATGAGATGGGGAGAGAGAAAAAGGAGGTTATTATATAGAAAATCCGGAAATTCCCAAAAATACCGAAAAATAGAAAATCACGTTTCTGCGATCCTCGGAACACACCGATCGCAACGGTACCACTCGCGCCCTGGTGAACAGCCCGGTTCACCCGTAACGAGGTTCCGAAGGAATTACCGAAACACACACCGGGAATCGGAAAACACACGCGGAAAAGCCGCGGAACGCTTCCGGGCCTCCGAAACAACTCCGGATCGCGCCGATCCGAACACGAAAGATGTCTGAAACAAAATTTCGGGCACTTCGGAGTCAGACACTCTGAAAAACCAGATCCAGGACCCAAAAACAAGGATCCGAAAGATCCAGGGCATTACACCCTAGCACACATAGGGAAGTGGAAATCATGAACCCAGTGGGACTTATCGTAATGCTCCTTGCAAAGGGGCGAGGGGTAGGGAGAGATGTAGGAGGGCCAGGAGGTGGGTTGGTAATGAGGGGCTAGTGGGAAGGGAACATGTGGATCTAGGAGGACTTGGGTTGAGGGGAATGAGGCTTCTTCCCATCCTGGACCTTGAGCATTCCAAAGCATACACTCCCTAGTGTGGGCTGGGCACTCGTCTCCTAATGGGGTAAGAACCAAAGTGGATTCCTTAGGTTGATTGCCCTCTCCTTGTGGTAGGGGAGTGGTGTAAAACTCATCGGGAATTGAAATCCCTTTCCTTGTGGAAGGAGGGGATTTCCATTGAGTGGGGTCAAAAGGATCATAGAAATTGAAACTCTTATGGAGGGATTCCTCTATGTCCTTGGATAGGTTGGCCCAAGTAGGACGTTCCCCGATGCATGTTGAACCTTCATCGACAAGGGGCAACAACAAGAGTGTGGACTCACTAGGAAGTGTGACCTTGAGGAGAGGAGAGCATTTTTTTGTGGGGCTCATTGGGTCAAGTTCCCTAGGGGTTGGCAGGAAGATTAGAAGCTCACTAGTGCATTGGCCTATAGTGCAAATAGATGTAATGGAGCCAATGGATGAGTAGGCAAAGGCAAGGTACTTGGGCTTAATGGGTTCCATGGCCAACATGCTAGTCAACCCCATTTGATAACTCAAACTCCTAAGTAGGTCTTCAAGGGTTTCCACAAAGCAAAAGGATTGATATGTTGTGTGACAAGAATGACATGGCACTAGTTGAACTTGCTCTATGGGGAGGTTGCATGGGGTTGAAGGGTACAAGATGGGACCTTTCTTGAGCCAGGTAGCTAGGGGCTCCTCTATGGTTAGCTCACCAGTGGGTGGGATGAGTTGCTCATGTTGGGGTTTGGGTTGGTTTTGTGCAATGGAGATTTGAGGCTCATTTTCCACTTTAACTGATCGCTTTTGAATGGTTTGCTTAAACTTGGAGAGGGCTTGGTTATAAGAATTTGGGAAGTGGAACCTTTTCTTGTCTCCCGGGGATTGCAAGTGACACCCTTTTCCTTCGGGGTCTATGATTGCTTGTTGTTCTTCCATCCATTCTTTTCCCAAAATAATATGTGACCCAAGGGGCCGAATTTTGCACCATGCTCCACTACCCCACGTAATGGATTTGGAGGGAATGTGGCTTACACAAGGTACGTAGAACTCTACGAAAACCCATTCCCCATGGATGACAATTTTCCCTTCTTGTGATAAGGAGTTCACAAGAGTTTGGGAGACATAATTTCCCGATTGGTACTCATCAAGGAACACAGTGGTGATTTTGTTGTGGGGTAGGACTACTTTGAAGCTAAAGGACATGGTGAACCGGTCACCGTGGGAATTGGGATTCATGGTGTTATTGGAAGAAGATGAATTGTCTTGATAATGAGTTCCACTACGAGTGGTCATGCAAAGTTGGGTGGGCTATGCAAGGGTGTGCGAGTGCACCTAAGAAAAACTTAGTGTGACCCAAGACTAGACTTGTAAGGACAAGCCTATGACCGCTCTGATACCACTTGATGTGGCACAGCCCAAAGACCACTAAATATGATGAGATGACCCTAGGACTTAGACCCGCAAGCATACAAGCGCTTAATGATTCTCACAATGACGATTTTTGCCCACACGGCTCACACGTTCACCCGGTGGATTCGGGAGATGATGGTGAGGGTCCGAGGCGGGACCCAATTGTCCTAATGGACTTACAATGCCATGGCTGACCCCCAATGGGCCTAGGAGACCCAACTTTGTGGGTGGCTGGCCCGCAAGACGGGGTGTTGGGTGGCACTCACTCACGGGCCGCGGTGGGCACGATATTGCCTAAAGTGAAGTCCGAGCACTCTCTTACCGTCCGACGGGCATTCAAGGCAATACTACATTTACAGAAATGAAGCTACAAGGGTGTGATCAGAAGCTCACCTGATCGGTGTGAAGACACCGATCCCGTTCGGAGACGAGGGCGCGCCGGGAGGCGAGGGTATACACCCGATCGCCGCGGCGATGGAGCTTGACCTGAAAATGCGAAGAGGTACAGCACTACACCCCGTGCAAGGGGGGGATCTTGGGGTGGGGGTTAATGTATTACGACCAAAAATTACCTCCACGCAGGGAGGGGCCTTCAGCCGGCCAAGCGGGGAGGGGAATGAGCGAGATAGAGTCGACTTTCCGAGCTTCGCCGATTCTGCCTAGCTTCTGTATTTCGGGACAGAGGATCGATGTTGATGCTGCCAATAATTCCACCGAGCTCAGAATCTGACGAGACTTCGCCAAAAGCTTCCTAACTGGAGAGGGGAAAGGCTTGAATTTTTGGGCGACGTTCCGATTTGGGGGCTGCCTGCTCCGGTGACTGGAAGGTGGTTGCAGTTCTGGTCTCTGGCCGAACACGATCTGAAACAGCAGGTTGCAGAAGTTGCCACGACCGCTCCTGAGCTCCAAATCTGGCTCTGCCGGATTCGTTGGAACCGTGGACGGGTCTACTCTGCAGAAAAGCAAACGGGGAAGTCTTCTGATGATGGAGATGAGCTGGGTGTTCAGAGGAGTGGACGGTGGTCGGTGCAGACTGTGAGGAGGCAGATCAGTGTGGTTGTGGTAGAAAATTGAGATCTCTGGTTGTCGGATGCCGAACGGGCTTCCGCCTTCTGTTCCTGGACGCTGACAGTGGGAGGAAGATCTTTGTAGAAGACCTTGAAGGCTGGTTCCTTCAATGTTCATCGTGGGATAGCCTGCTCTGTTGTTATGGTTCCTGGCCTGAGAAGCCCTGCGCAGTCGAGGGAGAATGGTTGCCGCGGACAGCTCGGAGCTCGGATGCCGACGAAACCACCTCGCCTGGAAAGCTCTCTGGAAGACCTTTCCAGAGATGTAGGCCTTGACACCAGGAAGATCAGGGATCGACCGAAGATGTTGTGACTTTTAGGACCCAACTCTACTGCCAACGAACTGTTGATGTAGCCGCAATCTTATGGTGTCAAATGGTGTTGGGGTGGGGTAACTTAGCAAGGGGAGGGTGGCTGTGGGCTGTGGGATATGGAGGAAGGTTGCTGGAGGGCTGAGGGGAGCAAGGGTGATGGCGAACCTGGCTGGAGCTGCTGGAGGTGGAGGTGGAGAGGTGGGTGTGCACAAGAGAGAGGGGGAGTGTGAATGGAGGGTGGGGGCGAACTTGGCTTGAGGGGGAGGGGTATGGGGCGGCCAAGGCAATGGAGGGAAGGTTCAAATTCGAAATTGGCCTTGGGAGGGGTGGGATTTGTGTGGGGAAGTGGGGGGATTGTGTTGGGAGGTGGAAGAGTTGCTTTGGGACAAGGAGGGGGAGTAAATGAGGGGCTATGGGGAAGTGGAGGGCCTTAATGGAGGTGGGTGAGGTAGTGGAGGTGGTTGGGGGTTGGAGTAAGTGAGGGGGAAGGAGGAGAGAGAGAGAGGGTCGAACTCCCCTTGGGGAGAGAGAGAATGAGAGAGAGAGTGAGAGAGAGAGAGAGTAAAAGAGAGAGATCTTGAGAGGTGGAATGAAGTAGTTTTCAATATTTCATCAAAAGTGAGTACATGGAGGGAGATGGGGGCTATTTATAGGCAACCCATCTTTACAAGATAAAAATAACCCTGCCATTTAAGGCAAAAGACCAAACATGTCCTAGACTCAGTCCAATAGGCCCAAACTAAGGTATTAGGGCACAATTAGACCAAATAGGGGAAATGGACTAGTACAACATGACATAATAAAAGGAAATACATGCGACATGACCCAATAAAAGGAAAATTACATATGATAAGACTCAATAAAAGGAAGATACATAAGATGAGAATGAGTCGACCAAATCAAGGGTGTGCAGGCGACCCGAGCCATAGCGAGTGTCGTGGGATGCCCTCATCACCCCCCCTTCTTGATGCTGAATCGGAGCGCCCCTCTGGTGTACCTAAACCATCGCGATATTGGATGTAGACTAAACCGTCACGCCCCCTGGCCGTGCTGGTTTAACCCAAAGCCATCCCATCCATGAACCGACACCCTGTTTTCCTATCAATTACGTGCGTCGAGTCAAAGAGCAGAGCATTCAATGCCGCTAGGTGAATCGCGAAGTCTTTCTACACCTAAGCTCGACAACGCAACGGCAGCAATAGTGAAGGCAAGCAGTGATGGTGGCAGCAGCAGCAGATCCCCCCGACAAATATGTAAACATCCTATCCTCAGACGGATGCCATCGTACTCCGCGAACCAACAGAGGCCAACGCAACAAGTCAATTTCTAACGTTGTTGCGAACGAAGCGGAAATGGCTGGAATTCTTCTCCATTGGTCGTTCTATAAAAAGGCAGGCCGAACACAATGAAGGGGGTTCTCTTGGAGTTTGTTGGCTATTTGTTCCTAACTAGTCTGGCTCTCTGGCATCCGAAGAAAAAGAAAGCTCCATCCCCCCTGCGCCTGCGAAGTGAAGAAAAGGGAGAGAGAGTGTGAGAAGAGAGGTGAGCTTGGGGGGGGAGAGGAGCTTGTGCTCGGTTCTCCTCCCCCCCACCGGTGTACCTATTTCTTCTTTTCTGTTGTTTTCCTTTGTTCTGGGGTAGATTCCCCTCTTGTATTTTGCCTCCCCCCTTCTCTTATGAGTAAATGAAAAGAAAGGCCGTCACAATTATATTTTGTTCTACCTCATCAATTTTTCCCCCTCTCCTTATTTTCTAATCACCTAGGGCTCTTAGAAGCTTGCCTCTCTGTGGCATGGCTTTTGAGGGGACCCGTCTGAAGGGTGAACATCTATAGCCTTTTGCTCAGCAACATGGCGAACATCCGTCTCTGCGAAACTCCTCTGGAGCCACGGCCCGTGAGCCGTTAGAACCCCTCGCAGGCTAGTCCTCGGGCTTCTACGCTCACCTATGGGTCATCGGGCAACCGTCTTTGGCTCACCGGAATTTTGGGGGTCATCCTGGAGCATTCAATTTGACGATTCCCTATTTTACACCTCACAAACCCCAGTCCGGGGGAGGTGCTGCCAATTTTTCGCCAGGAACACGAATGGCAATAATAATGAACAATCACAAAGAAGGATGAATGGATGAATGAAAAGAGCTCTCTGCATACAAGAAACTATGTGTGTCCGAACTCCTGCGAACTTGACATAATACTAACCTTCTGAGTTCTAGAACATTTGCATAACACACCTCTGAATAAAACATTTGAACCTTGCTATTTCATCTTGACAAGAGAATAAAACACTTGAATCTTCTTATTAACCCTTCTGTCAACTTATCTGACCAAGTGAATAAAGAAGGAAATCATAACCAAAACTCGCCAAACCTTCCCCTGATCCGGCACGACCTAATCCGGCGCCCCGGGGTAGCACGCCGAGCTAGTTCTCCTCTCAAAGCCTAACTCCATGAAGTCAGCCTAAACCGGCGCGTCCCCCTTCTTCAGCCTTAACTGGTGCGCCCCCCTCCTTAAGACTGAACCGGCGCGCCCCGTTGGATCCTTAAATCGGTGTGCCTTCAAAAAAGCAATTGACCAAATACAAGAAAAGGGTTAAAAATAAATAAATAGAATGAACCACCCGTGTGTGTGAACAAACAATGAAATTTAACAACATGAATGGTGATAAAAAAATGGCATAACCACGAATGTTTCGAAACTCCTGCTCCCTCGGACTTGGGGTGAAGAGAAAAGGAATGATGCACCGTCAAATTGGACGTGGACCTTGGGAGCCCTCCCGATATGGCCATGAGCCAACATCATCTCGGGCCAATGATTCATTAAGCTCGACCCATCTCTGTCGGGATTCAATCCCGCATTCTCATCAAACATGCCGCATATGCGGTAGACATTTGCACGATTTTATCACCGTCTTTTACGCTACAAATGCGGACTCCTGTCCAAACATGAAATGGTCCGCGAGTGACCGACATATCTTTGAACCTTTGCACCCTGATGCGAGGTCCGTCTCGACGTAACTCGAGATTTCATGCTCTCATCTCGTTAATATGAATTTCAGGCCGTAGGGCCCGTTTTCCTAGCGACTAATCAAGGGTTTTCCCCTCTCCGAGGGGATGCAATTAATGTTGTGACCTTTATGACGTGGCGGGTTTTTGTCCCGACACGACACACACAATCGTCTGACTAGTCAGATCGAGCACACCAAGGGCCTCCATGAGACCCGCATAAATCGTCACTTATGTGACCGGCACGCCCACACACTAAATAAATCAATAAATGAATTGAATAAACAAACAAAAGAATTATCACAAAAGTGCGTCCACACCCCCACAAAGAGAAGTGGCCTTCACCATCGACCTTGTCCCTGGTGCTGGCCCAGTTTCTATGGTACCATATAGGATGTCCCCCACCGAGCTCAAAGAATTGAAGGAATAATTGATGGAGCTCATGAAGAAAGGATTCATTAGGCCGGGTACTTCCCCGTGGGGAGCGCCTGTGTTATTTGTCAAGAAGAAAGATGGATCGATGAGACTCTGCATCGATTATCTGCAGTTGAACCACCATACCATCAAGAACAAGTATCCACTACCGAGGATCGATGAATTATTTGATCAGATATCTGGAGCCAAGTATTTCTCGAAGATTGATCTCAGGTCGGGATATCATCAATTAAGGATCAAGAAGGAGGATATTCACAAGATGATATTTCGGAGCAGGTATAGGCATTACAAATTTACTGTTATGCCGTTTGGACTAACGAATGCCCCTGCAGCCTTTATGCAGTTGATGAACAGCATATTGAAGCCTCACCTAGATCAATTCATAGTGGTATTTATTGATGATATATTGATATATTCAAAGACCGAGGAAGATCATGAAGAACATTTGAGAACTACATTGCAAATACTAAGGAAGAACCAACTCTATGCCAAGCTTAGCAAAAGTGATTTCTGGCTCGAGGAAGTATCTTTCTTAGGGCATGTGATCTCAAGGGATGGAATTTCTATTGATCCGTCAAAAGTCGAGGCCATGAAGAATTGGGAAAGACCTACTAATGCTACCGAGATTAGTAGCTTCTTGGGTCTAGCTGGCTATTATCGACGATTCATAAAGGACTTCTCCAAGATCGTTGTTCCTCTTACTAGGCTAACTCGCAAGTAGATTCCTTATAAGTGGAATGAAGACTGCGAGAAGAGCTTTCAAGCCTTGAAAGATCATCTGACAACTACTCCAGTCTTGGCATTACCAACTGAAGGGGAGAAGTTCGAGGTATATACCGATGCATCTGGTATTGGCCTCGGGTGTGTATTAATGCAACGAGGGAGAGTCATTGCTTACTTTTCCCAGCAACTAAAGAAGCATGGGGAGAACTACCCGGTGCACGACCTAGAGTTGGCCGTGGTAGTGTTTACTTTAAAGATCTGGAGGCACTATCTCTATGGAGAACAATTCACCGTGTACTCCGATCATAAGAGTCTCAAGTACTTATTCTCCCAAAATGAATTAAACATGAGACAAAGGCGTTGGCTAGAGTATCTCAAGGACTCCGACTTCACTATACAATATCATCCTGGAAAGGGTAATTCCGTAGTTGATGCCCTTAGTTGAAAGCCGAGAGCATTATTGGCCAATTGTATGATCTAAGAGTGGAAGATGCTGGAGCAATTCTCTAAGCTAGATATAAGCACAGACAAGGAGAAAGGGTGTATTACTATATCACACATGAGGATACAATAGGATCTACTCTTCGAAATCAAAGGGCTACAAGATGAAGACCCGGTGTTAGTAGAAATAAAGGGAAAGCTTGAAGAACAACCTTATTTCAAACTAGCATCAGATGGAAGATTATTGTTTTGAGAAAGGACATGTGTACCGGACTGTCCAGAATTAAAGAAGAAAATCTTAGTCAAAGCTCACCGATCAAGGTACATAATTCATCCTGGATCTACCAAGATGTACCAGAACATGAAACGAACCTTTTGGTGGCCCAACATGAAAAGGGAGGTAGCAGACTTCATTTCTCGCTGTGTCACGTGTCAACAAGTCAAGGCGGAACACCAAAGGCCCGCTGGCAAGTTACGTCCTCTAGACATTCCCAAGTGGAAGTGAGAGGAAATCGGCATGGATTTCATCATGGGTTTGTCTAAATCTAAAGGTGGACATGACGGAATATGGGTTATCATAGATCGATTGACCAAGTCGGCACACTTATTGCCTATAAAGAGTCGATGGTCAATTGACATTCTAGCTGCCTTATACATCAAAGAAGTGGTTAGACTACATGGAGTTCCCGTTTCAATCGTGTCTGATTGAGACCCGAGCTTCACTTCTTTTTTTTGGAAGGGTCTACAACAATCGTTAGGGGCAAGACTCAACTTTAGTACTACTTTCCATCCTCAAACAGATGGTCAGATCGAGAGAACGAATCAAGTTGTAGAAGACATGCTACAAGCCTGTGTCATTGATTTTGGTGGAAGCTGGCATGATCATCTACCCCTGGTCGAGTTTGCATATAACAACAGTTACAAGACAAGTATTCAAATGGCACCCTTCGAGGCATTATACGAAAGGAGTTGTCGATCACCAATATGCTGGGACGAAGTTGGAGAAAAGCAACTTCTAGGCCCGGACATGGTAAGGGACACTACCGAGAAGATTCAAATCATTAGAGAAAGACTTTAGATGGCTCAGTCTAGACAAAAGACTTACGCTGAGGCTAGAAGGAGAGACTTGGAGTTCCAAGTCAAAGATCACGTCTTTCTTAAAGTTTTCTCAGGACGAAGCATTAAAAGATTGTGTGTTAAGGGCAAGCTTACACCAAGATATATCGGTCCCTTTGAAGTGCTGGAAAGATTTGGCGAGGTTGCCTACCGGATTGCCTTGCCACCACAGTTATCTAAAGTTCATAATGTGTTCCATATATCTATGCTCAAGAAATATGTTCATGATCCATCACATATCATAGAACATGATGATCTAGTAATACAAAAGGATCTCACATATGAACAAAAGTCTTTGAAGATCCTTGATCGTGAGGTTCGTGTGCTGAGGAAGAAAACTATTCCCATGGTGAAGATTCAATAGAACAAGAATCTTGAACGAGAAGCCACATGGGAGACCGAAGAATTTATGAAGATAAGATTCCCCGATTTATTTCGAGATCGTAAGTAACCTGCACTCTCCATGTCTATATGCAATTGAATTTGGGGATCAAATTCTTTTAAGTGAGGGAGGGTGTAGCAACCCGGATAAATTATGAGAATAAAACTTCCTGATTAACTAAAACCTCCAATGAAATTAGACAAGGGCCTAGATGAAACAAAATGTGAAACCCAACCCATACACAATTAAGGCCTTAATAAATACATATACATAAGATTAGGCCTCACGTATGTGAGTTTAGCCTAAGAGCTAAAGGAACAAAATATAAAAGCCCAAAATCACAACCATCACGGTTGGGCCTCAACCATGCACCTAAAAAAGGCCTTAACCTACATGGGCCTCACACATAGGATAAATGGGCCTTATGGCTATAAAGAGGTTGAAGGGTAAAAACATAAATACCTGTACACATGAGGGCTTCCAACAAACAGTTACAAACTTATCACGTTCGAACATGCATTGGCCTTAGGGTTTCTGATCGAAGGCGGCTGAGGTTTTGGCAAGGGAGGATTAACATGGATGATCAAAGGCTATTAGGATTCTTATATGGGAAGGTTAAATCCCATTAGGATGTGAAGGACTAGTCAAAGCCAAAAATCTATAAATATGACCCCTATAATCGGCGGAAGCACCTTGTTGCTGCCAAAGTATCATCGTCCTGCTGCTGTCGTCGTATTTCTTCCTGCCATCGTAAAAGAAGGAGCTTCCTTTCTTCTTCCTACGAGTTGCAGTTGCCACCGTACCTGCTGCTACCCTTCTTCCTTTTGCTATAGCGAACGGAAGAAGAAGTCTTCTTCCCTGCTGCCTCTTCCTCTTGCTATAGTTGCCATGGGATTTCCCTTTGATACCACGGTTGCTGTCGAAGGATCGAGCATCTTCTTCTATCACTACTGCTGCTACAGTTGGATCGGCTGCACCTCTTATTCTTCCTCTATTCGCTGTCCATCACCTAGATCAAGCCAAAAAGGTAGGTTTTCTCAAGTACATAAGCTCAAGATAGCTAGTGAAAGAAAATTGCATGCATCAGTGTTGATATATCATGATTCTGTAGACTCTACTATTCCGTTTACGTAGTCTTTTTGAGTTTTCTGTCTACATGAAAATAGCAACCAGATACTGGCCGCCTATTAATGAACGACCGCGTAGAAGGTCGCAAATTATGAATTTGCGACGGTTCTCTAGTCGCCAAGTAGTGTGCGACCACACCCTTACCGCTATTTCTTGTAAACAAAATTAATAAATAGAACATGTTTAAAATTTAACACCTATGAAATCTAGCGGTAAAATTCTTGCATGAGCATGTTTCTAGATTCCCTATATTTTTCTCTAGCTATCCATGTCTTTAGTTTCTGGAAATTTCATGTACATAGTGAAGTGCTACTGTTCATGTACAAATGAATAGTGATTTGTGTCTGTGAAAGTGTCTGCCCGATGCGTAGTAGTAAAAGAATGGACGATTGTCCCACAGTCGCCAATTAATGAATGAGCGCTCCTATGAGGAGACGTTGTTTATAAAGATTTAGTAAAAATAGAAAATATACGAAAATCATGATTCTACGACATGATCATAGACGCTATTTAAAGATTGAGCGTCGTTGCATATGGTCACCAATTATAATTAAATTCTATTGATTTCTAAAATTTTCTAGAATTAGCGCCCCTTCACAGTGTCGCTAATTCTTAGTATATTTTCCTGGAATTTTGTAAAATAATGATTAGGCGACATTTCACACGGACACACAATCATGATTGAGCGCCCGTCTAAATGGACGCCAATTCTTGTCTCTCAGTTTTCATCGCATTTCTGGCCCATATCGCGGGTTTACTTGGCACTCTCATCTCACATCCGTAGATGGAGTCCCTGTTTTGTTTCTATCGATTACACACTAACTCTTGGTGATGATTGGACCCTCCGCGGGATATTCCTTCCTTCGGACTGGTACTTTCTTCATTGAGACCTCCGTAAGTCTACGCTAGCCTTAAATTCCTTCAAGACAGCCGAGTAGGTTGTACCCTAAAAACCCTGGAACCCTTACTTGTCACGTCACTCTGAACAAACGTGATGCTTTAGCCCTCTTAGAGCACTATTTCTGGCCTCTTTGAGAAGTCTGCTATCTGTTTGGAAACTGCGACAATGATTTGGACGCCAAAAGGAATTGGCGACGTGGACAGTGGCACAGATTATTGATTTAGCGACCTGAACATGGACTCTATTTCTTCGTGCTTGCACTATTCATAGGAATGAGCGACCATACAGTGGACACTGTTTCTGTAATTTATGGCGACTGAGTGGTTGCCAATTACCCAGTTTCATGATATGTCATCATTTTTCATGTGATTTAATGGTATGTCATTCTTGTTCAAGCTCTGTCCTTAAACTCTTTCATTCTGTGAAATCTACCTTATCATCTTACAATGGCTTACTCCTTTGGAACTCTATTGGCTATAAACTTTAGTGGATGTCTAAAAATATATACATGACTCAATGCTTGTGCATATAGGGCCCGATTTGGTCTTGGGAGGAGCACCCGAAAATACTTGTCCCCAAGGGAGCTATATTGATCACGGTGTGGCATTGCACCGAAGTGCATGACTTGCTTGATTGTTGACATTCCACGATCTCGTACTTGACTTGACTTGACATAACATGCGTGACTCGGAATGGGTATTTTCTTACTTGAAATTATAATAGCCAATTCACATGACACAACTTGATACTTACATGCTTGACAATCTTGATATACTTCACATGATTATCTTGCTAGTTCATCTATATTATTTCTTGACACTCTACTCTCGTCATTTTCTTGCGTACATGTATCACTATACCTGAATTCATGTAACATGTAATTTACTTATAGCAAGCTTGTACTTGAGATATAATCCCTACTGAGCGTTCGCTCACCCTAGTTTTTTCCCTACTTTTCAGGTAATTCTCATGACGAGGATCATTCGGATGGGAATGGACATGAGTGAAGAGTGTAGAGCTGTCCACTTGTTAAATACGTTATCTAGTCATATCTTTTCATCTTTATTGAGCCAATTATTGTATTTTCCGCTTTATTGAGTCTAGTCATCAATGGATCTTTATTATGTGTCAGCAAACTATGTAATGATGGTTATATATTGGATGTTATCAATGAATAAGGATTTGATTTATTATCTCTACTTTATGCACTCTGTCTATGTGTCGAATTCCTTATGCTCTAGTTGACATGATCAAAATAAACTCGTCACGCGTACCGGGTTCCTTCCGCGCTCGGGACGTGACAGTTTTTGTGATATCAAAGCCTAGGATATTAAATTCCTAGGAAACCAAGTCCAAGGATAGGTTTTATATCTCTTTCCTGGTGAGGTGGGTAGATCCATGGGTTAAGTTAACTTAGGAATAAAGGACCCTTGGTTCATCGATTATTAATATAGTTATTTAACAATCTTGTAGGACTATGGCTGCCGAACGTGCTCAATGGCGCGATATGCAACGTACCATTCAAGGCCTTACCCAGGCACTACAACAAGTAGCACAAGGCGGAGCAAATCGTGGAGCGGGAGATCTCCATCAAAGCTTTCGCAATATGAATCCACCAAAGTTCACCGGCTCGTCCGACCCTGATGACGTCGAAAACTGGGTGAAAGAGAGAGAAAGAATATTGCATGTGATGCAATGCATGGATAAGGAGAAGGTTCTGCCAGCGACTTTCCAACTAGAGTGGTGAAGAGGGGTAATCTCACGCTGATCCTGAGCCGTGAGATCCGGGAGGAATCTTTTGATCACGGTCATCACATCTGTATGAACTACAAGGCAGGAAGCGGATCAGAGGTGCCTAGGGAGGATTCCTTGGGGAAAAATCTTCGATGCTTAAGTCAGCAAATGCGATAGAGCATGAAGGTGAAGAGAAAGGGTAGGAGAGAGGGGGCGCGAGATTATTCTCCACCATGAAGTGTGGTGGTTTTCTCTCAGGACCATTGCCTTACCTTCTCAGGGGGTCTTCATGGAGTTTATATAGCAATCCGTTTAACGTAATAGTCCAGGGAGCTGAGGGGGCTTCGGGGGGGGAGGGGTTACACCCTTGTAGCAGGCTCATTATGGCGTAAGGACTTTTGCCCTCCCCTATCCTTTGGAGTTCCCTGCTCCTGCTGGATGCGTAACGGACGCTGGGATGAGCTTTCGATAGTCGGTCCGAGCCAGAGGCGTTCGCTCGAGATTTTATCCCGAGCGATGAGTGTATAGCTCAGGTACGCCATATTGGGTCCCCGCAGGGGATCTCTCGACCATCCTATCACTCAGAATTTTGGACCCGAGGGCCGCCTAGGAAGTGCTGCTCCAAGTGGGTTTTTGGGCTTGGAGTAAGTGGGCGCAAAATGGGGCTGTCACTTTGGGGAGTTGGGCCTACTTTGGTCGAATTGGACCTAGTTGGGCCATGCTCTCGAATGGTCGATTTTCCCCCTCTCCACTTGTCCCCCTCCTACTCCCGAGCCAAGATTGGGCTCGGATGAGTAGCAGTTATGGGGATGACATTGGTAGCTTGGTTTGAGCGGGGAATTATCTCCGACCGGGGCCACTTAATGTGGTTATCCTGGGAGTTTGCCTGTAATGATGACTCTTTTGAGTTGATGCGAGGAACCGCCTCCTTGGGTTTCAGAACGTCGCGCCGTTTCCTACCAAGTTCATGAGGAGATAAATTTCGCGCATGCTTGCGTTCGAAACTGCCTTCGTTTAGAGTTTTCTCTTTCCACCGCATCAATATTTTGGAAGGGTTCATGCGCCACGAGAGAGATCGGTAAGAGCATCGTCTTGCAGAGGCCTTTGCGGAGCTAGCGGAGATTACGGCAGCGGTGATTCGCCAGCTTCCACCTCCTCCTGAATCGTCCGACTCAGCACTTTTTTCCTCTTCTTCTAGTTCCTCTCTTGCTTCCATGGTGGAGCAACATCTTTCGTCCGAGATGCGCGAGGCTGGGTCTGGCATGGGAAGTTTGGTGCCGTAGCCTGAGCATCCTATGCGTAGTGAGCTAGGCGAGGTCGAAGTAAAGAGGATAGAGAAGCGGTATGGGCTGTCGTGGAAGTATTTCTTCTCTCTACCACAGCCTCATGAATTCAGCTTGTCCTATCATCCGGGCCTCTTCTGTACTTTCCTTTTGGCTTGGAAGAGTGGGTTCCGCCTCACTCTTCACCATTTCGTTATGCGGTTGCTTCAATTTTATTAACTGGCTCCTATCCAGTTGGTCTCCAACTTGTATACTTTCATCTTTTCTTTCATCTTTCTCTGTCGCTCGTGTGGGCTCCGCACTTCTTTGGAGCTTTTCAATTCTTTTTTTGAGTTGAAGGAGCAGACCCACGCGGGTAAGGGCTTCTTCTATGTTCAGGCGAGGAGGGGAAGGAGCTGCGTGTCCCTTTCCGCCAAAGATTCTTCTCACAAGGGGTGGAAGACTCAATTTTTTTGGGTGGGTTTGTCTGTGGATGATACCCCCTGGGATTTCCTGACGACGGTTAACTTCAACCCGTTTATCCCCCCGAAGTAGGCGATAGTTCCTCTGGAACTGGAGGAGGAGATCAGGGTTCTTCAAGAGAATCGTCGATCGACCACCGAGTTGATGATTGCGGTCAATATCGAGGAGTACCCCTCCCGGGCGTTGTTGTCTCACGGTAAGAACCTTAGGCTCCCGCGTTGCTACTTTCGGGCCGAGCATGTGGGCTCTCTTCTGATGTTCTGGCTTCCGCTGCTCAAATTCTAGGCGGACAAATGACGAGGGGGAATAGCCGTCGGAGCAAGAGATCATCGGCCTAGAGGAGATGCCTGCTCCGAGTGAACCCTAAGCTTTCGGGGACCCTTCCTGTGTGTGAGACCGGGCCAAGCAGATTGCTTGGGGAGATGCCTCCGAGCGCCACGGGGCTAAGTGCAAGAATCCAGGGGAGAGGATGCTCCTGTCTTCAATGAAGGCTCGGACCGCTGAGAAGAAGCGGTTGAAGAAGGCGGGGGTCTCCTGTCCGGCCAAGGAGCCTGCTCGCCCAACAGAGGGGCGCGCCCGCTCAGTCGAGGAACGTCCAGCCGAGGGAGTCCGCTGCCAGGATCCCCCGCCCGTCGAGCCAAAGGCAGCTGCCGCTGATGGGGGAGGTGTTACCGAACCTGACAGGCCGTAGATCGAGGCGGCGGCCTCTGAATTTCCCACTGAAGTTGGTGCGGCGTGGGACGAGGCAACATCCCAGTCTATGCCGAGCATTGTCGTCCCAGAAGTGGGGATGCTCGGGGGAGATGTTTCGGTCCCGGCTCCTTCAGAGAGGAGTCCTCTTCCTTTGGTTGGTTCACCTATCGTCCGGGCGTCTTTGTATCAACGATGCCGATCCTTGGTGCCTTCGTTGAATCGGGAAGAAATCAGATGCGGTCCCCCCTCTTTGCTCTTCAAGAGGGTTATGGTGGGCGGTCTGATCATGGCCCAACTGGGGGCCGAGATAACTAACTTCTTCGTTCGGTGGGACAATGAAGAGAGGTCCCTTTCTAGGGTTTGTGCTGAGTATGACCAGAAGATCAGTCAATTGACTTTCGAGCTTGAAGTCTCTCGGCAGGAGGCCACCTCGTTCCGGGCTCAGCTCCGGTCGAGCCAAGAGGAGGCTCAGACACTGGTTGACCAGCTGGCCCAGGCTCATTATATGGCTGACCTGGAGGGCGAGCTCCTGGAAGAGGAGCGTCAGTCTCAGGTCGAGCGCTATGAGTAATGGAGGGCCGAGCGGGAGGAGCTTAGCAACCAGGTCCGGGGGGATAAGCAAATGCGGGAGGAAGTCGAGGTCCCACAGACTGAGGCTGAGGTGAAGCTATCTGAGACCGAGGGGAAGTTGCTTGAGGCCGAGTAGAGAATAGCCGAGCTTGAGAAGGAGGTTGAGGGAGCCGAGGCGGGGGTGATCAAATGATACAGAAGCTCGGAGGGCTATCGCGCAGCTCTTGAGGAGGCCGCCTTCTCGTATTATGAGCCAGGCTACCGTCGGGGGCTGCGAAAAGGATTTGCCCAGGGTTACCATCGAGCGATCGTTGAGGCCCAACAGCAGGTGACCGACGAGCTTGTCTTTCCCACTGGGCAACGCTACGACTCGGGCGCGGATACCATGGATTCTTCCTCTTCGACATCGAGCGAAGGAGCTAGTGGGGATGCCTGCAGCTCGGCAAAGGGATCGCCAACTCCGGTCACCTCTAGAGGGCACGCAGTCAAGACAGTTCCCACACAAGTGGGGTCAGTGTCTAGACCGGCCGTCACCGAGGGTACTAGGGGCAGATCCCTTGGCGTTGAGGATCCCTTTACTATCGATCCTCAAGAAAGGCCGCGGGGCTCTCAGAGTCCCCCTATTTCCATAGACTAGGAGGAATTATCCCCTTTCTCTCTTCTTTTTTTTTTGCATGCAAGGTTGGCCCTTGCGATATGTAATGGCAGTAGTGTTTAATACAGAGTTGACTGTTTCTTACAGCCTTTGGCACGATTTGGCCACCGTATCTGTAGTTGCTAAAAAGGTGGGGCTTTTATTTACAGATATCTCGCGTGCGGTGACTGTCGCAGTACTGGCGCCTTTCCGACTTTCCATGCCTTGAATGACTTGCTATTTCCCGCGTCGCAGGGGAGAGGTCATTGGAGGGAGAGCAACTGCCTCTTGGGGAAGGGTTGCCACCTTTCGCAATTTTTTGAGGGGAGGATCATTTAAGGCAAGTGTTCCCCCTGTTGGCCTATAAGAAAGGTCTCGGAGGGTGCCTCCGCTCCCCTTCAACGCTTAAGGCTTTTATTGCAATTCTTCCTCTTTCTCCCTTCTCGCGAAGTGCTTGTCTCTGTGCTGGAAAGTTATCAGCATAATATGGAAGGCGATGTGGAAGACAATAATCCTGGCGACTGCCATAGGCGCTCGTGCTACTTCGGCATGGAAGAAGGGACAGCGATGGGCATGCGGCGTGCAAGAAGGGAGAACACGTAACAGCGCATCTGTTCCCGACCACTGGACCGCCGCCACCATCTTAGGAGGAAGGCAGAAGCGGAGGGAGGTTCGAGGAATCAGGGCGTCCGGCACCGCGGCCTCTCCCTGCTCCTTCCTCACCGTGGCCCGCTCCTCCCTCCTCTTCCATCCCCTCCGTCCTCTTTCTCCCTCTTCTGCTCTTCAACCAATTTCTTCCCCCTTCTTTCACTCTTTGGAGGATGCCTTCATCCTTGCTCGCACCACTTGAGGGTGCTTGCTTTCTATTCGGCTTCCGTCCTCCTTCCAAAAAGTTGGCAGAGGATGCCCTCTCTTGTTTTTCTTCCTTTTCTTCCTCTGATGCCTCTTTTTTTTTATTTCTGAGTTTCTCGAGCGAACGAGGTCAACTGCCCCGTTATCCGAGCCAATTTCTACACTCGGTAGAGTCAGTGGCTCGGTCTGAGGGTGCCAGCCATGTTCGCACCGAGTCATCAGCTTGTGTTGTAGTATCAGTGGGTGTAATATTTTTGCTTTTGATATGCAATGTATTGGCTATGGCCTATCCGATGTATGAAGAGACATTAATGAAAGGAAAATTGTTGCCATTTATTGCTTACGTGTCTGTGAAAAGCTTAAAAGTAGAACTTTCGTAATGTTGTTGCATTTCACGTCCGGGGGATAGGCATTCCTTCCATGGTAGACAATCGGTACGCCCCCTTCCCGAGCCTCTCGACCACTCGGTAGGGTCCTTCCCAATTAGGGGCCAGCTTCCCCGCCGCCTCCAATGGTCAAGAGGTTTCGACTTTTCTTAAGACGAAGTCTCCTGGATGGAAAAGTCTGTCCTGGACTCTGGCATTGTAATATCGAGTAAGGTGCCGCTGATATCCATGGCTCGAATGCTCACGATCTCTCTTATCTCGCTTGCCATATCGAGGTTTTCTAGTAGTTTTTGCTCATTTACCTCGGGCGATAAGTTGATGACTCGGAGAGATGGGCTATCGACCTCCAAGGGAATCATGGCATCCGTGCCGTACACCAACTAAAAAGGAGTCTCACTGGTGGTGGTTTTTGGAGTTGTTTGGTGCGACCAGAGTACGCTCGGCAATTCCTCGACCCAGTTACCCTTGGCCTTACCGAGCCTGGCCTTAATGCCTTTTAGTATAGTTTTGTTGGCATTTTTGACCAGTCCGTTAGCCTGCGGGTGGGCTACCAAAGTGAAGTGGTTGTGAATGTGAAGGTCAACACATTTGTTCCTGAAGTAATGAGAATCAAATTACTGACCATTATCGCTCACTATCACTCGGGGGATGCCAAAGCGATAGATGATCAATTTACACATGAAACACCACACGACCGACTCGGTAATCCTAGCAGTGGCTTCGGCTTCAATCCATTTCGTAAAATAATCGATGGTGACGATGACGAACTTCCTCTGGGCTTGGGCCGTGGAAAATGGCCCCAGGATGTCGATCCCCCACCGAGCAAAAGGGTACGGCTCGGTAAGGGTGACGAGCTCCAAGGCGGGTTGATGGACCAGGTGGTCGATACTTTGGCATCGGTCACACCTTTGTACGTAAGCCGAGTAGTTGTGTTGGAGAGTGGGCCACCAGTAGCCTCGCCGCAACAAGATCCTAGCGAGCGCTCTTCCTCATTGATGTGCGCCGCAGATGCCTTCGTGGACCTCTTGGATTGCTCGGTCGGCTTCTTCGATACCGAGGCACTTGAGGAGAGAAAGACCTTTGGTACAAGGCATCGTCCAAGATGACGAAGCACCGAGCTTGATACTTCAGTCTTCGAGCGTCCCGAGGGTTAGAGGGCTCTCGAGAATGTTGGAGCCAAGATATAAATGGGGCCCGCCAGTCGCTCGATGACGCCTGGTCAACGGTCATGAGTTCCGCATCTATGCTCGGTCGTTCTAGCTCTTCGAGGAAAATCGATCGTGTACCTTCTGGGGCAACAGAGGAGGCCAATCGAGATAAGGCATCCGCTCGGGAGTTTTCCTCCCGAGTGATCCGGATAACCTGAAAGTTCTCGAATAATGGGGCTATTCCTCTTACCAATTGGAGGTATTTGACCATCGATGCTTCCCGAGCTTCGTAGTCACCGTTGACCTAGCTGGCGACCAATTGGGAGTCAGTGTGGATTCTGACTCGTTCGGCCCCCAATCGTCTCGCCATCCTTGCTCCCGAGATGAGGGCCTTGTACTCGGAGACGTTGTTGGATGCCGGGAAGTTGAACTTCAAGGCGTATTATAGCTCTGCTCCTTCTGGGGATCAGAGAAGAACACCGGCACTGCTGCCAGCAGAGTTGGAGGATCTGTCGACGAAAAGATCCCAGGTTGGCCCGGGCGTCGGCGGATGAACTTCCTCAGTCGGGGCAGTACTCTCTGCGATGAAATCTACAAGCGCCTATCCCTTGATGGCCGAGTGGGGATGGTAGGAGATGTCGTAGGCCTCGAGCATTATAGCCCATTTGACGAGGTGACCCGAAGCTTCAGGGTGAGCGAGGATCCTCTTCAGAGGCTCATTGGTCAGCACAACGATGGAGTGTCCTTGGAAGTAGGGCTGGAGGCGCTTGGCCGAGGTCACCAATGCTAGCACGAGTTTCTCGATTGCGGGGTATCGTCGTTCGGCGTCGCCGAGCACCTTACTGGTGTAATAAACTCATCTCTACACTCTTGCATCATCTCGAACTAGGACCGAGCTCACCGTAGAAGGGGTCGACGAGAGGTAAATGTGTAGTGTTTCGCCTGGGACCGGCTTCGATAGCACCGGGGGCGAGGCCAAAAACTCCTTCAGTTCTACAAAAGCTTTCTGACATTCCTCATGCCAAGTAAACGTAGCAGATGCCAATTTGGGCCCTCTCAATATCTTGAAAAAGGGTAGGCATCGTTCGGCCGCTCGGGATAAGAAACGGTGGAGCGCAACAATCCGCCCAGTCAAGCGTTGGACGTCTTTGACACAAGCAGGGGGCTGCATATTCAGAAGATCTTAGAATTTGTCGGGGTTGGCCTCGATCCCACGCTGAGTTACTAGAAAGCCTAAGAACTTTCTGGATCGAACTCCAAAGGCACATTTAGCTGGGTTGAGCTTTATGTCATACCTCAGGAGCGTGCTGAAGGTTTCCGCCAGGTCGGTGAAGTGGTTTTCGGCCTTGGGTGTTTTGACGAGCATGTCGTCGATGTAGGCTTTGATGTTCTGACCGATTTGTCCTTCAAAAATGTGGTTGATCAGCCTTTGATATTCACCCCAACGTTCTTCAACCTGAAAGGCATTCAGGTGTAGCAGTATACGCCGAAGTCGGTGATGAAGGCTGTCTTCTTGATGTCTTCAGGATCCATTCGGATCTAATGGTAGCCGGAGTATGCATCCAGGAAGCTGAGCAACTCGTTATCGGAGGTTGAGTCAACTAGCTGGTCGATGCTCGGCAGTGGGTAGCAGTCTTTCGGAGTGGCTTTGTTGAGGTCGGTGAAGTCCACGCACATTCGCCATTTGCCCGAAGCTTTTGGTACTAAGACGACATTGGCGAGCCATCTCGGGTAAAGGATCGATCGAAATAGGCCGATTTTCTTCCCCTTAAGAATTTTCTCTTTGATTATTGTCTGCTTCTCCGGGGCATGCTTTCTTTTGCGTTGTTGGACGGGTTTCACCGATGGGTCAAGGTTGAGCTTGTGTACCACCATCTCCCTAGGGATCCCAGTAAGATGCTTATCAGACCATGCGAAGACTTGGATATACTCTGAAAGAAAATCTTTTTATTGCTTTTGTTCATCAGGTGATAAGTCGGCTCCAATTTTTACTCCCAGGGCCGGGTCATCTTTGAGGAAGACTATTAACAATTTGCCACCAGGCTCGGATGTTGTTGGTTCATCCTCGACTCCCTCGCCCATTTTTTTTTTCCTTATGACCTTATGGCTTCGATCGAGATTATGTAACACCTCCGAGCTATTGCCTGGTTGCCTCAGACCTCCACGATACCGTATTTAGTGGGAAACTTCATTTTTAGGTGATAGGTGGAGGGCACTACCTTTGTCCTGCTGAGGATACCTCGGCCGAAGATGGCATTATAGGCAGACATCCCCTTGATCACGATGAAGTCAACCATAACGGTAACGGTTTTAGGAGGGGTGCCGATGGTGACCGGTAGGCTCAGGGTTCCCTCGGGATAGGTTGCCTGGCCGTTGAACCCATAAAGGGGGGTTCGAACCGGGCGGAGCTTGGAGGGATTTTCACCTATCTTGAGGAAGCATTCGTACGAAAGTACATCAGGGGCACTACCATTGTCGACTAGTATCCTGTCTACGTTACAATGGTTTATAGTAGCCGATACAACAAGAGTGTCATCGTGCGGGGTAGATAACCCTTCCAGGTCTTGGTTGGAGAATACCAAGGCCCGCTGCTCTGTCGTCGGTGGGGCTTTGGGGGGCTCGGAGGCCCTGCTTGCCCGTTCAGCGTGACACTTTCTTCCACGACTACTGTCTCCTCCTGATGCCGCGCCGCCAGAAATGACGTTGATGTGGACCCATCGAGGTTGATTATCAATCTCTTCTGGAATGCCACGGTCTTCCTTCTGGCACTCAGACACGTACCGAGATAAGTCTCCTTGGCGGACGAGACACTCGATCTCATCTTGTAGTTGGTGACAATCTTCGGTATGGTGCCCGTGGTCATTGTGGAACTGGCAATGTTTACTTCAGTTGCGACGCTTGGCCTTCATAGGCTCGGGTTGGCGGAGAATGCCCGAGCCTTTGATGTCTTAGTATATCTCATAGACGGGAGCGGATAGAGGAGTGTACCACTCATATTTCTGAGGGGGCTCCCTTCGGTCCCCGTCTTGATTCTGCTATTTTCCTTGCCCCGAGGCTTGCTCGGATGGTCGCTTCTTATCCCCCTCCCGACCCAAGCCCATTGGGCCGTGGCAGGCACTGAGGACTTCCTCGCACTCTATGTGGCGCAGGGCTAGGGTCACCAGATTGGCGAGGGAGGTGGGGGGATGGAGAACAAGTTCTCGCCGGAGGTTCTCGTCGCGGGTGCCTCCGGTCAGCGCGGTGATGGCTGAGGTGACATCCAAACGGGGGATACGCAGGGCTTTCGATTTAAATCGGTGGATGTAGGCTCGTAGTTTCTCCCATTGTGCCTATTTTAGTGCCAGTAGCCCCGCTATTGACCTTGGCGGTCCGCTGCCGGCGAAGCTTTCCTTGAATACTCGCCCGAATTGCCTGAAGTCGTGAATGCTACCGGGGGCGAGTGCCCGAAACCAGGCTTGAGCACCCTGGGTGGTCACAAACGCTCGGCATTTGACAGCGTCGAAGACCCCGTGCAGGGTCATCTGGGCGTCAAAGCTGTTGTACTGGTCGGTCGGGTCTCCCTGGCCGTCATACGACTTGAAGGTCGGTAGCAGGATCCTGGGGGAGATTTCGGCCTTCAAGATATGGTCGGAGAATGGGAATTTCTCCTCATCTTCCTTGGTGGACGTTTTTTGCAGGGTGCAGAGGGCGCGCTCTTGCTCCGCAAATCATCGCTCGAAATCACGCAGCTGGAGGGCTAACTGCGGGGGCGTTCCTGCGGGCTGCCACGTCGTCCCTCGGGGGGATCAATCTCCGGGTGCTACCGACGTGTCCCAGTTCCTTCTCTCCTCGGGGTGGAAAAGGCTTCTTGTTCTGCAGGGGGGACGTGTGAAGGTCCCCCTGACCTGTTGCGTATAAGCCGTCATCCCCGGACGGTGAAACGGCCTCCAGCAGTGTGCTGGGAAGCTTCTCCACGGGGAGGGCTTTCCCATGGGAGTCGTGACTTCTCTTCCCTAGCCGCCTGGGTCCTGATTAGTTCTACGATGATATCCAGTTTAGCGTAGAGGGTTTGGAGAGCATCAGGACTCCCGTTAGAGGATTGCACCTCCGCGGGTGGTAGAGGTAGCTCATCGGCTTGATTGTTATCGTTGGCGGGGAGGTTTTTCGCGGGGTGGGAGGGCGCAGGTTCCCCGTCAGCCACTACGGTCTTTCTCCTACCACCGACGATCCTCCTACCAAAATTTCTCCGCACCATGATGGCTCTTTGCTCGTTTCCCACAGACGACGCCAGATGAAGAGGGGTAATCTCGTGTTGATTCTGAGCCGTGAGATCCGGGAGGAATCTTTTGATCACGGTCACCACGTCTGTATGAACTGCAAGGCAGGAAACAGATCAGAGGTGCCCAGGGAGGATTCCTTGGGGAAAAACCTCCGTTGCTTAAGTCAACAAATGCGATAGAGCATGAAGGTGAAGAGAAAGGGTAGGAGAGAGGGGGCGCGAGATTATTATCCACCAAGAAGTGTGGTGGTTTTCTCTCTGGACCTCTGCCTTACCTTCTCAGGTGGTCTTTATGGGGTTTATATAGCAATCCGTTTAACGTAATAGTCCAGGGAGCTGAGGGGGCTTCGGGGGGGTTACACCCTTGTAGTGGGCTCATTATGGCATAACGACTTTTGCCCTCCCTTATCCTTCGGAGTTCCCTGCTCCTGCTGGATGCGTAACGGACGCTGGGATGAGCTTTCGATAGTCGGTCCGAGCTAGAGGCGTTCGCTCGAGATTTTGTCCCGAGCGATGAGTGTACAACTCGGGTAGGCCATATTGGGTCCCTGCAGGGGATCTCTCGACCATCCTGTCACTCGGACTTCCGGACCCGAGGGCCACCTAGGAAGTGCTGCTCCGAGTGGGTTTTTGGGATTAGAGTAAGTGGGCCCAAAATGGGGCTGTCACTTTGGGGAGCTGGGTCTAGTTTGGTCGAATTGGACCTAGTTGGGTCGTGCTCTCAGATGGTCGATTTTCCCCCTCTCCAAGTGGGATGCTCGCTTTTGGTGGGAATCGGTAGAAGCGACACTGCATCATGATCACGTCACGTGGGGCGAGTTTGTTGAACACTTTATTGGCAAGTACTTCTCCGACCGCATACAAGAGAAGAAAGCCACAGATTTTGCTGCATTGAAACAAAGGACTTTATCAGTGGCCGAGTATGAGGCCCAATTCTCCCGTCTATCAAGATATGCACCACATCTAGTGTGTACCGAGAAGATGAAGGCTAGGATATTTCTTAATGGGCTTTGGGCGTAATATATAACTCAACTAGCACCGATGGACATTCAAGTCTATTCGGAGATGGTGCGGAGAGCCCAACTGCTCGATGATGCCACAGAGTTATCCGACCGGATTCATGGGAAAGACAAGAAGTAGCACGTTACAAGCTCCGACACATTCAAACCCACATTTAATAAGAAGAGGTCAAGCAATGGAGGAGATTCCTCCCAAGAGAAGAAATTTAAGAAGAATAACCAGCCCTTCTCTATCACTACCACACCTTCCAAAGAGGTGTGCAAGCACTACGACATGGCTGGCCATAAGGTCGAGGAATGCTGGAGGAGATTAGGAGCTTGTCTCCAATGCTGGAGTTGCGATCACCAGATTCTCGATTGTCCTTTACTTAATGATCAAGCTAATGATGAGAAACACCCGACGAAGAAGAAAGGCCGCCTACAAGCCCTCCAAGAGGCGGAGCAAGATGAAGGTGGACTTGTGGAAGGTACATTAAAAATTTGTTCTAAGTCTGCTCGCGTCTTATTTGATACCAGCGTGACTCATTCTTTTGTTTCCCAAAGATTTGTTGATCCATTACCTATGGAACCGGAATGGATAGATTTAGTTATTTCCACGCCTCTCGGAAACGAATCCGATATTTCACACCATTACTCAAATTGTGAAGTTATGGTTAAAGGGCATAATCTACCTGCCGATCTGATATACTTAGATATGGACGGGTATGATGTCACACTAGGAGCCGATTGGCTATCTACATACAAAGTAGTTATAGATTGTCAAAAAGGCAAAGTATCTTTTAAGGAATTCCTGGAACTTGTCTACACTAGTCCTCGGAGTCAACACAACTCACCCCTTATCTCGGCCCTCTGAGCTAGTAAGCTCTTAAGAAAGGGGTGTGTGGCTTTCATAGCATTTATGACTGCCACGGAGGTTAATGAGTCCAAGCTAGAAAACATCTGCATGGTTCGAGATTTTTCCGATGTATTTTCGAAAGAATTGCCCGGATTGTTAGCGCAGCAAGAGTGATATAGAAGGGGGGGGGATGAGTAGATCACTCCCAATTTGAAGAAACTTAAACGGAATATAATTTCTACTGCTAACGCACCTCCTTAAACCGTACACAGAGGAATGTAAATGAGAATGAAGAGCGAATCACAAGGAAGCAAAAAGCCGAGCAGATGAAGAGCGTAGAGAACAGAAGCAAACCACAGAGGAGGCACTCAGTTTTTTAGGTGGTTCGATTGCAGTCCGCAATCTACATCCACCCCTCACTCCCACTAGAGTGAGGATTCCACTAGACTATGCTAGATCAATGCAGACTCAGTCTGCGAACAACATGCTGCCACACAGCTTGAACACCAAGGGAGACAAATCCCTCAACCAAGTTCTGCTACCCACAGAACTTGAAACCTGTTCTAGCTCCCAGCTAGAACACGACCGGAGAAACCTCTCCCTTCCTCCACACACCGGAGGGAAACTGTTAATGACAACCAGTCACTAACACCACCAGAGATCACCGATCTCTCTTCCTCTGCAACACTGAGGGAAACTGGAGTGATACTCCCTTCCTCCACACACCGGAGGGACAACAATTCAGATCAGAATAGAAGGATGAAAAATAAATGAAAGCAAAATGGAAAACGAAAAACACTGAGAAGAAATCGGTTCTGAAACCCAAAACAAATGTAGCTTCAAATGAAGCAATTCATCAAGCAGCACACACTCTCTCTCTCTCTCGACCAAACTCCTCTTAGATATTGAACTATCTGCTCTTTTCCTTTCTCTTTCTTTCTCTCTGCACTTTTCTTTCCTTTTCTGGATCGAAGGACGTATATGCTCTTCAGGCTTCTTCTTCGATCAGCCTTCATCAGAAAACGAAGGCTTCATTTTATACCTGGAGCAGCAGCAGGGCGCGTGTTGCTTCCACAGTTCCCGCCCTAAGAATTCAGACCACGTGGCAGCGTCCAGTAGACCGTCAGACCACGTGTCCTCATCTGGGCATTTTCCTTATCCTCGAATCACGTGCCCAGCACCAGTACGCTCAGCAACTGGAGGTAGATGGCGTCAACTCACTCGCTCCAAAGAGTTGACGCAGTCATCAGAAATCTTCAAACTTCTTAACCACTGCGTCGACTCCATCAGCCTATTGCATTGACGCAACGGTATCGGCAGTTCAGTGTTCGAGCCTTCAACAGATAGGCGAGCTGCGTCGACGCTGTCAGTTGGTTGCGTTGACGCATGAACGTGTACATTTCTATACTGGCATCTCTTATGCCGCTGCGTCGACGCTTCTTGTTGATGCCGTTGACGCAGTGGAAGATTTCGTGAAGGCTTCATCGCTTGTAAGAGTCTCTGCTATTTTAACTGCTGCGTCGACGCTTCTTGCTTGTGGCGTTGACGCAATAGAAGACGACGTGACAGTTTCGTCTACTGATGCGTGGACGCTTTAAACTTCAGGCGTCGACGCTGTTCCCTTCAGCAACAATAATGAAGTGTATAGACTTAGTGTTAACGTGAAGCATTGTATAGACTACAGAGATCAATATAGCAAGTGTGTACATAGTGAGGGAGTGTATAGACTTTGTGAAATGAAGTCTAGTGTATAGACTTGGAAGGCTGTTCAATGTGTTGGGTTGCGGTTGTATAGACTTTGCCTAAGGAACCGAGTGTATAGACTTCGCCATAGTCTAATGAACATGCTTTGCAGAATTGAACGAGTCAATGTGTAGACTTCACAAGAAGCAGACCGATGTACAGACTTCTAGTGTGGAGGCAGACTGTATAGACTAGAATCACTTGAAGCGATGTATAGACTTTGGTGAGGCTCAAGTTGTGTACAGAGTTGAAGGCTCACAAACGAGTGTATAGACTTAGGCTTTTAACACAGTATATTACATGGTGAGTTGACGCTGCAGCCCATTGAGTTGACGCTGCAACGTATTACTATTACATTCAACTGATGATGTATAGACTTAATGAAATGAAGAACCTGAACAGAAGAGTCTACGCATCACCACACTGAGTTGACGCACTGGTGTGAAAAACTATGCAGACAGAGTGAATAGACTTGAAGGAGTTATGCCAAATGAACAGATGAGTCGACGCATCAGAAGGGATGGGTCGACCCACTGCAATCAGTACTAGCTAAGCAGAGTGTAGATAAAATCATGATAGCATGCTTATCTGACAACCAAATGAACTGTACTCACTCACATGATGAAACAACATTAATCTAGAGATAGAAGATTGATTTATAGTGTGAGACATCATCAAAACCATAGGAATGCAACAATCTCCCCCTTTTTGATGATGACAACACTATGAATCATGCAATATCAAGTTTCAACAAAGAGTTAATACCAGCTGCAACAAGCAGAAAAAAATTCAAGACATGCTCATGCAAATGAATTAAACATTCCCTACAGCACACTCTCATCTCCCCCACAACTCATAACCATTTCTTCCACGAAGCAACATGACTCCCCTCAAAGCTCAAGACAAAACCAATACTCACTGAAATTGCAAACTTCTCACAGAAATTGCAGATATTGCAAGCTTCTCTCCCCCTTTGACATCATCAAAAAGAACTGCAGAATGTATGACAGTGCTGGAAGCATGAGGACTGAGGGCAGTAACTTCTTAGTGCAGAAAATCACGAGTAGGTCTTAAGAGAATAAGTGAGTTTCTAATCTCAAGAGAGGATTCTTTGGACTTCAGTACACAATAGAGAAGTAGAGTTATAGACAAGTTTATCAGCATACATAGTGGATGATTGAGAGCAGGAGTTGACAAGTATGGCCAGATATAGCTGATCATTCAACTATTTCACAAGACAGCAAGAGACTAAATCAGAGAGGTGTTCTTAAGGTATTGAAGACAAGCAATCCATTTGTTGCATAACAACAAGGAATTTTGTTGGAGATGATTTTCAAGAAGATCAATGAGTAAGTTGGTAGGTCACTTCCTTTGACATTAGGGAGACACCTTGATTAGAGGCCTGAATCCCTAGTTACTCAGAGTGAGTACCTCATTACTTCCCCCCCCCCTTTTTTTTAATAAGGAACAGAGTTAGTAACTGTGGCTTTTGACATTAGGGAGACACCTTGATTAGAGGCCAGAGTCCCCAGTTACTCACCAGCAAGCCACCATTGCTCTGTCATGACTTTTCATTTATTTTAAGCATTTGACACCTCATGACTTGGGAGAAAATATTCATTTCATTGATGAAGCTCCCAGTTTCTCAGTGATTAAAATAGAACATGTTTGTTCAGTTAAGCCCTTGAGTTAAAAAAGATAGAATGATTGAAGATAATACCAAAAAGAACTTTTCTTGAATTGAGTCTTGAAGTCTAGATTTCAAGTTGATTGGGTCAGATAACAAGACATACAAGTTTTTGGCCTGAACCATAATGAATGGTAATGTAGGAAGATATACTTTATGTAATTAGTCTAGATCTCTGAAGGAGTACCAAAGGAAGGATTCTAACTTGAAGATTAGAGTCACTGACTTATAGACTTAAGAGATAAGTGACACTCTATTTTCTGAGAGAACCACACTAAATCAGTCATGCAAAACCAGCAAAGGTACACATCTGGACATCCCTTTTGAATCTGTCAGAGAACTTCTCTTCTCACATCACAACTCAGCTCCCCCTAAGACATAGCATACTTCAATAACCATTCCAGCAAAAAAAAAATCTCAAAGCTCCCCCTTACCTAGGGCATTTTGAAGGCTAACCAGTAAGGATTTAGAACACCCTCTTAAACCAGCATGAAAGAAGGCTAAACATCAGATAGACACAACTCCCCCTCACAACAAGAACAGGCTTCATAATTAAGATAATTTGTATAAGCCTAATTCTCTTCTCAAAGTGGAAAATTTTTCATTATCCAGAGGTTTTGTGAATATGTCAGCAATCTGATTATCTGTGCCTACATGAATCAGTTCAAAATTATTCTTAGACATCTCATCTCTTATAAAATGATGTCTTATCTCTATGTGTTTGGTTCTTGAATGCAAAACAGGATTTTTAGCAAGATTGATGGCACTAGTATTATCACAGTAAATAGGTGTGCATCCCAGGTCTACTTGGTAGTCCTGAAGCTGGTGTTTAATCCAAATGACTTGTGTTCCGCAACTCCCTGCAGCCACATATTCAGCTTCTGCAGTGGAGAGGGCCACAGAATGTTGTTTCTTGGAGCCCCAAGACACTAAACACCCACCCAAGAATTCACAATGGCCACTAGTGCTTTTCCTGTCTAGTTTATAGCCAGCATAGTCAGCATCTGTGTATGCTACTAGGTTAAGTGTGTGAGATGCAGGAAACCATAAACCTAGAGAATGACTAGCTGACAAATATCTGAAGATTCTTTTAACTGCAGCTAAGTGTAGTTCAGTAGGTCTAGACTGATACCTTGCACACATTCCTACACTGAATTGTATATCAGGTCTAGAGGCTGTCAAGTAAACTAGTGATCCAATCATACCTCTATAAAGTTTGGCATTTACTTCTTTACCTGTCTCATCTGCATCCAATGAAGTATTGGTGCCCATGGGTGTAGTAATGTGCTTTAAGTTTTCCATGCCAAATCTTTTGAACAGTTACATTGTGTATTTGGTTTGGTTGATGAAGCACCCATCTTCTAGCTACTGTACCTGCAATCCAAGAAAATATTTTAGTTCACCAACCAAGCTCATTTCAAATTCAGCAGACATCATGGTAGAGAATTCATCACATAGTTCATGCTTAGTTGATCCAAATACAATGTCATCTACATATACCTGAACTATGATGAGATCTTTATTCATGCCCTTGGTAAATAAAGTCTGATCAACTTTACCTCTTTTGTAGCCCTTGCTGGTCAGAAATTCAGACAATCTTTCATACCAAGCTCTTGGAGCCTGCTTTAGACCATACAAGGCTTTGTTTAACCTGAAAACTTGGTTAGGTTGAGGAGAATATTAAAATCTAGGAGGTTGTTCAACAAACACTTCTTCTTTAACAACTCCATTTAAAAAGGCACTTTTAACATCCATTTGTTGGAGTTTTATGTTCTTTGAGCATGCAAAGGCAAGCAACAATCTTATAGCTTCCATCCTAGCAACAGGTGCATAGGATTCATCAAAGTCTACACCGAATTCTTGACAGTAGCCTTTGGCTACTAGTCTGGCCTTATTCCTCGAGATAATTCCATCTTCGTTCATCTTATTTTTGAACACCCACTTGGTTCCTATGACATGAATACCATCTGGTCTTGGGACAAGCTCCCAGACATTATTCCTTTCAAACTGACCTAATTCCTCACTCATAGCATCGACCCAAGCTTGATCAGCTAAGGCCTCTTCTACTGTTTTGGGTTCAATTTGTGAGACTAATGCAATTAGGTCATCATTATTCACATTTCTAAAATGAGACCTAGTCCGAAGAGGATCTTCAGGATTGCCTATGACTTTATCTAAAGGATGGTCTTTAAGAAATCTAATATTTGTTGAAGACTCACCTGTATCTCTTGGACCTTCCTGATTGGGGGAATTTGTTTCCCCACTTGGCTGAGTGTTCTCTTCTTCCTGTTGGTCTTCTAGAAACTCTCCACCATGATTAGAATCCCTGTCAAGATTTTCAACATTAGAAACATCTTTCTTTTCACTAAAAAGAATGTGTGGAGATTCTTCCACTTTCTGATCTGATACGTTAAATACCCTATATGCCCTTGACACTTCAGAGTAACCCAAGAATATTCTAGGTGAACTCTTGGCTTCAAACTTGTCTAAATCTTTCTTATCATTGTTATGAATAAAACATTTTGCTCCAAAAATTCTGAAATGAAACAAGTTTGGTTTCTTACCTTTTAGAAGCTCATAGGGTGTTTTCTTGTGTATGGGTCTTACCATGGCCCTGTTGATTATGTAGGTTGCTGTATTGGCCGCCTCTGCCCAAAACCTTCTAGGTAACTTACTTTCAATCAACATGGTCCGGGCCATCTCCACCACTATCCTATTTCTTCTCTCCACAATCCCATTTTGTTCAGGTGTCCTGGGAGAAGAAAACCTGTGAGTTAGTCCTTCTTTGTCACAAAGATCAGTAAACATTGAGTTTTCAAACTCACCTCCATGGTCAGATTGAATAGAACTAACCTTGTACTTCCCTTCTTGTTTGACCTTATTGAAAAACAGATTAAACTTTTGAAATGCATCACTCTTATTTGCTAAGAAAAATATCCATGAATATCTAGAGAAGTCATCTATGATGACATAGCCAAACCTGCTTCCATTAAGACTCTGAGTTCTAGTTGGATCGAAAAGGTCCATATGAAGAAGTTCCATTGGTCTCGAAGACAATGGCTCAGATCTTAATTTAAAAGAGTTTCTGGTCTGTTTGCCTAGAGCACAGGCATCACATGCTTTTGAAATAGCGTTAAATTTAATTCTAGGCATGCCTCTAACTAAATCATCCTTGACCAATTTATTTAAAGTTGAAAAGCTAGCATGACCTAGACGTCTATGCCATTCAAAGGCATCATTTTCAGAATTGGCAGATAAGCAAATAGTAGATTCAGAATTCTCATCTAAGTCTACAATGTAGACATTATTAACCTTGTTGGCTACAAATTTAACCATGTCAGAATTCGTTTCAAGGATTTTACATGAACTATCATCAAATACAACCCTGTGACCCCTGTCACATAATTGGCTAATGCTAATCAGGTTGTGTTGAAGCCCTTCCACAAGTAATATTTTTTCAATAGAATTTGTGGAAGACTTACCTACTGTGCCAACTCCAATTATTTTACCTTTGTTCTTTCCTCCAAACTTGACCAGACCCCCTGGCTTCATCTCTATCTTGCTGAACTTGGATCGGTCTCCTGTCATAGGCCTGGAGCAGCCACTGTCGAGGTACCACTTGTTGTCTTCAGCTGCCAGGCCGACCTACACAAGTATATCAAGCAGAGTGATTTGGAACCCAAGATGAGTTGGGTCCAAGGACATTGTTCAAATCTCTGATCAAGTGTTTAGGTATCCAGATTTGTTTCAGCATGGTTTTCTCTGGCACCTTCCTTTCTGGTTTATTAAGATTGAATCCAGCTGAACTGGAGAAGTGAGTTCTATTCCATTCATTAGTCTTCCTATTCCTAGGAAATTTCCTGTAGGCTTGTTGATTAGCATAATTTTGACCATGAAAGTTATTCCTCCAGTATGTCTTGTTTGGACCCATCTGGTTGTTATAATTCCAGCTCTTGTTCTGATTTAGTTTCTTGGTCCAGTTACCATTTGTTTTCTGGTGAGTGGACTTAATATTATTCTTCATAAAGTTCATTCCACTCTTAAATGGTTGTCCAATACTGGTTTTTTTGTTTTCTTTAGGACTTTGAGTTTCGTTAGAGCTGTTTGAGCTGGATGGTGTGTCCAGCTTTTCTTTTCCCTTCTCTGGACAGAAGGTGATGGTCTTGAATTGCAAGGGTCTCTTGTTGGTTAGGTCATAGCCTAGACCTTCCTTATTGAAATTGACCCTAGTCCCTAGTATAGCATCTAGGCTAGTCTTTCCTTGGACAAACTTTTCTAAGACTTTCTGTTTGTCTTCCAGCTCCTTTTGAAGATACTCAGAATTCTTTAGGAGTTCAGCATTTACTTTCTTCACAGCTTCATATTTCTCTGAATTTACTCTAATTTCATTCATGCCTTCTTCAATTTTAGCTTTAAATTCATTGAGCTGTTTTTGACTTTCTTGAATTTCTCCCTTAAGCTTATCATTCTCTTTCCTTAGTGAGGTCATTTCTTCTAGTTGTTCTTTTAGCTTTTCATTTTTCTCACATACCAGAGTTTGTTCTTCAACATTTGTGTTAAATTTTCTTTTCAGAACTTTGTGCTCTTTACTAAGAGAATTAAATTTATCTAACAAATCACCATAAGCATTCTCCCAGTCATCAATTGAGAAATTTTTAAAGATATTTATTACCTCCTCTTCACTGTTTGCCATAAGGCAAATTCCATCTTCATATTCTTCTGAGGAAGCATCTTCAGGGTCTTCTTCTTCCTCGCTCCATGTGCAGACCATCGCCTGTGGCTTCTTCTTCTTCTGCACCATTATATTTTTCTTCTGAAGATAGGGACCCTTCTTTTGGAGGTCTGGGCATTCGCCTCTCATGTGTCCCTGTTTGTTACAGTTAAAACAAGTCAGTTTCTTAGGATTTCTATCCCTGTAACCGGTAAATTCAGCATTCTTGTTAAAGGGTTGTGGCTTCTTCTTCCTAAAGGTCTTTCCCTTTTTCTTCAGAAATTTTTTGAACTGTCTAGTGAGCATTGCCTGCTCCTCCTGGTCGAGATTTGACAGACCTTCAAGCTCAGACTCGGACTCAGGGCTACTACTGCTGCTTCCATTGTTGCTACCCTTTTTGCGGGAAGCTCTTGGGGCTACATTTTTACCCTTCCTCTCACTTCCTTCTCCTCCTCCTTGGAAATTCATCTCATAGGTCATCAGGGATCCTATGAGTTCATTCACAGTTAAGACAGTCAAATCTTTTGACTCCTCAATCACAATGGCCTTAGTGTGCCATGCCGGGGATAAAGATCTAAGGATTTTCCTAACTATATCTGCCTCAGCAAGATCCTTCCCGAGCCCTTTAAGAGTGTTAGTGATCAAGGATAACCTGGCATACATTTCGGTTATATTCTCATCTGCATTCATCTTAAACATTTCATACTTAGAAGTGTAGAGGTTTACCTTCGAGGCTTTCACTTGAGCTGTACCTTCATAGATTAATTGCAGCTCATCCCACATTCGCTTGGCAGTTCTGTATGCAGATATACGAGCATATTCCTCTGGATGAACAGCACACTAGATTATGTTCAGCGCCGTCCAGTTGAGTGACGAGAGCTTCACATGATCATCTGTCCAAGCATCCTCGTTTGGTGGCAGCTCATATGGCCCCACCGTGATTACTCTCCACAATTTATGACTCTGAGCTCTGATGAACACTTCCATCCTGTTCTTCCAAAACAGATAGTTACTACCATCGAAATAAGGAGGGCGACTAATGGATTGACCTTCAGCCATGAAGGTTCTAGGACCACCACCATTTCCTTGACCGTTCGTCCACATGGCGTAAACATGCTCTGATACCAAGTGTTAGCGTAGCAAGAGTGATATAGAAGGGGGGGGATGAATAGATCACTCCCAATTTGAAGAAACTTAAACGGAATATAATTTCTACTGCTAACGCACCTCCTTAAACCGTACACAGAGGAATGTAAATGAGAATGAAGAGCGAATCACAAGGAAGCAAAAAGCCGAGCAGATGAAGAGCGTAGAGAACAGAAGCAAACCACAGAGGAGGCACTCGGTTTTTTAGGTCGTTCGATTGCAGTCCGCAATCTACATCCACCCCTCACTCCCACTAGAGTGAGGATTCCACTAGACTATGCTAGATCAATGCAGACTCAGTCTGCGAACAACATGCTGCCATACAGCTTGAACACCAAGGGAGACAAATCCCTCAACCAAGTTCTGCTACCCACAGAACTTGAAACCTGTTCTAGCTCCCAGCTAGAACACGACCGGAGAAACCTCTCCCTTCCTCCACACACCGGAGGGAAACTGTTAATGACAATCAGTCACTAACACCACCAGAGATCACCGATCTCTCTTCCTCTGCAACACTGAGGGAAACTAGAGTGATACTCCCTTCCTCCACACACCGGAGGGACAATAATTCAGATCAGAATAGAAGGATGAAAAATAAACGAAAGCAAAATGGAAAATGAAAAACACTGAGAAGAAATCGGTTCTGAAACCCAAAACAAATGTAGCTTCAAATGAAGCAATTCATCAAGCAGCACACACTCTCTCTCTCTCTCGACCAAACTCCTCTCAGATATTAAACTCTCTTCTCTTTTCCTTTCTCTTTCTTTCTCTCTGCACTTTTCTTTCCTTTTCTGGATCGAAGGACGTATATGCTCTTCAGGCTTCTTCTTCGATCAGCCTTCATCAGAAAACGAAGGCTTCATTTTATACCTGGAGCAGCAGCAGGGCGCGTGTGGCTTCCACAGTTCCCGTCCTAAGAATTCGGACCACGTGGCAGCGTCCAGTAGACCGTCAGACCACGTGTCCTCATCTGGGCATTTTCCTTATCCTCGGATCACGTGCCCAGCACTAGTACGCTCAGCAACTGGAGGTAGATGGCGTCAACTCACTCGCTCCAAAGAGTTGACGCAGTCATCAGAAATCTTCAAACTTCTTAACCGCTGCGTCGACTCCATCAGCCTATTGCGTTGACGCAACGGTATCGGTAGTTCAGTGTTCAAGCCTTCAACAGATAGGCGAGCTGCGTCGACGCTGCCAGTTGGTTGTGTTGACGCATGAACGTGTACATTTCTATACTGGCATCTCTTATGCCGCTGCGTCGACGCTTCTTGTTGATGGCGTTGACGCAGTGGAAGATTTCGTGAAGGCTTCATCGCTTGTAAGAGTCTCTGCTATTTTAACTGCTGTGTCGACGCTTCTTGCTTGTGGCGTTGACGCAATAGAAGACGACGTGACAGTTTCGTCTACTGATGCGTGGACGCTTTAAACTTCAGGCGTCGACGATGTTCCCTTCAGCAATAATAATGAAGTGTATAGACTTAGTGTTAACGTGAAGCATTGTATAGACTACAGAGATCAATATAGCAAGTGTGTACATAGTGAGGGAGTGTATAGACTTAGTGAAATGAAGTCTAGTGTATAGACTTGGAAAGCTGTTCAATGTGTTGGGTTGCAGTTGTATAGACTTTGCCCAAGGAACCGAGTGTATAGACTTCGCCATAGTCTAATGAACATGCTTTGCAGAATTGAACGAGTCAATGTGTAGACTTCACAAGAAGCAGACCGATGTACAGACTTCTAGTGTGGAGGCAGACTGTATAGACTAGAATCGCTTGAAGCGATGTATAGACTTTGGTGAGGCTCAAGCAGTGTACAGAGTTGAAGGCTCACAAATGAGTGTATAGACTTAGGCTTTTAACACAGTATATTACATGGTGAGTTGACGCTGCAGCCCATTGAGTTGACGCTGCAACGTATTACTATTACGTTCAACTGATGATGTATAGACTTAATGAAATGAAGAACCTGAACAGAAGAGTCTACGCATCACCACACTGAGTTGACGCACTGGTGTCAGAGTGAATAGACTTGAAGGAGTTACGCCAAATGAACAGATGAGTCGACGCATCAGAAGGGATGGGTCGACCCACTGCAATCAGTACTAGCTAAGCAGAGTGTAGATAAAATCATGATAGCATGCTTATCTGACAACCAAATGAACTGTACTCACTCACATGATGAAACAACATTAATCTAGAGATAGAAGATTGATTTATAGTATGAGACATCATCAAAACCATAGGAATGTAACACGGATTACCCCCACAAAGAGAAGTGGCCTTCACCATCGACCTTGTCCCTGGTGCTGGCCCAGTTTCTAAGGCACCATATAGGATGTCCCCCGCCGAGCTCAAAGAATTAAAGGAATAATTGATGGAGCTCTTGAAGAAAGGATTCATTAGGCCGAGTACTTCCCCGTGGGGAGCGCCTGTGTTATTTGTCAAGAAGAAAGATAGATCAATGAGACTCTGCATCGATTATCTGTAGTTGAACCACCTTACCATCAAGAACAAGTATCCACTGTCGAGGATCGATGAATTATTTGATCAGATATCTGGAGCCAAGTATTTCTCGAAGATTGATCTTAGGTCGGGATATCATCAATTAAGGATCAAGAAGGAGAATATTCACAAGATGACATTTCGGAGCAGGTATGGGCATTACAAATTTACTGTTATGCCGTTTGGACTAACGAATGCCCCTGCAGCCTTTATGCAGTTGATGAACAGCATATTCAAGCCTCACCTAGATCAATTCATAGTGGACTTTATTGATGATATATTGATATATTAAAAGACCGAGGAAGATCATGAAGAACATTTGAGAACTACATTGCAAATACTAAGGAAGAACCAACTCTATGCCAAGCTTAGCAAATGTGATTTCTGGCTTGAGGAAGTATCTTTCTTAGGGCATGTGATCTCAAGGGATGGAATTTCTATTGATCTGTCAAAAGTCGAGGCCGTGAAGAATTGGGAAAGACCTACTAATGCTACCGAGAGTAGTAGCTTCTTGGGTCTAGCTGGCTATTATCGGTGATTCATAAAGGACTTCTCCAAGATCGTTGTTCCTCTTACTAGGCTAACTGTGGACGTCAAAAAAGAAGAGAAGAATAGGAACGTTCCTGCGGCACAGACGTCTCGACACCTCGAGAGCAAGTCGAAGATGGAAAGGCCGAACAAACCCCGTACCTCTTCCAAGCAAGACGAATATATATACTTGGTGCTCCGCCACCCAACGAGAAGCCCTTCGGGCAGAAGAGATGGCCCCAGCTCTCCAGTCGGCATTGCCAAAAGCCAAATTAGGAAGAAACCCGGTAATTCGGAGCCGGGCTCGTCATGCGCCGGAAATCACTCGAAGTCCTAAACCGGGACTCGGGGGCTCTGAACTAAACGTCACGGAGGCGGTACATTACAACTAAAGCATTGCGGGAGTGCAAGCGTTCACTTGAATCACCACGAAGCCGGGATGAAGTCTTTTGACACTTAAATCGGCGCGGCCTCCACTTAAACCGGTGCGCCCTCTCCTTTGGCCTTAAATCGGTGCGCCCCTCCATGGGGGGGTTTTAGCCGGCGCGCCCCTCCTCTTGGTGCTAATCCGGTGTACACCTGAAGTTGTTTTAAATCGGCGCGCTCCTCTATTGCTCTTAAACAAATGCCCTCACCCCGCGCCGTTTTAACCAAGGCTGCCATCCCATCTTCTGTCCGATCCCCTATTTTTGGGTGTGAACAAAGAGAGTTTACCCGAAATGGGTGAACAACCTACACCTGACCAGCCTGCAACCACCTGAGCCCTTCCTTCTCCCAGGAATGGAAGGCTTCGAGCTCCGCACCAGCCATTGCATCTCCACCGGTCGCCGTCGGCCAATCCTAGGGTTGCACCATCGCTACTCTATCAACGGTTCTCTCGGCAGGTCACTCAACGACTTCAGACACGAAGAAAGAGGCAACAGAGGTGAGCTGGAGGGGATGGAGCTTGTGCTCTCTTCCTCCCCCACCTCCCACTGATATATATATAACGAGATGAAGAGCTGAAGAAAAAGAGAGTTCAGTGAGAGGGGGGGATGTCTCCGGCATCCGAAGAGAAGAAGAAGCTCGATCCCCCTGCGCCTGCAAGGTAAAGAAAAAGAGAGAGTGTGTGAGAGAAGAAAGGTGAGTTCAGAGGGGGGGGGAGCTTGTGCTCTTTCCCCCTCCCCCACCGATGTATCTTTCTCTTTTCTCTGATGTATTTTCCCTTGCTTTGGGGTAGATCCCCTTCTGTATTTAACCTCCCTTCCTTCGTGGATGAATAAAAAGAAAGAAAGGCTTTTGCACTACATGTTATTATTTTTGTTTGTTAGCCTTTGCCTTCCTTCTCTCATCTCCTGCTCATCTAGGGTCCTTGAAGCCTGCCTCTCCATGGCATGGCCTTCTAAGGAACCCGTCGAAGGGATGCACACTCATAGCCTCTCATGGCGTACATTCGTCCCGCTTACGAAATCATCACCCATGAGCTGTCGGAACTCTTGAAGGCTAGTCCTCGAGCCTCCACAAGCACTTACGGGTTAACGGAGGCCTCACTTTGAGTTTTGAGGTTCACCCCGGAGCAATCCGTTTGGTGTTCCTCCATTTTTCTCTGGCAAAACCTTAGTCCGGGGGAGATGCTGCCCAAATTTTGCCAGGCAAAGAACCCATAAGAACAAACGAGCAAACTAAGCTCTTCGGAGACAAGAACAATGTATGTTTGAATCCCGTGAATCAAACTGAACCCCTGAGTTCCTGCATAATAAACCCTTCAAGTAAAACATTCAAATATACATACTCATTCACCTCAACAAATGATAAGAAGCACTCTATTGATTTAAAGTGCCAACTGAACAAACAATCCATTCATTTGATCAATCTATAGGTTGAAGAAACAAGAACAGGAGCAAAAAGGGTCAAAAAGAATGAAACTAAACTCATAATAGGTATTCCAGCGTGCTCTTAATCTGGCGCCAGCTAATCCGATGCGGTACCCCCCGCTCCGGTTTAACCCCACACTTAAAACCCTCCTAAAACGTTTGGCACCTATCTGGCGCGCCCCCTTCTTCCTGGTCTGTAACCGGCGCTCCCCACTCTCCCCATGACATTCTTCTTTAACCGGAGCGCCCCATTCTTGCTCAGGCCATTAAAACGGCACGCCCCCCCTTCAACACTCTTAACCGGCATGCCCTCTTGCACCTCCCATTCCGGCTTGCCCCTTGGCTTCCTTAAACCGGCGTGCCTTCCATGAAAAGAAATATAATTAACCAAACAAATAAAAGGAATAGGAAACCAATAATCAAAAGTTGCCCCTGCTATAACTAAAAATTTTATTTCAGGGGCTCCGCCCCCGGAGACCCCCGCAAGGGGCGCTGCCCACTTGAACCCCGCGACCTGACCGCACAGGTCGATCCGCGTGTGAAGGCGCACGTTGGCGAGTTCGGGATTCACACTTAACAATTCACTTCCCTGGAGTGTGCGTGAAGAGAAAAGTAAAGATGCCCCATGGTATCGGACGTGGACCTCGGGAACCCTGTCATGGCCATAGTCCGGAACCATCTCGGGCCAATAGTTCATCCAGTTCGACCCACCTCTGACGGGATCCGATCCCGCACCCACATTAAACTTGCCGTACCCACGGCAGACATCCGTACGGTTTTATTGTCATCTTTTATGCTGCAAACATGGACTTCTGTCCGGAGATGAAACGGTCCATGAGTGACCGACATATATGTATCTATGAACATTTATGCCCCAACGTGGGTTTATTTAAACGTGATCCGAGACCTTTGCTCTCGCTTTGTTACCATGAATTTCAGGCCGTAGGGCCCTTATTCCCGGCAATCAATCAAGGGTGTTCCCCTGTATGGGAGATGTAAATAATGCCGTTATGGCACGGGGTTTTTGGTCCCGACCCGAACTACACAATTATCTAATTAGTCAGAACGAGCGCACCATGGGCTTCTATGAAGCCCGAATAAATCGTCACTTTGTGACTGTCACGCCCTCGCACTAAATAAAAGAATTAACCCCGATCAACAAATGAACTGATTCTTTTCAAATTTTAGTGCGTCCACACTAACCCGCAAGGAGATTCCTTATAATTGGAATGAAGACTGCGAGAAGAGCTTTCAAGCCTTGAAAGATCATCTGACAACTGCTCCAATCTTGGCATTACCAATTGAAGGGGAGAAGTTCGAGGTATATACCGATGCATCTGGTATTGGCCTCAGGTGTGTATTAACGCAACAAGGGAGAGTCATTGCTTACTCTTCTTAACAACTAAGAAGCATGAGGAGAACTACCCGGTGCACGACCTAGAGTTTGCCGCTGTAGTGTTTGCTTTAAAGATCCGTAGACACTATCTCTATGGAGAACAATTCACCGTGTACTCCAATCATAAGAGTCTCAAGTACTTATTCTTCCAAAAGGAATGAAACACGAGACAAAGGCGTTGGCTAGAGTATCTCAAGGTCTTCGACTTCACAATACAATATCATCCTGGAAAGGGTAATTCTGTAGTTGATGCCCTTAGTCAAAAGCCGAGAGCAATATTGACCAACTGTATGATCCAAGAGTGGAAGATGTTGGAGCAATTCTCTAAGCTGGATATAAGCACAGACAAGGAGAAATGGTGTATTACTCTATCACACATGAGGATACAACCGGATCTACTCTTTGAAATCAAAGGGCTATAAGATGAAGACCCGGTGTTAGTAGAAATAAAGGGAAAGTAGAAGAACAACCTGATTTCAAACTAGCATAAGATGGAAGATTATTGTTCCAAGAAAGGACATGTGTACCAGACTATCTAGAATTAAAGAAGAAAATCTTAGACAAAGCTCACCGATCAAGGTACACAATTCATCACGGATCAACCAAGATGTACCAGGACATGAAACGGACCTTTCGGTGGCCCAACATGAAAAGGGAGGTAGCGGACTTCGTTTCTCGGTGTCTCACGTGTCAACAAGTCAAGGCGGAACACCAAAGGTCCGCTGGCAAATTACGTCCTCTAGACATTCCCAAGTGGAAGTGGGAGGAAATTGGCATGGATTTCATCATGGGTTTGTCTAAATCTAAAGGTGGACATGACGGAATATAGATCGATTGACCAAGTCGGCACACTTCTTGCCTATAAAGAGCGGATGGTCAATTGACGTTCTAGCCGCCTTATACATCAAAAACGTGGTTAGACTACATGGAGTTCTCGTTTCAATCGTGTCTGACCGAGACCCGCACTTCACTTCTCATTTTTGGAAGGGTCTACAACATTCGTTGGGGACAAGACTCAACTTTAGTACTGCTTTTCATCCTCAAACGGATGGTCAGATTGAGAAAACGAATCAAGTTCTAGAAGACATGCTACGAGCCTACATCATTGATTTCGGTGGAAGCTGGCATGATCAGCTACCCCTGGTTGAGTTTGCATATGACAACAGTTACCAGGCAAGTATTCAAATGGCACCCTTCGAGGCATTATACGGAAGGAGTTGTCGATCACCAATATGCTGGGACGAAGTTGGAGAAAAGCAACTTCTAGGCCCGGACATGGTAAGGGACACTACCGAGAAGATTCAAATCATTAGAGAAAGACTTCAGATGGCTCAATCTAAACAAAAGACATACGCCGATACTAGAAGGAGAGACTTGAAGTTCCAAGTCGGAGATCACGTCTTTCTTAAAGTTTCCCTATAACGAGGCAATAGAAGATTTGGTTTTCAAGGCAAGCTTACACTAAGGTATATCGGTCCCTTTGAAGTGCTGGAAAGAGTTGGCGAGGTTGCCTACCAGATTGCCTTGCCACCACAATTATCCGAAGTTCATATTGTGTTCCATATCTCTATGCTCAAGAAATATGTTCATGATCCATCACATATCATAGGATATGATGATCTGGTAATACGAAAGGATCTCACATATGAACAAAAGCCATGGAAGATCCTTGATCGTGAGGTTCATGTGCTGAGGAAGAAAAATATTCCCATGGTGAAGATTCAATGGAACAAGAATCTCGAACGAGAAGCCATATGGGAGACCGAAGAATTTATGAAGAGGAGATTCCCTGATTTATTTCGAGGTTGTAAGTACCCTGCACCCTCCACGTCTATATGCAATTGAATTTGGGGTCCAAATTCTTTTAAGTGGGGGAGGGTGTAGCAACCCAGATAAATTATGGGAATAAAACTTCCGGATTAACTAAAACCTCCAATTAAATAAGACAAGGGCCCAGATTATACAAAATGTGAAACCCAACCCATACACAATTAAGGCCTTAAATATATATATATATATATATATATATATATATATATATATAAGATTTGGCCTCACATAGGTGAGTTTAGCCTAAGAGCCAAAGGAACAAAATATAAAAGCCCAAAACCACAACTATCACGGTTGGGCCTCAACCATGCACCTAAAAAAGGCCTTAACCTACATTGGCCTCACGTATAGGATAAATGGGCCTTATGGCTATAAAGTGGTTGAAGGGTAAAAACATAAATACCTGAAGAGGGGCGATCTCGCGCTGGTCCTGAGCTGGAGGAGATGATCACCGAACAACGAACTGTAAGGAAGGGAAACGGATCAGGGGGCCCAGGGATGGTTCCCTGGGGAAAACCCTCCGATGCCTAAGTCAGTGGAGCAGTGGTGGAAACTATGAAGGGATAAAGAAGGAGATGCACGAGATCCCTCTCCACCAAGGTGGTGAAGTGGTTCCTGCTCAGGGAGCTTTAGGCGTGTGTTGGCCTTACCTTTCGCTGGAGGGGGTCCCAGGTTTAAATAGTGCACCAACCTTATGAGTCCCGTAAGCTGAGGAGTTTCAGGCAGGGGTTACGTCCTCGACATGGGCTCTTTATGTCCTCGTCATGGGCTCTTTATAGCCTTGAGGATCCCTGGGCCCCCTTATCCTCGTAAACTCCTACTCAGAAAGGGCTCTCAATGGCAGCGTGGATAAGTATCCGTCGGTCGACCCAAGCCTGTAGAGTGCCAGCCCTGTCCCGGGCGATAGGCATAGCTCGGGTGAGGTTTGGTCGAAGTGGGCGCTGGTTGATAGCCCTTATCCTGGCGAGGGGGATAGGTCGGGCGTGGGTCTTACTTCGACTGGACCAACGCTCGGCCTTCCGAGCCTAATGGCCGCCTAGGAAGTGCTTGATTCTGAGTGAACTTATTGGGCTTTTATGCTAAGTGGGCCCTACGGGGCGATCACTTAGATGAACTGGGCCTCGTTTGGTCTCGTGGGACCTAGTTCGGCCGCTCTTAGATGGGCTACAGAAATCCCCCTCTCCACTTGTCCCCCTCCTACTCCCGAGCCTTGGCAGGCTCGGAGAGTAGCCGTTGGGGTTTTGGACCAGTGTGGCTCGGGTGGGTGGAAATCTGGCAGTGTTAAGAAGCCACGTGTCGTGCTCACCTAGGCCCGTAGTAATGATAATCCTGACGGATTTGAAATGAGGGGGCCCCCCTTTCTCAGAGGTCGGAACGATGCGCCGCCTCCCGTGAGGGGATATAGGCGTTATGTGCTTACTATCGTTCCATACTCCCTCCGCTTTAGGGTTTTGCCATCCTTCGTACTTGCTTTCGGGGCTCTCTGATGCACCGTGGGTATACGACGGAAGAGCAGAGACTCGCAGCGGCTTTTGTAGAGTTGGCGGAGATAACTGCGGAGGCGGTCCGACAGCTTCCCCTTCCTCCAGAGTCTTCATAGTCTCGGGAGCCTTCCCCTTCAAGATCCTCTTCAGATTTCATGGCGGACCAGCGTCCGGAGGTCGAGGAGTTGGAGGGTGAGCCTGAGGCGAGGGCGATGGTGATACCGTCGGCTCCGAACTGTAATGAGCTGGGGGAGGCGGAGGTGAAATGGCTGGAGCACCAGTTTCACCTGCCCTATCAGTACTACTTCGCCGCGGCTACCCCAAACGAGACGAGCTTGGATTCTCATACGGGCCATTTCTCCTCCTTCCTTCTGTCGTGGAAGGGTGGGTTCCGTCTTCCCTTCAACCCTTTTGTTCTTAAGCTTCTCAATTTCTTCATGTTGGCTCCTATACAGTTGGTAGCCAACTCTTATCTTCTTCTATCCGCTTTCCGCATCCTCTGCCTCCAGTGCGGGGTTCCTCCTTCATTGGACCTCTTTCATTACTTTTTTGAGTTGAAGAAGCATTCCTCGACCGCGAAGGGCTTCTATTTCATCCAGGCGAGGTGAAATATGAGTTGTGTTTCCTTGGCCGTGAAGGACTCTTCCCACAAGGGGTGGAAGACCCAGTTCTTCTGGGTGGGAATTTTTTCGGTGGAGGAGTCTTGGAGGTGTCCTGTAATCCCCAACTTTCACCCGAACATTCCCCCGAGGCAAGATGAGTTCTCCCCGGATGTGGAGAAGTATGCGGCCATTCTAATGAAGCATCGCCAGTCCACGGAGGAGCTGGTGACTCCGGAGGGCATCGAACGATGCCTTCTCCCGCAGCTACGGTCGGCAGGTACGGGCACCATGAATCAGCTTTCTCATCAGATGATGAAGCCATTTTTCTTTCCTTACCATATCTTCTTTGGCGCAGATACCAGGCGGCCGGCTGCGGAGGAGGAGGAAGTGATCGATCTGGGCGACAACTCGGCTGCCGTTGAGTCGCGAGCTCCCGAGGGTCACTCTCGAGCCCGAGATAAGGGCAAGGCCCGGGAAGGGTCTTCCAGGCTGCGGGAGTCCAAGCGCAAGTATCCCGTGGAGGGGATGATACAGGACGCCGTGAAGGCCAAGAAGGCCGGGGCCATCCCCGCAGTCGAAGGTGGCTCTGGCTCGGCTCTCCCCTCTGCCGAGCGTGACGGGGCCGACCCTATTAGGCCGGCTCTCCCATCCGCCGAGCAAGAGGGGGCCGAGGAGGCCAAGGCCGTTCCTGCGGTTGGTGGCGGTGATGGCCCGACTCTCCCCTCTACAGGAGCCGAGGGGGCCGGGGCCGAAGCGGGCGACTCCAGGACCATGGCCGAGATTGGAGCATTGAGCGAGGCAGGCTGATGTGACACGACCTAAGGGTGCAATGGTATCAACCAAATGAACCTCGGACCTAGACTTGCAAGCCCACTTACAAATTGGCGGACTCGATGTTCGCGGACCGATATCGCAACACAATCCTTTCCCGTGGTGACTAAGTGATGGTAGGGTGGGTTCGAGAGCCTAAACCACGCTGGTTGGGGTGATGACTTGGCCAATGTGTTCCCATCCCTTGGATTGGAGCACCCACATTAGTGGGGCGGACGCCGTGCCTTGAGGGCACGGGGATCTCTCCTCACTCAATCCGCGGTGGCCACTTGTGATCGGGAATCACGGGACCGGGCACTCTCTTCCTCGCCGGCTGAACTTAGAAATGATACTAATTAAACACAAATATCCAGGAAGGGTTCAGCATATACCTGACTGGTGTGAGGACACGGGCCCCGAGTCGGAGACGTGGGCGAGCGGGGAAGTGTGTGTTCCCCACACGCCGCGCCGGTGAAGCTTCGAACCTGAAATTACAGATTACATGCACTACGCCCCTTGCAAGGGGGTTGGACTTGGGGTGGGGGTTCGTATTACAAGCAAAATATACCTCCACACAGGGAGGGGTGCTCAGCCGGCCAGGCGGGGAAGGGGGAAATGTGAACTAAGAGCCACTTGAAAGAACATTGTCGGATCAGCCCGCCCTCTGGAACAGTGGATAGACGGCTGATGATGCTGTCACAGCGGCCACTCAAGAATTTTTCTGAAGACGAGACCATGGGGATTTCTTTTTAACTGGAGCGGGATGATGCCAGAATTTTGTTGATTTCTTTGGGCACCGCTGCTGGTCGGGGTAGGGGATTGAACAGGGTGGCAGACCCTCGGTTCTGACAGCTTCAGGTTCCCAACAGCAGGAAGAAGAGGGTGCCACGATCGCTCCCGAGCTCAAAATCAGGTGCCGCCAGAGTCGTTGGAACCGTTGATGAGTCCTCTTCGAAGCAAAACTGACAGGGATGCCAACTGTTGTCAGGGTCAGCCGGTAGACTCTGAACACTGAGGTAGGGTTGGTGCAGACTGAGTGGAAGCAGAACCACATACCCGGGGAAAAAAATTGATAACTTTCATGTCCGGTCGACAAACTGGGTTCTGCTTCTTGGAGATGATATAAGACTCGTAGTAGAAGATTTTTGAAGAAGAACTCTTTATCAGATTCCCAACAGGATCGTCGTAGTCGAGCTTCCACTCTGGCCTTGGCCTGCCAGGAAGGCTTTGCGCAGTCGGGGAAGAATGGCTCCCCTGGACGATCACGAAGTCAGAACGGGACGATACCACCGCCATTGCGAAGAAGACTGGAAGACGCTTCCGGAAATGCCTCTTGTGCTTCCAGGGGCACCGGGATGAAGATGTGGCCGGCTCTGCAAGATGCTACTTCTCTGCAGGACTCTCAGATGTGGACAGGTTCGCCGGTGCAGCTTCGGATGAACATGAGATGGTGATGGTAGGCTGTGGGGGTGACCCCAGGCTATCAGGGGGTCTGGGACGGGGCAAACCAAGGTGAGGGAGGGGGAGAATGGGGACTGGAAGGGGGTCTAGCAGGTGATGAGAGGGAGAGCTGCGAATTTGGTGTTGGAGGGTGAGGGAGAGGGAGATCTCTCTCTCTCTTGGGGAGTCTAGGGCATGGGGGAGGAGAAAGTGGAGGGAAAATATTCAAACTTCTCTAGGGAGTTGGGAGATTGTGTGGGGAAGGGAGGAGATTGTGTTGGGGAGAGGGAGATTGTGTTGGGAAGGACAAGATGCTCCTAGGGAAGGAGGGGGGTAGGTGGTAGTTGGGGAGGTGGTAGTGAATGCACTTAGGGAAGTGGAGAGGTGGTTGGGGGGTGGCTTAGGTGGATGGGCTAGGGTTGATGTGGAGGGTGAGGTGGAGGAGAGAGAAAAAATTTGAAATTGGGTATGGAGGAGAGAGAAAGGGGAGTGGAAGAGAGAGATTAAGAGACGGATGGGTGGGATTCTCTCCCTAAGGCTTCTCACCTCACTAATGGATTCACTCCACAATAAATCTGAAGTTAGAACTCACAAAATGGCAAATTTTTCATTGATTGATTCATTACCCAAAATGAGGGGAATGGGGTCCTATATATAGGCAACCCACATTTTACAAAAAGCCCTTGACTCTTGACATAATGACAAAGAACCAAAAAAGAGGAGGGGCACCCATGGGCCTAGCCCAAGGAATTGGGCCCAATGACTTAATCAAACTAACTTAATGACACACAAACTTAGGGAAATAACAAAAGACCTAGGGACATGACTCAAATAAAAAGAAGATTACATAATTATGACTCAAAAAAAATATGAAAATTACATGAACTGAATCAGGAACATGTGACGGACATAATGGAACCATGCTGGTGAACAACTGGGAAATATGAAGGGTGAGAGATGCCCCCATCATATTCCCGGGGTGCGAAGAGCTCGACTCCGTTGAGTAAGAGTCCTTCCTGGCTCGCCCATGTGTCCACCATCGTGGCCGGCCCTTCCACCTCACAAGATACTGCTGGATTGCCCTGCTCCTGATGGTGTCATTATGTTCAACTGGTATCAAATCTTTGTGCTCATGCCGGGCTCTCAAGGTTAGAAGTGGATTCTCATTGGTGGGGTCACTCTTAAAAGGGGGTATGGGCTCAATATCCTCGCTAGGTGCCACCGCGGGGCCCTTGCAAGGCACAAGGTCCGCCACACTACAATGAGGGTTGACCCCATATTCCTTCAGAAGGACCAACTCATTGGCATTTATGCTCAATCGCCCCAAGACTTTAAAGGGTCCAGTCTCTCGATCCCTGAGCGTAGAGGCGACTCTAGGGAGGAGCCTCTTCATCCTGACCATCAGATAGTCACCCTCTTGGAAGTCTTGGTTTCTTTTACGGGTATCGATTCACCTTTGACAAATCCTATTGCCTTTGATGATGGGCTTGCAAGTATGCAATCCTGAGACATAGTTGGTGAATGCTAGCACTCTATTGGATGTTGGGGGTCCCGGGCACCCAAATGTGGACCTAGCATGTCTAGACTCCCTATGAAGGTTAGTGAGGATAGGAGGGCCTGGACCTCCAAATGTAGCTCTATCATGCAAAGGGGTGGCAAATGCCGGGGGACCCGGACATCCAAGAATGCACCTATCATGCTTAAGACTCATGATGAATGAAGGTGGACCATTACATCCGAAAATGGTCCATTCATGCTTCCTACTTGACATGTGGGCGATGTGAATGAATGGACCCGTCTTATGAATCATGTCAAGTGATGTGTTGTGCCAAGACTTATGCATTCCTATCCCAAAGATGACTTCCATGTGTATGGGTGTGGGATGGCCTTTGAACTTCCATGTGAAAGGGTCAAAAGGATCTAGGAAGGTGGGCATTATGGAGAGGGGCTCTTCCTTGCTTCCTAGGCATATGTTGTCTATGGCGATGGTTCCCTTTGTGTGGCCCGAGTCTTGGAAGAGGTGATCTTGGTCCAACATGGTTGGTTGGGGTAGGGAAAGGTGAGTTGTGGGTAAGGTGGGTGTGTCACATGGGTAACTAGGCTCCCATTGGAAGGGATCAAAGGGGTCATGGACTGGGCTTCCTAGAGGAAGGAACTCTATGTCCACATGGTCTACGCACGGTGGGTCATCCTTCCCCAAGGTAATTGGACCAAGGTCTTTAGTGGGCCAGTCGATCAAGGTACTTGGGATCTTAATGGGAGTGGAGTGGACCATGATGGGTTCTTCATCCATGGGGAGAATGAGAAGGAGGTCACTAGTATAGCAACCAATGGTGAAGACTGAGGTGATAGAACCATCACATGGGTGGATGAGACTAAGTCTTCTTGTGTGGGCCGCTCCTATGGTCAATAAGCAAGTCAACTTTAGTTGCCATTCTAAACCCTTGAGGAGATCATCCCAACCATTTACCTCATAGTAGGATTGGAATGCGGTGTGATAGTTAACGGGTGCTAATTGGAAAGGGTGCTCCATGGTTGGGGTTTGAAAGTACAAGGCATGAGGGATGGGATTTTGCTTGAGCCATTTGATGATGAGTTCTCCTATGGTCACCACCTTTTGGGTGAGATTGAGTGATTTGGGGAGGTATGTGTTTGTTTGGACGGGGATGAGTTGATGTCCTTCCTCCTTATTGATAGGAGTATGGATTTCCTTAAAGGTGGGGAATGGCTTTGGGTTGGTGTCCAATCCCGGGGATTTGGTCTTGTGGGCCGGGTTCTCCTCATGTTCACTCATGACCTCATTCATTCTTTGAAGTGAGTTGAGAGGGCATGGTGGTCGGGTATGGGGCTCCGGTGGGTGAGGGAACAAAAGGTTGTTGAAACCATAGGCTCCCGGGAGATGTGGGGGATGAACTAGGCAAGACCAACGCAATGGGTGGAAGGTGGTATTCCGTTCATCAAGCCATTGTTTCCCTAGGATTAGGCAAGGGCCTTCCAAAGTACCAATTTGACACCATGCTCCATCAAAGTATTTGGTCTCTCCAAACCATTTATGGAATTCAACGAAGACTTGGTCTCCGTTGTGCACAATTTGTCCGGTCGTAGAGAGGGTGGTTACAATTTCGGGGGATACCCAATTATCTTCTACCATGTCGATGAAGTCAATTTCTGTGGGACTCCCATTAGGTAGGTATGCTTGGGATATGATGGGAATTGGGGCCTTTTGGTCCGTAGACTTAATGACAATGGGAGGTGGATAATGCATGGAGCGATCCGATGAGAACTCTAATGCAAGCGTGCCCATGGACTTGACTTGTGAGAACAAGTCAATAACCTGGCTCTGATACCAACTGATGTGACACGACCTAAGGGTGCAATGGTATCAACCAAATGAACCTCGGACCTAGACTTGCAAGCCCACTTACAAATTGGCGGACTCGATGTTGCCGGATTGATATCGCAGCACAATCCTTTCCCCGTGGTAATTAAGTGATGGTAGGGTGGATTCGAGAGCCTAAACTACGCTGGTTGGGGTGATGACTTGGCCAATGAGTTCCCCTCCCTTGGATTGGAGCACCCACATCAGTGGGGCGGACGCCGTGCCTTGAAGGCATGGGGATCTCTCCTCACTCAATCCGCGGTGGCCACTTGTGATCGGGAATCACGGGACCGGGCACTCTCTTCCTCGCCGGCTGAACTTAGAAATGATACTAGTTAAACACAAATATCCAGGGAGGGTTCAGCATATACCTGACCGGTGTGAGGACACCGGCCCCGAGTCGGAGACGTGGGTGAGCGGGGAAGCGTGTGTTCCCCACACGCCGCACCGGTGAAGCTTCGAACCTGAAATTTCAGTTTACATGCACTACGCCCCTTGCAAGGGGGTTGGACTAGGGGTGGGGTTTCATATTACAACCAAAATATACCTCCACGTAGGAATGGGCGCTCAGTCGGCCAGGCGAGGAAGGGGGAAATGCGAACTAAGAGCCACTTGAAAGAACATTGTCGGATCAGCCCGCCCTCTGGAACAGTGGATAGACGTCTGATGATGCTGTTACAGAGGCCACTCAAGAATTTTTCTGAAGACGAGACCATGGGGATTTCTTTGTAACTGGAGCGGGATGATGCCATAATTTTTTTGATTTCTTCGGGCATCGCTACTGGTCGGGGTAGGGGATTGAACAGGGTGGCAGACCTTCGGTTCTGACAGCTTCAGGTTCCCAACAGCTGGAAGAAGAGGGTGCCACGATCGCTCCCGAGCTCAAAATCGGGTGCCGCCAGAGTCGTTGGAACCGTTGATGAGTCCTCTTCGAAGCAACACTGACGGGGATGCCAACTGTTGTCGGGGTCGGCCGGTAGACTCTGAACACTGAGGGTGGGTTGGTGCAGACTGAGTGGAAGCAGAACCGCATACCCGGGGAAGAAAATTGATAACTTTCATGTCCGATCGGTAAACTGGGATCTACTTCTTGGAGATGATAGAAAACTCGTAGTATAATATTTTTGAAGAAGAACTCTTGATCAGATTCCCAACAGGATCATCGTAGTCGAGCTTCCACTCCGGCTCTGGACTCCTGCCACGGAGGCTTTGCGCAGTCAGGGAAGAATGGCTCCCCTGGGCGATCACGAACTCAGAACGGGACGGGACCACCGCCGTTGCGAAGACGACTGGAAGAAGCTTCCGGAAATGCCTCTTGTACTTCCATGGGCACCGGGATGAAGACGTGGCCGGCTCTGCAAGATGCTGCTTCTCTGCAGGACTCTCAGATGTGGACAGGTTAGCCGGTGTAGCTTCGGATGAACATGAGATGGTGATGGTAGGCTGTGGGGGCGACCCCAGGCTATCAGGGGGTCTGGGAGGGGGCAAACCAAGGTGAGGGAGGGGGAGAATGGGGACTGGAAGGGGGTCTAGCAGGTGGTGAGAGGGAGAGCTGCGAATTTGGTGTTGGAGGGTGAGGGAGAGGGAGATCTCTCTCTCTTGGGGAGTCTAGGGCATGGGGGAGGAGAAAGTGGAGGGAAAATATTCAAACTTCTCTAGGGAGTTGGGAGATTGTGTGGGGAAGGGAGGAGATTGTGTTGGGGAGAGGGAGATTGTGTTGGGAAGGACAAGATGCTCCTAGGGAAGGAGGGGGGTAGGTGGTAGTTGGGGAGGTGGTAGTGAATGCACTTAGGGAAGTGGAGAGGTGGTTGGGGGGTGGCTTAGGTGGATGGGCTAGGGTTGATGTGGAGGGTGAGGTGGAGGAGAGAGAAAAAATTTGAAATTGGGTATGGAGGAGAGAGAAAGGGGAGTGGAAGAGAGAGATTAAGAGAGGGATGGGTGGGATTCTCTCCCTAAGGCTTCTCACCTCACTAATGGATTCACTCCACAATAAATCTGAAGTTAGAACTCACAAAATGGCAAATTTTTTATTGATTGATTCATTACCCAAAATGAGAGGAATGGGGTCCTATATATAGGCAACCCACATTTTACAAAAAGCCCTTGACTCTTGACACAATGACAAAGAACCAAAAAAGAGGAGGGGCACCCATGGGCCTAGCCCAAGGAATTGGGCCCAATGACTTAATCAAACTAACTTAATGACACACAAACTTAGGGAAATAACAAAAGACCTAGGGACATGACTCAAATGAAAAGAAGATTACATAATTATGACTCAAAGAAAATATGAAAATTACATGAACTGAATCAGGAAAATGTGACGGACATAATGGAACCATGCTGGTGAACAATAGGGAAATATGAAGGGTGAGAGATGCCCCCATCACAGGCGGCGCTCCGGGTGGCGACGCCCGGGCCGAGCCTATCGAGGCTGGGGGATCGCGAGAAGAGGCCATGCAGCGCCAATCGACCGAGGCAAGAGGGGCGAATGAAGCATCGGCTCAATCCGGGCCGGTCGGCGGGGCTCCCGAGGGGATGACGCTCGGAGGGGGGGCCTTATTCTGGCGGCTCTGGAGAGGCTGGGCATCCAGGGCCCTCTGTACCAGAAATGTCAAAGCATAGCTTCGAAGGTGGTGGAGGAGACAGGCAATGATCCCCACCCGTGGCCCTCGAGATGGTTATGGAGGGAGGCCTGGTCCTGGCCCAGTTGGGGGCCTCTCTGGCTGAAGCTTACGCTGGGTCAGAGTCAGATCGGGTGAACCTTGCTTGGACCCTTCGCGCGTCTGACGAGAAGGTAGCTCGGCTCACCGAGGAGTGTGTTGGGCTTCGACGGGAGCTCTCCTTAGTTAGAGAGCTGGCGAGGGTGAGCCAGGCGGAGGTCCGGACACTGACCGGGCAACTGGCTCAGGTCTGCAGGTCGCTCGAGAGGAAGAGCCGACTTCTGGAGGAGGAGCGCGTGGCACGCGCAGAGCGAGATGGCCAGTGGGAGGCCGAGCACACCGAGCTATTAGACCGAGCGGAAGAAGCCACGCATCTTCGGTTGGAGGTAGAGGCTGATCGGGCCGAGGTGGAGAAGTAGATGGCCGAGGCGGAGATGAAGTTGGCCGAGGTGGAGTGGGAGAAGGCCGAGCTCGCTAGTAGGGTGGGATCGGCCAGGGCGGAGGCACTCGAGCAATACAAACGCTCGGAGGCCTATCGGGTCAATATTAAGGAGGCTGCCCTTCCCTACTACGAGTTAGCACTTCACCGGGGCATCCGCAAGGGGTTCGAGCAAGGCTACGGCCGGGCCATCTTCTACACGGAGGAGAAGGCACCCGGGACAATCAGTTTCCCATCCGGGCAACGCTACTACTCGGATTCGGCATCCTCCGATTCCTCTGGTTCGACGTCGGGGGAAGAAGGAGACCAGGGGGACTCGTCTTTGTCCGAGGGGTCGCCAACTCCAGATGCCTCAAGAGGGCGCGCAACCAAGGTAGTTCCCACGCAGGTGGGGTCAGTGCCAGGGTCGGCCATCGCCGAGGGTGCCCCCGTCCGAGCCTTCAACTTTCGAGCCTCAGGATGGGCCAGGGGCCTGATGTATCTATTTTTCTTTTTCTCCTTGTACATTTTTTCTTTAGAAGAAAAAACTTCTCTTTTGTGTAAAGGAAGGTCGAGAACGTAAGGCAACAGCATTATGATAAAGACTTGACTATTTTCTACCGCCATTGCCATGGTTTGACCAGCGTATCCGTAGTAGTTGGAAAGTGCCGATACTTTCTGCGTGGATCTTGCATGATGGTTGGGCGGGCGTCTGACAGGGTGTCTTTCTATTTTTCCATGCTTTAAATGCCTGGCCACTTCGTGTGTCCCGCTGGGATGGAACCGAGGAGTCTGAGGTGACCGTTCGTAGGGAGAGGTCCCTTTAGCATGTTTTTGAGGGGAGAATCATTTAAGGCAAGTAGCCTCCCTTCGCCTATAAAAGGTATGAAGGGCGTCTCTTCCTCTCCATTGCTTAGGGTCTCCTCTGACAGTCTTTCCTCCCTCCTTCTTCACGAATCGTGGTACTGTCAAATTTGAAGCATGGAAGACACTCTAGAAGACGAAGCTGCCGACGACGGAGGGCAGAGAGTCTTTGCTGCTTCGGGTCTGAAGGGAGTTCGACGGCCGGCGGGCGGGTATGAAGGGGGTTCGATGTGCGGAAGCACGTCGCCTTCTTTTTATCAGTTCCGACGGCGCTTGCGGGGTGGAACGTAACGGCAGACAGATGGGGGGATCAAGCACCCCTTTCTCTCGTCCTTTCCCGCTCACTCTCTGGAGGGGATCCCTCATGATTCCTCTCCACTTCCTGCTTCTCCTCCCTTCTCCCCACAGCTTCTTTCTCTCTCTTCTGCCCTTCCTATCATTTCTTTCACTCTTTGCAGGATGCCTCTTGACATCCTCTTTTTTTCTTTCTTTGGCTCTTTGCAGGATGTCTCTCGACATTCCCTGCGATTAGTTGGCATCCTCTTCCCCTTCATTTTTCTTGTGCAACTTGGAAGGTAGCCTTCCTCTGTCACCTTTGTTCTGAGTTACCCGAGCCAACGAGGTCGACTATCTTTTATCCGAGCCAGTTTCCGCACGAGGCAGAGTCAGTGGTTGGACGCAGGAAGGTTAACCGAGTTAGCTAAACGATGGGTTTGTACGGTGGCGCCAGATGGATTTTTGCTTTTTTTGACATGTATTGTATTTGCTTCAGCCTTTCTGATGTACAAACAATTATTTGAATAAAAGAGGAAGGGAGTTTTTGTTCTATCTCATATTGCTTACACGATTGAAGTGTTCAGAAGTAGAACTTGCGTAATGTAGTCGTGTTCCACATCCGAGGGATGGGTTCTCCTTCCATAGTAGATAGCGGGTACGCTCCTTTCCTGAGTGTCTCGACCACTCGGTAGGGGCCTTCCCAATTAGGGGATAGCTTGCCCGCCACCTCAAGTGGTCGAGAGGCTTCGGCTTTTATGATAACGAAGTCTCCTGGCTGGAAGTGTCTATCTCGGACTTTGGCATTGTAGTATCAAGTGAGGCGGCGTTGATATTCCATTGCTCTGATGCTGGCACTCTCTCGGACTTCATCTGGTAGGTCGAGGTTTTCGAGCAGTTTCTGGTCATTTGCCTCGGGCGAGAAGCAGATGACTCGGAGGTGTTGTGTCCCTGTGGTTTTGATGATGGTTTTGATGATTGATGTGGTTTTGATGTTGGTTTTGTTGATTGATTATTGGTGTGAGTTAATCAAATGTTCAGTCATCCTGCTGCTCAATTTAGAGTCATATTTGATGATCAGTCATGCTACATGTTAAACTGATGCATAAAGCATTCATTGCTGTGGTTTTAATGATTTATCTGGTTTTGATGATTGGTGTTTGATGTTAATCATTGTGAGTCATCCTGCTGAAATGTTCATTCAGGGCTTCATATGCTCAGTCAGTTTATCTGCTGACATTGTGCTTTGATGATAGCTTCATGATTGTGATTTGTATATCATCTGGAGAATGCACGTGTATGACTGATATATATTGTGTGTGTTAGACTTCTGGTATGTGCATGATCTATACATCACCTTCAATCTTCAAGTCTATACACTGGTTTATTCTTCAAGTCTATACATCCACAGTTAGACTTAAAGTCTGCACTCTAGTCTTCAATGTCAAGTCTGCACATCGGTCTTCGATTTCAATGTCCATACATTGGGCTTTTACATGAAGTCTACACATTGTTGTTTGCAGTGAAAGTCCATACTTTGGACTGTTCATCAAAGTCTGTACATCATACTGCTATAGCAAGTCTGTACAGTGAGTGATTCATTGGTGAAGTCTGTACACTTAACTGTACTTCAAGTCTAGACATTGCACTGTTCCCTTCATCTTCGTGTTGTTTTCAGTATGTGTCAATTTCATCTTCGTGTCATTTTTACCTCGTGTCGTGTTACCCCGTGTCAATTACTGTTCGACTTCGTGTTGTTTTCAACCCGAGTCGGTTACTGTTGTTCCTCGTGTCATTTTATTCGTTTTATACTGTTCACATAGCTTCATCACGTGTCGTGACAAGCCGTGTCTACTTTTCAGACCCCGTGTCCGTCTTGAGTTGTTCCTACACTCCGTGTCGATTTCATTTTTTGTCTTTGTCTTGTGTTTTCATGACCTCGTATCGTTTTTCCTCTCATAACCTCGTGTTGTTGTTTCTGTGACTTCGTGTCATGTTTCCACACTTCGTGTCGTTCATGTTTCGTAACCACACTTCGTGTTGGTTACTGTCGCTCTTATGACTTTGTGTCGTGTCTCCCAGACCTCGTGTCATTTTTCACTTCGTGTCGTTTTCCGTTTTGTGTTCTTCGTGTCATTCTTACTTTGAGTCGTTTTCTTTGTTATTTCCGTCTTCGTGTCGTTTCTGTTTTCATGACTTCGTGTCATCTTCATTGTCTTAGTGCTGTTTTCACCGCGTGTCGATTACTGTTTCATCTAGTATTGTTTTTCCACTTAGTGTCGTTTCCGAATTATCTCTTCGTGTTGTTCTTCCTAGACATCGTGTCTTTCGTGTGTTGAAACCACACTTACTGTTGGTTTCTGTTTACCTCCATGTTGTCCTCGTGCCGTTCTCATTACTGGTTATTATATCATGTCGTTTTACTTCGTGCTACAGTCACCATGGTGTTCTTCGTGTCGTTCTTCTTTTTACCTTGTGTTGTTTTATAACCTTACTTCGTGCTGTATTCACCTTGTGTATCTCGTGTCATTCTTTCTTTACTTCGTGCTGTATTCACCTTGTGTATCTCGTGTCGTTCTCAGTGCATCTAGTATTGCTACTACATACTTCGTGCAGATCTAGTTATTGTGGCCCTGAGTTTTAATGGCTTTTCCTCTCTTTGCAGGTCCGAGGAAGAAATATTCCCCAGTGACAGGCAGCACGTGATACGAGGCTGGAATGAAGCCTGCTGAGAGACTGCCACGTGGTCCGAATTCTTAGGGCTGGAAATGTGGAGGTCACACGTCGTGGCTGATACTGCTGATGCTGCTGCTGCTGCTATATATATGAGCCTTCTTCCACTGAAGAAGATTGATCGAGTTGGCGAGAAGAAGAGTCCATACAGAGAGCCACGATCCTGATAGAAAAAGAAAAGAGAAAGAAGAGAAGAGCAGAGAGTGAGAGATTAGGAGAGCAGAAGAAAGAGAAAGAGAGAGATAGAAGTGTGAGCCGAAGAGTATAGAGGAGCAGAGATCGAGAGAGTGAAAGAGAAGAAGAAGAAGAGAAGAGAAGAGGAAGAAAAGCTTACCTGAAGATCTGTCTACTAGACCGTGGATCAAATCCAGGCCAGTCAGCTCCGTTGAGAGCCACATTGTGCATTTTGTGTTTCAGCTCTCTGTCTGCTGAAGTTATTTTCGTTTATTGTTTTTCCTTTGTTTTCTGGTTTGCTGTGCTTTCCGATACTCTGTAGAGAGGTCGGGGTTCCTCCTGTGGATCAGGAGAAGGGAGATCTGATCTCCGGTTGCAAGTAGCTGGGAGCTACTTGTGGGTTCCCTCCGGTTTGGAGGAAGGGAGACTTGTCTCCGGTTCTGGGCTTGTGGATTCAAGTCCAGGGGTCCCTCCGGTTGGAGGAAGAGAGGTCTTCGACCTCTGGTTTGCTGGTGACTGGAAGTCACCGGTTGGTTCCCTCCTGGTCTGGAGGAAGAGGGGAGGTTGTTCCCCTGGTCAAGCTGTGTGGCAGCACCTGTTGCAGACTGAGTCTGCGGTTTCTAGCGTGAGCTAGTGGAAGCCACACTCGGGTTGAGTGTGGGGTGGATGTAGGTCTGCTGGACCGAACCACCTAAAAAATCTACTGTGCAGTGGTTTGTTTTGTGCGTTAGCTCCTTGCCTCCTACCTCCCATTCACGGGTCATGCATGCTGGTTAGCTGTGTTATCCTGGATTATTTATATTGTTCCTATCAGCCGTTACCTTGAGCATTGCACTTTGCTAGGTGTGTTTGGGTTGCACTCTCTGTCTGCATTTCTAGTTTGATCAGGTGGCTGCATTGTTGCAGTCCAACTGGTTGATCAATTGGTTGATTATTATCTTATCTCAGAAAGCTCATTATCCATATTCCGCATATCCGAGCCTTAGAGTTTTTAATATAGGCCATAATTTTTAGAGGGATACATTCACCCCCCTCTGTATCCGGGCCTTGCACCCTAACAGTTGGTATCAGAGCGGGTATCTGCTTCAAGGTCCAGCGACCTGCAGATCGATCTTGCAATCTTAGGTGCTTATTTGCTTTTAGTGCATCAATATTCTTGTTGCGTTAATCTGTGTGTTCTCATGGCCCATCCACCAATCTTCAGTGGTACGCATTTTGATGCATGGTTCGCTAGTTTGAAGAATTGTGTTAAATCTGTGAATCCAGACCTCTGGAAAGTAATTTCACATGGTCCTCATGAACTACCAAGGAAAAAGTCCAAATGGACTGACAGTCACAAATCCATGCACGAAGAAAATCAGATAGCAATAAATCTAATGAAGGCAGCTACTGATAGAGCTTTTCATTCATGTTTCTTTGACTGCAGTTCTGCTAAAGATATTTTGGATACACTGAAGCGAACTCAGGAGATAAATGTGGACAGCTGCATGATGGCCAACAGAAGAAATCAAAGTGCCAGCGATCAAGGCAGCAATCAAACTGAAGGAGATGATGATGATGAGGTAAATCTCTTCGAGAATTTCTCTCTAGAAGATTGGGGGAATGCATATGCTGAATTATTTGAATCTCATGAACTGTTAAGAAAATAGTATAAAAAATTGAAGAAGGGTACTGGTTTAGATAGTTCAAGCTCTCCTTGTAGAAATTGTGTTGAATTGAAAAATATTCATGATGCATGTATGTCTGATTTTCAAATAGTGAAGAAACAAGTTTCGTTATTGAAAATTGAAAATCAAGATCATATAAATGTCATATCTGAACTAAAAGAAAAATTCAACTCAGATAACGATAATCAGACTTTTGGTAACTATCATGACCAGTATGAAAAACTGCTGAAAAACTTTGAAAGTATAAACGCAGATTTAAACAAGCTGAGATCTGAAAATGACTCCCTGAGAACATCTGCTAATAAAAATGATAACAAGTTTGAGAAACTTGAGCAGGAGAAAAACTTGCTTGCTGAAAAACTTGAAGCCATCAAATCTGTGAATGTGGAATTACAGAAAAACATTGAAGAGAAGGAAAAAGATTTGAAGGATTTCAAGGTTGGAAGAAAACTTGAAATTAGCTCAGAAGATCAGACCTTGATAAATGAGTTAATTCAGAATGACAAGCTTAAGGAAGAAAATGAAAATTTAAAAATGCTGAATTCCACTATGTCTGAAAGACTTCTTACTTTGGAAAGAGGGAAAACTATTTGCAACGAAGATTCTAATAAACTGAGCAATCTGGAACACGAAATTGAAAAATACAAAACTGCTAACAATGTGTTAACTGAATGTGTGAATTGCAGTGAACAAGAGATTGCCAGTTATGAGCTACATATTTCCTCTTTGGAAGATGAAATTCAGGATTTGAAAGTTTCTTTGTCTAAATTTGTTGATGGGTAGAAAAACCTAGACCAGCTACTAGGTATAAAAATCAACTCTAGGAAGGAAGGGCTGGGCTACAATAAGATAAACAAGAAGGAACTTCAGAACAAAGTTATGACATCTTTTGTAAGTAGTTCAGATGTAACCACCACCTCCAAAGACAAACATCCCATTGCTCAGAAAATATTGGGAGCAAAGGATAACTTTAAAAAGGAAGGACTGGGTTACAGTCCAGTCATGAGGAAGGTTGATGGAGGCAAACTGAAAACTGTTTTCATAAAATCCTCTGAACAGGAAAAGCCTTCTACTTCATCTCCAATTCAGTACAAGGCTAAGAAATCAAGAAAACAGGATAAAAATCAGAAAAGGACTGTAAATCAGGAAACAAATGAAAAGGCTTCATCAGTGCATGCTGATCACAGTTCTCACACACACTTTCATGCATCTAAAAAGAAGATCATCTGTCATTACTGTCATAAAGTTGGACATCTGATGCATGAGTGTAAGTTGATGGAGAAAGATGATAAGAATGCTAGGAGATCCCATGATAAAAATCCTTCACCTCAGAAAAGGAGTGTCACATGCTCTAATTGTGGAAAGTTAGGACACTCTATTACTCATTGCTGGTTTGCTAGTGGTAAGAAAACCTCTTATTCATATCATGCTAAATTCCCTACAAACCAACATGTTTTTAATAAAAACAAATCTGTGTCAATGAACCAGCATATCATCTGTTTTAACTGCAACAAATTTGGTCAGAAGGCCTCTGAATGCTGGTCAGGCTCTTTTAAAAGAAATTCTATTTCATGCTTTGAATGTGGAAAGCATGGCCACAGAGCCATTAATTGTTGGTATGCTCAGGATAGACAATTCAATTCTAAAACTGTTAAATTCCCTACAAATGGAAATGTTTTTGGAAGAAATATTTTTAGAGGCAAGCACAATGAGTGCTTCAATTGTGGGAAGTATGGCCACACAGTCAAAGACTGTTGGCATGCTCAAGGGAAAAATTTCATTTCTGGAAATTTTAAATTCCCTTCAAGTACTAATGCTCTCAGAAAGAACAAAGTTGTTTTCAAAAAGAAAAACTTTGAATGTGTTGTTTATGGAAAACAGTTTGGTCATGCGAATAACAGAAATTTCCATGCTTATGCACATAGAATTCATGCTAATAAGAATGTGCATAAATCAGATCTGAAAACTACTCCTGGAAATGTGCTGAGAAAACCTGCTAGAAATAATAATGTCATGTCAGGACCCAAGACTTCTTGGGTACCTATTTGTGCAAAATAAACTTTGTTTTCCAGGTGTGCCTTGGGACTGGAATAAAAGGGGTAATGATCCAAGGCACTCAAGAATGAAAACCCGACTCTCACACTGTTCAGGTAATCTCTCTGCATGTCCCATTTTGAAACTTATTGCATATCTGGTTTGATGTATTCTTGCATATCCTGCTCTTACTTTCATCTAGTGCATGCATGCTAAATCTGTTCTTGCATATTCATTCATCATCTGCCAGTTGCATTATTTTCTGATCATGCACCTGCTGAGTGTTCTGTGCAAATTTGAGTTTAAAGGGGTTGTCTGTACCTGATGCATACATAGGCTCATTGCAATTGTTTGATAACTGTTGAAATGCATAAACTCTGAAAAACAAATTGCATTATGAACAATCTGAACTGCTTATGTATGTGGCTTGAAATTTGTGTGTTGCAATAGCTCACTGAACATTCTGAATTGCATATATGACTGCATGTTGAATTATCATGCATGACCTCAATGGTATATAAATGGTAAGGTACCAAAAGGCAGGGAAGTCTGTCTGGAGGTTCTTACTATGTGTGAGGTGGTCTTTTAGACCAAGTGCTCCGCCTAGTACCATGGGTCACTTTGCTGGTTAGGACAGTCTGAATATGCATGAATCAAAATCATATGTTCAGTTTTCAGTGCAAACACTGCATGCTTTCAGGGGGAGTTAATTGCATGTCCTTGCATAGCATTCAGTGTTGAGTCTTTGCATGTATATAGTTAATTGCATTGCATTTTACTGCATTAAAAAATACCAAAAAGGATAATTGAATGCATAGTGTCAAGAGGAGTCAATACAATGCATGAAAGCAGTCATGTGCATACATTTATGTCAGAGTTCATTGCATGTAAACTTTGAACATCCTAGAACTTGTCTGACCTCCTGATATCTTGCCTTGTGTGTATATCCCTTTCATTGATTCTATTTGACCAAACCGTGATCATAATTTGAAAACGCTGAGTTTCAAAATCTCTCCTATCAATTGGTAACAATTGGTATCATTTGACATCAGAATTATTTCAGTCCTTCATGAAGATTTCAATGTGCTATCTCGATCATAAATCTGAAAAAAAAAATCTTGAACTAGAAATCTTCTATTATACGCTTTTATGAATGTCTGAAATAACTCATGTTGTTTAAGCTTAATGTATTCATGGAGTTTAACTTCAAAATCTCTTAACATATCTGAATCATGTTTAATAAATCTTAACCAACTGTTTCATGCTATGTCTTGCAAAAACTTCTGAAATCTGCACTTTTGAATACATGACTTTATTTGGTTAAGTACATGAGATTAATATTGTTCTGAAGCAAATGAATGTTTCTGAATTGTCTAAAGGGTAAAGTAATTGTCAGAGCAATGACCTTGGTCACTAAGAAACACATGTCCAAAGGATTGTGTCATGAGGTGCCTTAGTTAACTCTGTAAGAATTCATTGAAAATCAGGCAGAGCAATGGCATGCACACTGAGAAATACAATTCACTCATTAAAAATTGAGTTGTAGTGTGTCATGATGTGTAAATGCTAACTCTGTTCACATAAGGCATGACAGTTAGTCACACTAAGGGCTTAGGGATATTGGCCTCTGATCAAGGTATATCCTCTAGTTACAAGGTGTGTACTGAACTAGAAAGCACGTAAAATTTGTAGCAAGGAAAATTGCTGAATAAATTGAAATATCTGAATATTGATGCCAAAATCAAATTGCTACAACCCTAGACAAAATCATATGACTTCATAATTGCTTGATTTCAATACTAGTACATGTAATTCTGAAAGAAGTCAATAGATTTGATTGTGTAAGACAAAGGGAGGATAATCAAGATAAATATGAGGGCTTGGTTCATTTTTATTAAACCATGGTTTTAGATATCATTACAGAATTTTATTGATAAACTCTTCACACATCACGTTTAAACCATGATGTTCAATAAATGTCATTCATAAGCCCTTATGATAGAAGACTTTGAAAACTTATGCTTTAGATTTATGATATTGATATCTCTTTGAAAATCAGGCTGAACTTCTTGTGTTTGGAACATCCTTGAAAAATCTGTTAATTGAAACTCTTCTGCTCATGGTATTGACTCATTAACCTGAACCTCTTCTTGTTTGCCCCTGTGGTCTCCTTCTCATAAGAGTCCACTTATTGAGGGGGAGCTTCCATGTCATGCATCACTTGCATTTCAATTGGCATCTCTTCAGGGGGAGCATTCCTTGTCATGCTGAATCATGCTCATATCATTTGTGACCTTGCATTCATATACTCAGGGGGAGTATTGCAAAGGGGAGAATTTGTCTGAACTCTTATACATGCTTTAATTTCTCAAATTATTTTCTTTTTGATGAAGTCAAAGGGGGAGAATAATTTGAGTCTAGTCTTCAGAATACCTCACATCATCAGAATGACTCAATATATTGAAAGTGTTGCCATCATCAAAAAGGGGGAGATTGTTGTGTCCCTGTGGTTTTGATGATGGTTTTGATGATTGATGTGGTTTTGATGTTGGTTTTGTTGATTGATTGTTGGTGTGAGTTAATCAAATGTTCAGTCATCCTGCTGCTCAATTTAGAGTCATATTTGATGATCAGTCATGCTACATGTTAAACTGATGCATAAAGCATTCATTGCTGTGGTTTTAATGATTTATCTGGTTTTGATGATTGGTGTTTGATGTTAATCATTGTGAGTCATCCTGCTGAAATGTTCATTCAGGGCTTCATATGCTCAGTCAGTTTATCTGCTGACATTGTGCTTTGATGATAGCTTCATGATTGTGATTTGTATATCATCTGGAGAATGCACGTGTATGACTGATATATATTGTGTGTGTTAGACTTCTGGTATGTGCATGATCTATACATCACCTTCAATCTTCAAGTCTATACACTGGTTTATTCTTCAAGTCTATACATCCACAGTTAGACTTAAAGTCTGCACTCTAGTCTTCAATGTCAAGTCTGCACATCGGTCTTCGATTTCAATGTCCATACATTGGGCTTTTACATGAAGTCTACACATTGTTGTTTGCAGTGAAAGTCCATACTTTGGATTGTTCATCAAAGTCTGTACATCATACTGCTATAGCAAGTCTGTACAGTGAGTGATTCATTGGTGAAGTCTGTACACTTAACTGTACTTCAAGTCTAGACATTGCACTGTTCCCTTCATCTTCGTGTTGTTTTCAGTATGTGTCAATTTCGTCTTCGTGTCGTTTTTACCTCGTGTCGTGTTACCCCGTGTCAATTACTGTTCGACTTCGTGTTGTTTTCAACCCGAGTCGGTTACTATTGTTCCTCGTGTCATTTTATTCGTTTTATACTGTTCACATAGCTTCATCACGTGTCGTGACAAGCCGCGTCTACTTTTCAGTTCCCGTGTCCGTCTTGAGTTGTTCCTACACTCCGTGTCGATTTCATTTTTTGTCTTTGTCTTGTGTTTTCATGACCTCGTATCGTTTTTCCTCTCATAACCTCGTGTTGTTGTTTCTGTGACTTCGTGTCATGTTTCCACACTTCGTGTCGTTCATGTTTCGTAACCACACTTCGTGTTGGTTACTGTCGCTCTTATGACTTTGTGTCGTGTCTCCCAGACCTCGTGTCATTTTTCACTTCGTGTCGTTTTCCGTTTTGTGTTCTTCGTGTCATTCTTACTTTGAGTCGTTTTCTTTGTTATTTCCGTCTTCGTGTCGTTTCTGTTTTCATGACTTCGTGTCATCTTCATTGTCTTAGTGCTGTTTTCACCGCGTGTCGATTACTGTTTCATCTAGTATTGTTTTTCCACTTAGTGTCGTTTCCGAATTATCTCTTCGTGTTGTTCTTCCTAGACATCGTGTCTTTCGTGTGTTGAAACCACACTTACTGTTGGTTTCTGTTTACCTCCATGTTGTCCTCGTGCCGTTCTCATTACTGGTTATTATATCATGTCGTTTTACTTCGTGCTACAGTCACCATGGTGTTCTTCGTGTCGTTCTTCTTTTTACCTTGTGTTGTTTTATAACCTTACTTCGTGCTGTATTCACCTTGTGTATCTCGTGTCATTCTTTCTTTACTTCGTGCTGTATTCACCTTGTGTATCTCGTGTCGTTCTCAGTGCATCTAGTATTGCTACTACATACTTCGTGCAGATCTAGTTATTGTGGCCCTGAGTTTTAATGGCTTTTCCTCTCTTTGCAGGTCCGAGGAAGAAATATTCCCCAGTGACAGGCAGCACGTGATACGAGGCTGGAATGAAGCCTGCTGAGAGACTGCCACGTGGTCCGAATTCTTAGGGCTGGAAATGTGGAGGTCACACGTCGTGGCTGATACTGCTGATGATGCTGCTGCTGCTATATATATGAGCCTTCTTCCACTGAAGAAGATTGATCGAGTTGGCGAGAAGAAGAGTCCATACAGAGAGCCACGATCCTGATAGAAAAAGAAAAGAGAAAGAAGAGAAGAGCAGAGAGTGAGAGATTAGGAGAGCAGAAGAAAGAGAAAGAGAGAGATAGAAGTGTGAGCCGAAGAGTATAGAGGAGCAGAGATCGAGAGAGTGAAAGAGAAGAAGAAGAAGAGAAGAGAAGAGGAAGAAAAGCTTACCTGAAGATCTGTCTACTGGACCGTGGATCAAATCCAGGCCAGTCAGCTCCGTTGAGAGCCACATTGTGCATTTTGTGTTTCAGCTCTCTGTCTGCTGAAGTTATTTTCGTTTATTGTTTTTCCTTTGTTTTCTGGTTTGCTGTGCTTTCCGATACTCTGTAGAGAGGTCGGGGTTCCTCCTGTGGATCAGGAGAAGGGAGATCTGATCTCCGGTTGCAAGTAGCTGGGAGCTACTTGTGGGTTCCCTCCGGTTTGGAGGAAGGGAGACTTGTCTCCGGTTCTGGGCTTGTGGATTCAAGTCCAGGGGTCCCTCCGGTTGGAGGAAGAGAGGTCTTCGACCTCTGGTTTGCTGGTGACTGGAAGTCACCGGTTGGTTCCCTCCTGGTCTGGAGGAAGAGGGGAGGTTGTTCCCCTGGTCAAGCTGTGTGGCAGCACCTGTTGCAGACTGAGTCTGCGGTTTCTAGCGTGAGCTAGTGGAAGCCACACTCGGGTTGAGTGTGGGGTGGATGTAGGTCTGCTGGACCGAACCACCTAAAAAATCTACTGTGCAGTGGTTTGTTTTGTGCGTTAGCTCCTTGCCTCCTACCTCCCATTCACGGGTCATGCATGCTGGTTAGCTGTGTTATCTTGGATTATTTATATTGTTCCTATCAGCCGTTACCTTGAGCATTGCACTTTGCTAGGTGTGTTTGGGTTGCACTCTCTGTCTGCATTTCTAGTTTGATCAGGTGGCTGCATTGTTGCAGTCCAACTGGTTGATCAATTGGTTGATTATTATCTTATCTCAGAAAGCTCATTATCCATATTCCGCATATCCGAGCCTTAGAGTTTTTAATTTAGGCCATAATTTTTAGAGGGATACATTCACCCCCCTCTGTATCCGGGCCTTGCACCCTAACAGGAGGGAGGGGTTGCCAATCTCCAATGGGATCATGGCCTTGGTGCCATACACCAGCTGAAAGGGACTCTCACCGGTTGCCATTCTGGGAGTCATTCTGTGCGACCAAAGTACGTTCGGCAATTCCTCAAGCCAGTTGCCCTTGGCTTTGTCGAGCCTAGTTTTGATGCCTTTTAAGATAGTCTTATTGGCATTTTCGACCAACCCGTTAGCCTGAGGGTGGGCGACCGAGGTGAAGTGATTGCAGATGTTTAGGTTGGCACATATGTCTCCGAAATAACGAGAATCAAATTGCCGACCATTATCACTCACTATCACCCGGGGGATGCCGTAGCGCCAAATGATCGACTTCCAGATGAAACTCCACACGACTGTCTCGGTGATCATAGCTGTAGCTTCGGCCTCGATCCACTTGGTGAAGTAGTCGATGGCGATGATGATGAACTTCTTCTGGGCCTGAGCCGTAGGGAATGGCCCCAGGATGTCGATCCTTCACCGAGTGAAAGGATAAGGCTCGACTAGGGTGATGAGCTCTGTTGCCGGCTAATGGACCAAGTGGTCAAATCGCTGGCATCGGTCACACTGTTGCACGTAGGTCAAGCAGTCACAGTGCAGAGTGGGCCACCAGTAACCCTGCCGAAGCAAGATCCTAGCGAGCGACCTTCCCCCTTGATGCGCTCCGCACAGGCCTTCGTGAACCTCTTGAATCGCTCGGCTGGCTTCGTCAGTACGGATGCACTTCAGGAGGGGACCAGAGAAGGATCTGCGGTATAAAGTGCCGTCCAGAATGACGAATCACTGAGCTTGGTACTTCAGTCTTCGGGCTTCCCGAGGGTCGAGAGGCTCCTGAGAGTCTTGGAGCCATGACAGATAGGGGGTACGCCAGTCGCTTGGGGAGGCCGAGTCAACAGCCATGAGCTCCGAATCAATGCTCGGCTGCTCTAGCTCTTTGAGAAGGACCGATCGAGTACCCTCAAGGTCAAGAGAGGAGGCCAGCCGAGAGAGGGCGTCCACTCGGGAGTTTTCCTACTGAGCTATTCGGACTACCTCAAAACTCTCGAACTATTGTGCCTCGATTTTGACCAGCTGGAGGTATTTGACCATCGATTCTTCCAGAGCTTCGTAATCACCGTTGACCTGGCTTGCGACCAGTTGGGAGTCAGTGTGAATTCTGACTCGCTCAGCCCCCAACTGTCGGGCCATGCGGGCACCCGAGATAAGGGCTTCGTACTCGGAGGCATTGTTGGATGCCTGGAAGTTGAACTTCAAGGCATATTGTAGCTCTGCTCCTTCGGGGGACTTCAGGAGGATACCAGTGCTGCTCTCGGCCAAGTTGGAGGATCCATCGACGAACAATTCCCAAGTTGGCCCGGGCGCGGATGGAGATTTTTCTTCGGTCGGGATGGTGCTCTCGACGATGAAGTCAGCCAGCGCCTGTCCTTTGATAGCCGAGCGAGGCCGGTACAATATATCGTAGGCCCCGAGCATAATGGCCCACTTGACGAGGCGTCCCAAGGCTTCAGGGTGAGCAAGGATCCTCTTCAGTGGTTCGCCGATCAACACGATGATGGAGTGCCCTTGGAAGTAGGGTCGAAGGCGCTTGGCCGAGGTAACCAATGCTAGCATGAGTCTCTCGGTTACGGGGTACCTTCTTTCAGCCTCGTTGAGCACCTTGCTGGTGTAGTAGACCGGTCTCTCGACTCCCGAGTCATTTCTGACCAGGACCGAGCTAACTGTGGATGGGGTTGCCAAGAGGTAGAGATGCAAGGCTTCACCTGGGACAGGCTTGGACAGCACCGGGGGCGAAGCTAGGAACTCCTTAAGTTCGGTGAATGCCTTTTGGCATTCCTCGTCCCATGCGAATGTAGCAGATGCCATTTTGGGCCCCCTCAACAGTTTGAAGAAGGGTAGGCATCATTCGGCCGCACGGGACAAGAATCGATTGAGCGGAGCAATGTGCCCGGTAAGGCGTTGAACATCGTTGGTGCAGGTGGGCGGCCGCATGTCCAGGGTGACCTGGACCTTGTCAGGGTTGGCCTCGATCCCACGCTGGGTCACCAAGAAACCCAGGAATTTCCCAGACCTTACTCCGAAGGCACACTTGGTAGGGTTGAGCTTCATATTGTACCTCAGGAGAGTGTCGAAGGTCTCAGGTAGGTCGGTGAAGTGGTCCTCGGCCTTGGGGGTCTTGACGAGCATGTCGTCGATGTAGGCCTCGAGGATCCAGCCAAGCTGTCCCTCGAACATATGGTTGACCAACCTTTGGTACATGGCTCCAGCATTTTTCAGCCCAAAGGGCATCCGGGTGTAGCAGTATACGCCAAAGTCGGTGATGAAGGTGGTCTTCTCGATATCTTCTAGATCCATTCTGATCTGGTGGTAACCTGAATAGGCATCCCGGAAGCTGAGTATCTCGTTGCCCGAGGTTGAGTCAACCAGTTGGTCGATGCTCGGCAACGGATAGCAGTCTTTTGGTGTGGCTTTGTTCAAGTCGGTGAAGTCCATGCACATTCACCACTTTCCCGAAGTTTTTGGCACCAGGACGACGTTAGCCAGCCACGTCGGGTACAGAACCAATCTAAAAAGACCAATCTTCTACCCCTTGGTGACTTGCTCCTTGATGACCGCCTGCTTTTCTGGCGCGTGCTTCCTTCTGTGTTATTTTACGGGTTTCACGGTCGGGTCGAGGTTGAGTTTGTGCACTACTGTCTGTCCCAGTATCCCGGGGAGTTGATCATCAGACCATGCAAAGACTCGGATGTACCCAGAAATAAATTCTTTGTATTGCTACTGTACCTCGGATGGTAGGTCGGCTCCAATCTTTACTCCTAGGGTCGGGTGATCGTTTAGGAAAACCGTTAACAACTCACCTCCAGGCTCGGATGTTGTGGGCTTTTCCTCGACTTCCCGGGGGCCCTTATTCTTCCCGTCCGGCCTTATGGTTTCGATCGAGATAATATAGCACCTTTTGGCCATCGCCAAGTGTGGAACGCACTAAATTTCGAGGTGAAGATATCAGAGTGTTCTTTTTATCGGTTTATGGGTTTATCTAGTGCGAGGGCGTGCCAGTCACCAAGGTGACAATGTGTTCGGGCTTCAAGACTGGAGTGGTCCGAAGCCCGAGGTGCGCTCCGTCTAACTAATCAGACGATTGTGGATATCGGGTCGGGACTGGAGACCCGCCGCGCCATAAAGGCCACGGCGTTAATTACATCCCCTCGGAGAGGGGAAGACCTCTGATTAATCGCCAAGAAAAGGGGCCTCATGGCCTAAATATTAGTTTCTATGAAAGGAGTGAATGGCATATTGAAAAAGCATTAAAATTCCCTATAGTGGGGTGCAAAGAGATATTTGAAGCCGTTTCGGTCATAAATCGACCATTTGGTGCTCGAACAAATGTCCTGTATGAACACCTCACAATCATTGCAGAAAAATCGGAGCATCTGTATGCCCGGGCATGGCGGAGTCAGATTAATGATCTATTAGCCTGAAATGGTTGCAGACTATGGCCATATTGGGATTTCTTAGGACCACATCCGATGCCACGGGGCGGCATTGCTCTTCCCTTCACACACAGTTCAGAGAAGTGAATCGTTACGTGCAAAGCCCAAATTCATCAACGTGCGCCCTCGCACGCGGATCGACCTCACCGGTCAGGTCGCGGGGTTCGACCTGCCCGGTCAGGTCGCGGGGGTCAAGAGGGCAGCGCCCCTTGCGGGGGTTTCCGGGGGCAGCGCCCCCGGAACAAAATTTGGATTATAGCAGAGGCGAAACTTTCGATTAGTTTTATTCATTAGCTTCAAGTCTTTTCTCTTATCTGATTAATCATTATCCCCCTTTCAGGCACGCCAGATTTGGTGGTATTGAAGGGGCGCGCCGGTTATGTCATTGGCACGCCGGATAAGGATAATACAAACGGGGGGGGGGGGGGTGCGCCGGTGAAAAGGGATCCAAAGGGGAAGAAGGGCGCGCTGGTTTAAGGAAGGCCAAGGGGCTCGCCGGATTAAGTTCAAGAAGAATGGCGCGCCAGGTTTAGGCTCATAAAGTGATGGGAGCGCATACTATTCATTCCAAGAGTTTGAATGTGGATTTGAGTGTGGGGCTAAACCGGCGCGGGGGTAGGGGGGGAGCGCACCGGATTAGCTCCGTAAAGCTTTCTTTCAACCCTTTTGTGCTCTGTTTCTTCTTTCCTTCAACTGTGAACTAATTTATTGATTGGTTTGTTCATCTTATTGATGGATTATGTTTGTGGAAGGAAGATTTAAGTGTTTTAATTATTTTTTTTAGGTGGATTAGCATGATGATTCGAGCATTTTATTAGAAAAGTTTATGCAAGAACTCAGAGATTCGGTTTGTTTCAGTGGTTTTCGACATATGCTATTCTTTTCCCCACAGAGCTTATTCTGCTCGTTCGTTCTTATGGGTTATTCGCCTGGCAAAATTTGGGCAGCATCTCCCCTAGACCTGAAGGGTCCAGGGGAAAAAATGGGGCGCGCCCTACGGAGAGAACTCCGACGGCCCTGAAACATCCCGGTGTGCGCATAAGCGACGACACCAGTAAAATTACCCGATTTGGGGCCAGAGGTCCCGAGGGCTAGCGTACAAGGGAGTCCGGTGACCCATGGGTTGTTGCGATCGTATCGACTCCCCTCGTTCGGGGCCGGAGGTCCTGAGGGCCAGCCTACAAAGGAACTCCGGTGACCCGAGGGTTGCCGTGATCGCGTGGCTGAAGATCGCGTGAGAGCTAAAGTCGACACAAGAACACGGCGGATGGGAGATCCAGGGGATAGCAGTAAAAGGAAGTTAACGCATGCATGGGTATATATCTATCTACAGATACATATGTACATATCTATGCATATATGATCCAACGAAAACATATGGACTTGCAAAAGGCAGGGGATGAGCGAGCATCAAAATCGGGTTTCATGAAGGGGATAAGAAAGGATCGGGGTTGAAGGCCCCATGCTTCATTTCCACTCAAACAGAAATAACTACATCGGGGCTGGACGTCGCCGAGCAGAATACAAAGGAAGAGGAGAAAGACAATGACCCACCCTCACATGGCTGGCTCTCACTCTTCCTCACCCTTTCTCTCCCACTCTTTCTTTCTTCTTCTCCACACGGGCTTCAGGGCTTCAAGGGGTTTCTCTCAGAAGAAAAGCTTCCGCTCTCCAGGCTTCCAAGAGTTGTCCAACCCTCCAACCGGATTTAAGCTTCGCCTGGGCGCTCCTTTTATAGGGGTTGGAGGCCTTGTTTCAGAGGGAAAGCCCCCCTTTATTTTCTACTTTATTTATTCTTCTTTCCCTCTTACTTCGCCTGCAACACCGTTGCCGTGTCGCCGTGTCGAATGCCGCTGCCGTGGACGTCACCTCCGCCGCGGCTACAGTGTGACCAGGAGGGGGGGCAGAGGCATGGCCTCCTCCTCCGCTGGCATATCCACCACGAGCCACGTTGCTTTCATCATTTGCAGGAGAATGGGCGGCCGATCGACGGAATGAGCGTTGGGCTGTGCAGGGCTCGAGAATTTGCATTTGAAGAACATGCTTGGCTGCCCAACGGATCGAAGCAGACATTTAGCCATTTTAAGCAGTTCGTCGACGTGCTATTCGTAGGAAATAGGGGACCGCATTGATGACGGGATGGCTTCACTGCACGCCAGATAAACGCCTCGGAGAACAGATTGCTTGCTTCAGCTAATCCGGTGCAGGGGGATACCAATCGCGCCGGAATAGCCCTCTCTTTTGCCGTTAAATTGAGCGCACCGTATTATCATTCCAAAATGGGCGCACCGGTTTAGCATAAAAATGGGGGTGGCGCCGTTTTAACAAAAGCAAGGGGGAGCTCGTACTAGAGCATAAAGCGGGGCGGGCCATTTTAAGGCGCACCGCTTTAAGGCCCTTCCACGCCGTTTTAAGCTTCGAACAGATTCTTTTTAAAGTCGCGACCGTTTATATGAATGTTGGCATTCCCAGAATATTCCGGTTGCAACGCCTGGCCTATGCAGTATTCCGTTCGTAGCCTCCAGGTCTCGATCCCAGACTTTGCATGACTTTCGGTGCATGCCGAGACTGTGTCGGAGTTCCTGACTTTTCTCTGATTCAACTTTTGACATGGCCGATCGGAGAGTTGTGGCCGTATCTTCTGCCTGGGGGGCTTCCTTGGCGGGTAGTGGGCCACCAAGCGAGTTCTCATCCTGATCGGGCGAGGCATGAGGTCTATTCTGTATTCTCATCTTTGGCTCACTCTCGAGTGTCGAGGCATGCATGCCGTATGATCCTCATCGACATTTTTCCACGTCCACAAATGCCCCCCACTCGTGGGCAGCGCAAGCGAGGAACGAGTGCGTGGGGCCCGCGAGTGTAGAGTTCTTCGACAGGGCGTCTGTTCTTCCGAGCCAGTGGGATGCTAGTCCGGTGCGAATTCACGGGAAAGCGCTCACTCCTTCAGCAAAGGGATGAGGGGGGTCGCTTCACCGCATATGCACATGGACCGACACGTCTGAGTGGAGGTTTTGCCTTCGGCATGGGGTGAATGTCGAAGCGTAAGGAGGGGTTCAAGTTTCTCCGACTTGGACGAAAGGTCCAGATCGGATCGCACGACTGAGGCCCCGAGTTAAAGGTGGTTCGTCGACGCTGGGATTGCATCAACGTAAGGATTTCAATCTTCTTTCGACCCAGACGAAAGGTCTAAATCAGAGCTTTCGGCGAGGGTGCCGCATAAGGTGAATTCGTCAATGCTGGGATTACATCAACGCAAGGATTTTGATCTTCTTTCGACCCAGACGAAAGGTCTAAATCGGAGCTTTCATCGAGGGTGCCGCATAAGGTGAATTCGTTGATGCTGGGATTGCATCAACGCAAGGATTTTAGTTTTCTTCCAACCCAGATGGAAGGTCTAAATCGGAGCTTTCGGCGAGGGTGCCGCATAAAGTGGATTCGTCATGCTGGGATTGCATCAACGCAAGGATTTTAGTTTTCTTCCAACCCAGACGAAAGGTCTAAATCGAAGCTTTCGCCGAGGGTGCCGCATAAGGTGAATTCTTTGATGCTGGGATTGCATCAACGCAAGGATTTTGGTTTTCTTCCAACCCAGACGGAAGGTCTAAATTAGAGCTTTTGGCGAGGGTGCCGCATAAAGTGGATTCGTTAATGCTGGGATTGCATCAACGCAAGGATTTTAGTTTTCTTCCGACCCAGATGAAAGGTCTAAATCGGAGCTTCTGGCAAGGGTGCCGCATAAGGTGAATTCGTTGATGCTGGGACTACACCAACGCAAGGATTTCGATTTTCTTCCGACCCAGACGAAAGGTCTAAATCGGAGCTTTCGGCGAGGGTGCCGCATAAGGTGAATTCTTTGATGCTGGGATTGCATCAACGCAAGGATTTTGGTTTTCTTCCAACCCAGACGGAAGGTCTAAATCAGAGCTTTTGGCGAGGGTGCCGCATAAAGTGGATTCGTCAATGCTGGTATTGCATCAACGCAAGGATTTTAGTTTTCTTCCGACCCAGACGAAAGGTCTAAATCGGAGCTTCCGGCAAGGGTGCTGCATAAGGTGAATTCGTTGATGCTGGGACTGCACCAACGCAAGGATTTCGGTTTTCTTCCGACCCAGACGAAAGGTCTAAATCGGAGCTTTCGGCGAGGGTGCCGCATAAAGTAAATTCGTCAATGCTAGGATTGCATCAACGCAAGGATTTTAGTTTTCTTCCGACCCAGACGAAAGGTCTAAATCGGAGCTTCCGGCAAGGGTGCCGCATAAGGTGAATTCGTTGATGCTGGGACTGCACCAACGCAAGGATTTCGATTTTCTTCCGACCCAGACGAAAGGTCTAAATCGGAGCTTTCGGCGAGGGTGCCGTGGAGGGAACACTAAGAAACCGCTTCTTTCTTATTCTTTTTCTTTTCCTTCTTCTTCTTCTTTTATCTTCTTTTCTTCTTTACTTCTTGATGGGAATCGACACCGAGCCTGTACTTTTTCTTTTACATTTATGTCCTTTTAGTTTGTGTTTATATCCTTGGGAAAGTATGTACGCAAATGTAAGGCTTTATAAGCCAAGGAGTCATTCCCATGGATTGTGTGGGTTTTTATGCAATTATGCAGTAGGACCAGCAAGGGGGGCCCTCAGCCCTTTCTCATTGGTCCATGTCACCTTGTGGGCCTGGTCAACCTTCCTCGGTGGACATCTAGAAGGGTGGGCTGGTCATATGGACACATGGGGTTAAAGGGGTCAACATTCTAATAGGTTGGCCACCTACCCCATTCAACCTTACACATGGTCAATAGGCCGCCCCCTTCCCCTTGATTTTTTTATTAGTTTTTGTGTGTTATTCACACCTCATCCCAGCCCTTCAATCCCACCCCTAGATCCAAGGGTTGAGATTGGATTTGGTTGGAATCATATATAAGCTTGTATTTTCATGTGAAAATTAGTGAAAATTCAGAAAATTGTTGGAATCCTTGGAGCTTGGTGCGCCCCCTTCCTCTCTCCCCCTGGTTTCCTCTCCTCAAACCCCCCATTCTAGAGTGTTTCAATCTTCTATCTCCCCCTCTCAACCTCTGATCTTCATTGGTGCCGCCGCCGCCGCCGTTCGTGCCGCCTTCGAGCCGCCGTGAATCCGTCTTCGGTTTTCTATCCTACTGGATAGAGGTGTCTTCCCGAAATTCCTGATACCAGCCACGGCCTCTTCGTGGTTTGTAATTTTTATGGTGTGTTCCTATCTTCCATCCCATTATTCAAAAAAACATTCAGGTCGAAAATCCTTCGTTTGATATTTTTGCAATTTCGGTCTTCAATCACTCCCAGATCTGTCCTGTCTCTATCTATAGTGACAGCACCTCTGAGTTTCCCATCTCCGACCTTCTTTTTGATTTTTTTTGGGGCTCCCAATTTTACTGGGCGTTCTGTCCATCATCCCCTACATCCACCATTTTTCTAGATTTTTGATCCGCCCTCTATCTATTTTTCAAAATTCGTGTTCTATCTCTGCTACAGTATTTTCAGCTAATTCCCAGATCCGACCACCTTCCAGTTCCAAAATCAGAACAAATCACAGCCACCTCCAAACCTTTCATAAAAACTATGCCCATTTTCCTAGCTTGATTTTCTACAATTTTTCTGAATACCACCACTTTAGATTCGGACGTTCACATATCGGTCAAAGGTAGTTCTCAGACAAGTTCTCTGCAGATCTGAGAATCCGGTCATTGTACAACAGCAAATCAAAAATTCATTAAGGCCAAAATCCGTGCAGATCCAGACCAGATCTCTAGGCCTAGATTGAAGGATTTAAAGTTAGCTTTCCAAAGGCGCCAGTTTCGTGTCGATCCGACATCGAGGCTGATCGCCGCGTCCGTTCTCGCCGGGACGCGCGCTGAAACCCAGAAGCTGTAGATCCGTGGCCGGTTGTTCCGACCGGTGCCGATTGGAGCCGCCCGGCCTCCAGCCGGTGAACCAGCATGACTCGACTCCAGGGAGCACCCTTCCAGGCATCCTCCACTACAGCGGTGCCATCGGGTCCTACACGGCCCCTCCGGACAGCACGTGGGCCCCACCGTCACTAGTTTGGGTGTTGCCGAATCAACGCGAGAAGCCGCCCGTCAACCCGAATTCGGTCCTCCCGGACCCCATTGTGTAGCCCTTTATCTCCCTGCGTGGAGTGGGCAGCGACTTGTATTGCTGTAATATTGTGTAGTATTGTTCCGGGAGTACGAGTTTCGGCCGGGACCGTCTTCCCCACGCCGAGCGCGTGGAGGTATCGTATTCGCTCTTTGCTTGGCATTTCCCTTATTTTCATATATGCTTTATATGCCGCTGCTAGAGAGCATGTTTTAGGACCTAGCTTGCTATATATTTTCATATCACCGCTGCTGCGAGAGAGAGCGTGACCGTCCCGTGACCCGATCTGGGCACACGAGAGAGCTGACCACCCTAGCTCACTGCCGGTTTCTCAACCGTGCACGTCCGACGCTTCCCTCGTTAAGGGACAATCGCGAGCTTGTCGTGTCCGTAGTCTCGTCCCGCATCAATTTGGTATCCGAGCGAGTTGAGTCTAGGGTGTCCAAATCAAAAAAAAAAGAGTGTCATTTAAGTCTAAGTGTCTAAGTCGGTCTTAGGAGTTTCATTTGCATACCATTAGTCGGTATATAAAAAGGTGTTGTCCGAACGTTAGGCTATGCCTATCGGGAAGGTCGCACACTTGCGCGAGTGATCTTCGGATCGATTAACTCCGCCCCGTACCGAGTCTTGGTGTCTTGTCCTTAGTGTGCATGCATCCCAACCTTGCATAGTCGGTCTAGTGTCATGTCCAAATGGCCTTGCAAATCCATTCCTAGGGATCCATTCCTGTATTTTGGCAACTATGGCCAACCCATGCCGACCCGTCCAAGGCGATAGGTCCGTGTCCGAGTACATTCGGGCATATCATACGTATTGGTTGGAACATGGCTTGGGAGAGGAGAGCAACACGGCCGCATTTCAGTTCCAGAGAGGTTTGCGCCTTCACTTCCAGTTAGAATGTCTTATCCGTAATGCATTCTCTCTAGCGGAATCCTATACGGTCGCTCTAGTGGTCGAACCATTTGAGTCACACTTTTCTCGGTATGGTGGCTTTAGACAAACATCTACCTCCCCGCCGAGTTCCAATGTCATCCCCCTCTATTTCAGAATTTGATTCGGAATCCTCTCATTTGGAACCACCAAAGCCCGAGCCACCCGTGTTTTTAACGGGTACACTATACATAGCCGAGCCGCTTCTTAGTTGGCTCAAGGATGGCTTGGTCCCACCTCCCTTCTCATCCATGGACCCCATCCTACCTCTAGTGCCGGTCAACTTCTTCCATACCACGTTTCGATCTAGGCACCATGTTGACACGTTAGACGATCTTGTTATGGGACTAGACACGCAATGGAAGTTGACACATATGTTGGCCCGAGACTTCGACCAACCCACGAGTCGTGGCTTCACCCATCCGGCCTTCGGGTCCATTACCTCCGAGTGCACCGTGGGTTGTATCACCACGGAGGTTCTTCTACTTCTCCCGCTACCGGATGAGCCCAACTTCTTGACTTTGCTTCCGAGGGAGGAGTCATATTTTCTATACACGGTCCCATCTACCATGACGGAGGAAGGTGACCACCTGCACCTTCAAGAATTTCACGATTGAGACCATGTCATGTTGGAACCCACCATAAGGGGTCATACCTTCTTTGATCCCTTTGACCCCTTCCCTAGTGGATCCCTAGACCCTTCATATTCCCTTCACTTCTTCGGGGAAGTCCACCTTCATACCCCTTTCCTACGGGTCGGGTCCTCCAGACCCACCAAGCCCGTCCACGATACATCTACACCCGGCTCTTCCACACCCAGCTTTCCTAGCCCACTCAAGTCTACTAAATCTAAAGGGCCGTCCATGCATGACTGGGTCATACTTGGACATTTAGCTGTACCCCATGCCACCTATCTCCGGTTACGTCAAATGCATGTATGGCACATATTCGGGTGTCCTGGTCCGCCGTCATCCATGTACGGGTCTGACTAACACTAGTTTTGTCTAGAGTCATGCATGAGTCCGTTTCTTATTTATGTTGTTTGCATATGTGTGTTAGTGTTTGGTGAGTCTGCATGTGTCTTGTGCAAGCTCGTTGTCGTTCTCTTATGCATAAGAGGTGAGTGGACTCATTCGATGAGTATGAGATCGGTTCCACATCTATACCCAGATCAGTCACCTATAGGGACTCAGCGGTGATTCCTAGTGAGTCTTCGAGCCTACTCCCTTCCCATTTGAGAGTACCCCACCCGGAGTGTCCACCTCTAGCCCATAGCAGTTTACGCATATCGAGTATATATGGAATGAGCCGGTGACGATCACTTGGAGTGGAGCGTACCCGCGTTATTTGGCACGGTGACGGATCCGCCGGAATACTCGAGCATCCCTACCCCTACTCGACGGGGTCGAGTTCCTCCCACCCGGGGAGAGTTGATGGAAATCGACACCGAGCCTGTACTTTTTCTTTTGCATTTGTGTCCTTTTAGTTTGTGTTTATATCCTTGGGAAAGTATGTACGCAAATGTAAGGCTTTATAAGCCAAGGAGTCATTCCCATGGATTGTGTGGGTTTTTATGCAATTATGCAGTAGGACCAGCAAGGGGGGCCCTCAGCCCTTTCCCATTGGTCCATGTCACCTTGTGGGCCTGGTCAACCTTCCTAGGTGGACATCTAGAAGGGTGGGCTGGTCATATGGACACATGGGGTTAAAGGGGTCAACATTCTAATAGGTTGGCCACCTACCCCATTCAAAATGTCTACCACCATTATAGATCACTGCTATGAGATCAGAACATCTTTAGAACTTTTGAAGAAGTCATCCAGTGCCCTATGTCCAGGTATTCAGTAGGTCTATGATAAATTGGCCGCCTTCTTAACAGAAATGACACTTCTGACTGACAGATATGAAACTGTCAATGTTCGCCAAGACGACATCATTTCTGAAGTGGCACATGTCAGAAGCTCTGTGGTGTATTGGCTAGCTGAACTGTCAAATGACCTAAAGGAATTTCAGTCTACCTTGGGTTTAGCACCTGGCCAAGCTTCTTCCAGCAGAACTCCACCTCAAGAATATTCTTCTGCTTCTCCAAGGGGGAGACCACCTCATGGCAGGCCGCGTGGCCCTTCTAGTAGACAAGCCAGATACTTTTCTTGAATAGACTATGCTCTGTATCTTGTTGCCCATTTTGAGGCTTTCTCTCTCACACTCTTGGACTTATTAATTAAAACTCATATCATTTGCATTGTTGCATTCTTATTGTTTCATTCTTTTTGATGATGTCAAAGGGGGAGAAATCAGGCCTTTGCTAGCTCGTTGAAAATGTTTAATGTTTGTTATTCATTGAGAATGGCTATTTCAGCCTTGAAGAAATCAGGCCTTTGATAGCTCGTTGAGAATGTTTAATGTTTGTTTTTCATTGAGAATGGCTATTTAGTGTTTTTTCTTTCTCTGCAAAGACTCAAGACTCATAGTGTTGCCATCCATCAAAAAGGGGGAGATTGTTGAGTCTTGTTGAATCTTTACATGTTTTGATGATGACAACACTATAAGTCTTAGTGGTGTTCAAAAATATTTTTCTGTGAAGGTGAACAAAGAATATTTTTTCTATGAAGAATAAACCTTCATTTCACTTCAGGTATTTTTCAGGGACTGTATTCGTGTTGGTTGGCACTTCGTCCTGTTTGTGTTTTCATTATGCCGTGTCGTCCTCTCGTACCTCGTGTTGTTTTTAAAATGTGTTCTGTTTGACCTCGTGTCGTTAGCATTCATGTTGTTCATCTCGAGTCATTATGTATGGTTGCTCTTGTGTTTTCATATCACTTAGTGTTGTTCCTCGAGTCGTTTCATGTCTGGGTTCACTGCTTCATCACGTGTCGTGATAGCCGTGTCTGTCTTTCTTCTCGTGTTGTTGAAGACATGTCTAACTCATGACTTCGTGTCATGGTTGCTAGACCTCGTGACTTTTGTCGCTTTGTGACTTCACCTCGTGTCAATTCTTGTGTTTCATCTTTGTGTTGTTTTAGTGTTTTCGTGTTGTGTTTACGTCTTCGTGTTGGTCTGTCTTCGTGTCGTGGTCAGCCCGTGTCGTTTCACCTCGTGCTGCTCTCACTGACTTCGTGTTGTTTTCAACTCGTGACGGTTACTGTTTCGTCTTCGTGTTGTTTTCAACTCGTGTCGGTTACTATTTCATCTTCGTGTTGTTTTCAACTCATGTCGGTTACTGTTTCATCTTCGTGTTGTTTGTATTCATGATTTCGTGTTGCTTTTGTATTCGTTCTCTTCGTAGTGTTTTGGTTTGTTACAGTGACTTCGTGTCGTTCTCCTTGTTGTGCCTTCGTGTCGTTTTTGATCCACTGCGTGCAGAACATTGCAGCACCTCGTGTTGCTTTCTGTGCCACCTCGTGTCGTTTCTGTGTGAACCTCGTGTCGCTTCTCTCTGTCCTCTAGTTGCATCTCGTGTCATCTTTTATGTCTTGCTTGTTGTTGCAACCACTTCGTGTCGTTCTTCTTTTTACCTCGTGTTGTTTTATAACCTCACTTCGTGTCGTTCTCTTCGTTGTGTCTGTTCTGTCACAGTGTATCTCGTGTCATTTTTTCTTACTTCGTACTGTTTTTCATCTGACCTTGTGTCATGCTCTCCCTATCTCGTACTGTAGTAATCTTGTCTACTTCGTGTCGTCCTTTTTCTACTTTGTGCTATTCTCCTTCTACTTCGTGTTGTTTTCTTCCTACCTCGTGTCGTTCTCTTAGTAGTGCTCATTGTGTCACCACTGCATCTCGTGTCGTTCTCTGTTTAGTGCACCTCGTGTCGTGTCCACTTACCTCATGCAGTTCTAGTTCTTGTGGCACTCAAGGTTAATGATTCTTATCTCTTTACAGGTCCGAGGAAGAACATTCATCGGTGTCTGGGTGCACATGATCCGATACTGAAGGAACAAATACGAAGGGGGCACGTGGCAGGAAGGTTCTGGATCAAGCGTGTGAAGCACACGCACTCTGTACCCCATCCTCCTGCTGGCTGCTAATATAAAAAGAACAAAGGCTGGTCGAGCAAGAGAGAGCATTGAAGCAAAAAGAGAATAGAGGAGCAGAGATTAAAAAGAGAAAAAAGAGCAGAAGAACAGAAGAAGAAAAAGTGTGAGAGAGAGAGAGAGCTCGTGGAGAAGAAGGAAGAAGCTGCTTGAAGATCTGTCTTCACTGGACCGTGGATCAGATCCAGGCCAGTCAGCTCCGTTTGGAGCCACATTATGCATTTCATTTTTCAGCGTTTTGTTTGCTGAAGTTATTTTCATTTCGTGTTTTTGTTTTCTTCCATTTTCATCTGGTTATCTTGTCCTTCCGATAGCCCTGTTGGGGATCGGGTACCTCCTGTTGGTTCAGGAGAAGGGAGATCTGATCTCCGGGTTGCAAGTGACAGGTTGTCACTTGTGGGTTGCCCTCTGGTTAGAGGAAGGGAGGCTAGTCCTCCGGTTCTGGGCTTGTGGTTGCAAGTCCAGTGGTCCCTCCTGGTCTGGAGGAAGAGAGGTCTTCGACCTCTAGTTTCCAAGTGGCTGGGAGTCACTTGGGTGTCCCTCCGGTTGGGAGGAAGAGGGGAGGCTGTTCCCCTGGTCAAGCTGTGTGGCAGTAGCTGTTTGCAGACTGAGTCTGCTGAGTTCTAGCGTTTGCTAGTGCAGCCTCACTCCGGTTTGGAGTGAGGGGTGGATGTAGGTCTGAAGGACCGAACCACCTAAAAATCTATTGAGCAGTGGTTTGTTTGTCTGATTTGCTTCCGCTAGATGCTTGAATAGGCGCGCTCCATGTGTTTGTATTTGAGCTGAATCGAATTGGTTCTATTCTGTGTCCTTATCTAGCATCCTAGTTTTAATTTGGCCATTATTCGTAGAAGGATTCATTCACCCCCCCTATGCATCCTGGCCAAGCACCCTAACAATATGGACACATGGGGTTAAGGGGGTCAACATTCTAATAGGTTGGCCACCTACCCCATTCAACCTTACACATGGTCAATAGGCCGCCCCCTTCCCCTTGATTTTTTTATTAGTTTTTGTGTGTTATTCACACCTCATCCCAGCTCTTCAATCCCACCCCTAGATCCAAGGGTTGAGGTTGGATTTGGTTGGAATCATATATAAGCTTGTATTTTCATATGAAAATTAGTGAAAATTCAGAAAATTGTTGGAATCCTTGGAGCTTGGTGCGCCCCCTTCCTCTCTCCCCCTGGTTTCCTCTCCTCAAACCCCCCATTCTAGAGTGTTTCAATCTTCTATCTCCCCCTCTCAACCTCTGATCTTCATTGGTGCCGCCGCCGCCGCCGTTTGTGTCGCCTTCGAGCCGCCGCGAATCCGTCTTCGATTTTCTGTCCTGCTAGATAGAGGTGTCTTCCCGAAATTCTTGATTCCAGCCACGGCCTCTTCGTGCTTTGTAATTTTTATGGTGTGTTCCTATCTTCCATACCATCATCCATAAAACAATGCAGGTTAAAAATTCTTCGTTTGATATTTTTTCAATTTCGGTCTTCAATCACTCCCAGATCTGTCCTGTCTCTGTCTACAGTGACAGCACCTCTGAGTTTCCCATCTCCGACCTTCTTTTTGATTTTTTTTGGGGTTCCCAATTTTACTGGGCGTTCTGTCCAACATCCCCTACATCCACCATTTTTCTAGATTTTTGATCCACCCTCTATCCATTTTTCAAAATTCGTGTTCTATCTCTGCTACAGTGTTTTTAGCTAATTCCCAGATCCGACCACCTTCCAGTTCAAAAATCAGAACAAATCACAGCCACCTCCAAACCTTTCATAAAAACTATGCCCGTTTTCCTAGCTTGATTTCCTACAACTTTGAGGAAGACCACCACTTCAGATTCGGACGTTCACATATCGGTGAAAGGTAGTTCTCAAACAAGTTCTCTGCAGATCTGAGAATCCGGTCACTGTACAACAGCAACTCAAAAATTCAATAAGGCCAAGATTCGTGCAGATCCAGACCAGATTTCCAGGCCTAGATTGAAGGATTTGAAGTTAGCTTTCCAAAGGCGCCAGTTTCGTGTCGATCCGACATCGAGGCTGATTGCCGCGTCCGTTCTCGCCGGGACGCGCGCTGAAACCCAGAAGCTGCAGATCCGTGGCCGGTTGTTCCGACCGGTGCCGATCGGAGCCGCCTGGCCTCCGGCCGGTGAACCAGCATGCCTCCACTCCAGGGAGTGCCCTTCCAGGCATCCTCCACTACAGCGGTGCCATCGGGTCCCACACGGCCCCTCCGGACAGCACGTGGGCCCCACTGTCACTAGTTCGGGTGTTGCCGAATCAACGCGAGAAGCCGCCCGTCAACCCGAATTCGGTCCTCCCGGACCCCATTGTGTAGCCCTTTACCTCCCTGCGTGGAGTGGGTAGAGACTTGTATTGCTGTAATATTGTGTAGTATTGTTCCGGGAGTACGAGTTTCGGCCGGGACCATCTTCCCCACGCCGAGCGCGTGGAGGTATCATATTCGCTCCTTGCTTGGCATTTCGCTTATTTTCATATATGCTTTATATGCCGCTGCTAGAGAGCATGTTTTAGGACCTAGCTTGCTATATATTATCATATCACCGCTGCTGCGAGAGAGAGCGTGACCGTCCCGTGACCCGATCCGGGCACACGAGAGAGCCGACCACCCTAGCTCACTACCGGTTTCTCAACCGTGCACGTCCGACGCTTCCCTCGTTAAGGGACAATCGTGAGCTTGTCGTGTCCATGGTCTCGTCCCGCATCACTTCTTTTTTTTCCTTTCCTTTCTTTTTTTTCTTTCTTTTTTTTTGATGATCGCGGTGGGACTGGATCACAAAGGTATGATAGTATCGTCGACATTGGGTTTATATCAACGCAATGGAATCAGGTTTAACCGGCTTAGACGGAAGGTCTAAGCCATGTTGCTCGGTTGAGGCCTCGGAGGGCCACGGGCGCCGAGTTGAGTTTTCGGGTGCTTTATGTAAAAAGCTCCATGACGGAATCCTCTTCATTGTGGGGTATTGGTTTCAGTTGATCGCCGAGTTGGGGAAGCGGCGCATGGTATAGTTTCAAGTGTTTCCCATTGAGTGGTGGGAATTGAATTTCCCCCCGGTGGTTGACGATGACATAAGCACCGCCTTCATAGACTTTCTGGACCACATAAGGTTCTGTCCAGTTTTCATTCAGTTTGCCTTTGGGGTTGGCCGCCATGACTTCTCTTCGCTTGACCATGACTAGGTCTCCCTTCTTGAATTCACGTTCTTTGATGAGTTTGTCAAAGGCACGGGTCATACAGGCCTGGTAGACTTGTATGTTCTGCTGGGCTCTGAGCCGTCGTCCTTCTAGATCGGAGAGCTCCTCCAGTCTCCTTTCTATATTGGCTCGGCCATCTTTGACCAATTTGTGCTGGATCGCCACCCATAGTGAGGGTATCTCCAGCTCTATCGGGACGACCGCTTCTGAGCCATACACCAAGGAGAATGGTGAGCAACCTGTCGGGGTCTTGTACACGGTGCGATACGCCCATAGTGCTTCATACATCCTGTCTTCCCAATCCTTCTTGCTAGAGCTGACCGTCTTGGCAAGAAGTGTGCATAGTGTCTTGTTGAAGGCTTCCGCTAACCCGTTTGCCTGCGGATTATACGGAGTGGACGTCCTCCAATCAATCTTGAATTTATCGGCCAATCTGTAGACCTTTTGGTTTCGGAAGTGGCTTCCGTTGTCGGAGACAATTCGATCGGGCACGCGAATCAGAATATGATATTTCGACGGACAAATCTGGCTACGATTTCTCCCGTCACTTCTCTTAGAGCCACAGCTTCCGCCCAGCGAGAGAAGTAATTTGTTGCTGCTAGAATGTATTTGCATCCCGATGAAGACGCGGGGAGCGGGCCCACAACATCAGTACCCCATTGAGCAAAAGGCCAACTGGGCACCGTTGGGTGCAAATGAGCTGGAGGTCTTCTTGGGATCGCAGCATGCTGCTGGCATTTATGACATGACTTGGCATACTTGCAACAGTCATCGAACATAGTTGGCCAGTAATATCCCAGCTTGTTAACTTCAATCTTCATTTTCGGCCCAGCTTGGTGAGCACCGACCGACCCGACGTGAACTTCCTTCATAACCATCCAAGCCTCCTCCATGGATATACATCGGAGGAGCACCTTTCTTCCGGCATCAGCCACGGTTCGGAACAGAGTTCCATTTCTGACTTCATAAGAATCTTTTGTTCTGATCAATTTGATCTTTTCTTCCCTCTGCTTGGGCAATTCTCGGTGTTCAAACCATTTCATCAGGGGTTCCCTCCAATCAGGAGAGTTAGTTATTTCTGCTGTCGCAGCGTCATATTCTTCTTCGTCACCAGGCTCCTCTATCCTGCTGGGGACCTGGCGCCTGTTTATGACTATTATGTTGAGGGATTCACCCGGCAGAGCAGCCAGTGAGCTTGCTAATTTTGCCAGTGCATCAGCCTAGGCATTCTGGCTTCGGACGACATGGCCTACTTCAATGAAGTAGAACCGCCCCATGAGCTTCTTCGCCTTGGCGCAATACGAAAGTAACCCGGGCTTCTGGACGTCGAACTCTCCTTGTATTTGCTTGACAATCAGCATAGAATCGCCAAACACCTGCAGCATTCGGATCTCCATGTGGAGGGCTATCTGAAGATCGATAATCAAGGCCTCATATTTTTGCTTCATTGTTTGTGCACGGTTTGTTGATCGAACACGACGTATGCAACACTTCCCCTTCTGGGGATTTGAGGATGATGCCTACTCCAGCCCTTATCCTCGCATGCCCTGATTGAGATGTTTCAGTTCTGGATGCTCCGTCGAAGTATAACTGCCATATGGCTTGACGGACTTGGTCCACTTCCAGTGTTTCGACTTCCGGAAGGTCCGTGACAAGCGGGGAATTCTCAGGCACAGGGTGTGCCGCAAAGAAATCTGCTATCACCTGGCCTTTAATAGCTTTTTGCGGCACATATGTAATATCGAACTCCATCAAAATGACGGCCCACTTCCCCAGTCGCCCCTTCAACGCCGGCTGGGACAAGAGATGTTTGACTGGATCGGCCCTTGCTATCAGCTGTATTTCATGCGAGAGCATGTAATGCCTCATTTTCTTGGCCGCAAAGACCAAGGCAAGACAAACTTTCTCGATCGGGGTATACTTTGCTTCTGCCCCGACCAGTCTTCGACTGAGGTAATAAAGCGCCTGCTCCTTTCCCTCGTCGTTGTTTTGGGCCAGCATTGCCCCGAGTGAACATTCGGTGGTGGCTATGTAGAGAATCAGCGGCCGCCCTTTGACAGGTGCCCCAAGCACTGGTGGGGTCTTCAAGTATTCCTTCAGCTTATCAAAAGCCTTCTGGCATTCTTGATTACAGTCGAACGGCGCATCTTTCATCATCAGCTTATGAAATGGTTGACATCGCCCGAACAGGTTGGAGATGAACCTACGGATATAGGCCAATCGTCCCTGCAATGATCGCAGTTCCGTAAGGTTCTTCGGAGGCGGCAGCTCCTGAATGGCCTTTATCTTGGAGGGGTCTATTTCAATCCCCCTATATCGGACAATGAAGCCCAAAAACTTCCCACTGGAAACGCCGAAGGCGCACTTCAAAGGGTTCATCCTCAGCTCGTATTATCGGAGCCTTTGAAATATAACCCTGAGGTCACTCAGGTGATCTTCTTTCTTTTTGGTCTTGACAACCAAGTCGTCGATGTAGCACTCGACCTTGTCATAGAGCAATTCATCAAATATCTTGGTCATCGCCCTTTGATAAGTGGCGCCGGCATTCTTGAGGCCAAAAGGCATCCTTTTATAGTGAAATATCCCCTTGGGTGACCGGAAAGCCATATGAATTCTATCATGCTCGGCTATCCATATCTGGTTGTATCCGGACGACCCTTCCATGAAAGATAAGACTTCATGGCCAGTGGTGGCATCGATCATGACTTCAGTGATGGGCACCGGAAAATCATCTTTCGGACAAGCCTTGTTCAGGTCCCGGAAGTCCACACATATCCGGATCTGGCCGTTCTTCTTCTTGACGGGCATAATATTGGCCAGCCAGGTGGTATACTGGTTTTCTGCTACGAAGTCAACGTCTATGAGCTTGTCGACTTCCTTGCAAACTTGGCTTATCAGTTCCGGCCTCATTCGCCGGGGTGACTGCTTCACTGGTTCGGCCTTTGGGTCAATGGCCAACATATGCTGAGTAATCGTTGGGTTGAGGCCCGGCATTTCTTTGTAGTTCTAAGCAAAACAGTCTCGGAACTCTTGTAGGAGCTTGATGTATCGCTCTCTTACTTCTGGGAGAAGGAGGGCGCTGAGGAATGTTTGTCTGGGGTCATCTTTTGTACCCAGCTCCACTTCGATCAGCTCATCAACAGTGGCTTGGCCACCATCTTCTATCTCCGGGGGAGCCGGTTGCAAGTCGATGAAGCCTTCATCGTCTTCTTCAGCCTCAAGGGCATCATAGATGTCTTCTTGTACCACCCCGCTCAGTGGCAAGGCTTCGTCATCTTCTTTCCCTGGCTCGGGAACTAGTGCCGATGTCGGCGTTATGGCTTCTGGGCAACTTAAAGATTGGTCCATGGGCGAAACGCCCTCAGGAGTAGTAGGGGGCTTTTCAGCTTTCTGCTCCCGTGGACTATCATTGGAGGTCGTGGCGACCTCGTTGGTGATGGACTCCCAACATCTGTAGCGGGCATCGGCTTTCGGCTCTTCCTGCATCATTGTATAGGGCTTCGAGGTGCCTCCTGGCACAAAGGGCCGCAGGCTCTCTTCATGATCTTCTTGATAATTATCATAGACTGGCTTTGTGGGGCCTTCATCCGGAGGGGTGGAAAGGGGTGTTTCACTGGCTTCGGGGCATCTTCCATCAGTGGGGCTTGCGACCTCCGTGAGCAAAGAGATCATGTGGACCCCGCTTCTATAAGTGACCACATCATGCGGACGCGGTGGGTACACTTCACATTTTCCCAGCCTTAGTTCACCCCTCCTGATTAGGCCTTGAGCGATATTTTTGAACACATAAGAATTTTCGATAGGATGCCCCAGCACCCGATGATAAGGACAGAACCCAGGGTCGTCGCTTCGTTTGACATCCTCTGGCCTTTTGGATTCTGGCAAGGTAATCTTACTGTAACGACAAGCCCATTCAAAAATCCTCCGAGTTTTGTGTCTTGGGAAGGAATAAGGCCTCCTCATTTTCTCTCGCAATGAGGCCGGTTGATTGGTTGAAGGATTGGCTACCTCCTCTGTCTTCTCTTTCGAATGCCCAGAAGCGCTGAAATTGACACCTCCGGGTTTGTTTTCTTGTCTTGCCAGGGTGATGGCAAAATGGTATTTTGCCAGGAAAGCTTCAATATCAGTTGCTATCGCAGCCAATTGATCAAGGGATAGGACTTCAAGGCCGACCATCTGCTGTTGAATCTCTTTCTTCAAACTTTGTCTACAAACCTAGGTGGCAACCTCATGGCTTAGCGGGGACATGCATCTCGCATAGTGGCTTCTCCACTTTCTGATGTAGTCCAGGACGGGCTCATCATCTTTTTGCCTGTGGCTGTAAAGTTCTGCCCTAGTCACGAGGAAGTGCTCCGGGCTTGAGTGACTGCATTGCTGAGGGAGTATGTCCCCTACTGGGTCAAACCATCGCATACTTATTTCGGCTAGGTGCTCCTCCAGCCTTTCAATTTCCTGCTGTAACCCGCCGAGCAATGAGGGCGAGGTGGAGTCAGGCTGAGGGAAATCTGCTTCAGGACGTCTTTCACTGGCCGGGCTTGTGACCTCTACGAGGAGGGAAACCACATGGACTCCCTTGTTATAGACATCTGCTTCATGGGGTTGTGGTGGGTTCACTTCATAGTCCCCCATCTTCAATTCTCCTCTCTTGATCAGGTCCTGGGCGATATCCTTGAAGACATAGCAATCTTCTATAGGGTGGCCAAGGATTCGATGGTAGAGGCAGAATTCAGGGTCATCACTCCTTGTAGCATCCTCTGACCTTTTGGGCTTTGGCAAGGTAACCCTGCTATAGTGGCAAGCCCATTTAAAGATCTCCTGAGTTTTATCCGACGGGAAGGAATAAGGCTTCTTCAATTTTTCCTGCAACGTGGAGACTCGTTCCGCCCGTCGACTAGTCGAAGTACCCGCTGCTTCTTTCGCCTTCCTCCTTGAGTGCATGAAAGCACTAAAGTTGGTGCTCGGGGACTGATTCTCCCATCTTGCCGTGGTGGCAGTGGAGCACCCTGGGTTCATGGGTTGGCCCTGTCGGAAGTGAATATCCTTGGTTAGATCGGGCAGTAGTTCGATCATTTTGGCCAACTGTGCCTTCAACATCTCGATCTCCTGCTGCTGCTCACAACATATTGCGAGCATAACAGGGTCACAAAGGGAGAAGTCTAGAGTGTAGCTTGGACTGCTATCTTCCGTTCCGACATCGAGTGGAGGTAGCAGCACCCCACCACCGTGACTATCTGGGAGTGGTCCCTTAGAAGTGGATGGTATCCCCCCTATATACCTGCTTGGAGGTGGGTTCTGGAGGAACACTTCTTCATCTTGGGCTTGGTCGGCTGAAGGCACATGTTGCTCTTTGCTCTTGGTTTCTAGTGCATCTGTGTCTTCTGGGGGACCATCGCCAACTAGAGCTGAGACAGCTATCATGTTTGCTTCATAGAATTCTTCTGCTGAGAAACCCAAACCAGGGTGCCGGGTAATCTTCAAGAGTTCCCTATCCAGGTTTGGTGGATACCACAGCTTCTTGAACATCTGATTCCCACTTTCGGTCTGAAAGAAGGGCAGCTGTTGCCCTCTGGCCATGTTCATCACTCTGCCGGATATATCCGGAAGTCCCATGATTGGGCCGACCGGGTCGCAAATTTCTTCGGGGAATTTACAATCATCATCCCCTTTCACTGGATGTTCATCAGCCACATAGAATATCGTAGGTGGGCCCTCTGGGTTGGGCACCTCCCAGATCTTCAAGAATTCGACTGTTTGACAGTCTAAGTCTGTGGGGGGCTTCGTGATCTTTGGAGGGACCTTCACGTACCCGGGCAAATCCTCGAGCTTCGGAACTCCTGCCTCGAGGTAAATATTGGAGGGGATGGCTCGAACCACGCCTTCAACTTTAGAAATGTGTGACACTTCCTGCGGTGCCACATAGTCGGGTGGCGGTGGAGGGAACCAGTCATCGTCCTATGCTATCTCCCTCCCTTTGCTTTGAGTCGGCTGGGGATTCTGCTTCGACTCCTCCATGTAAAGTGCAGCATCGAGCAGGTGGCATTCAAACACCTCAAAGGGGTGTAAGTCTGCAAATATTCTTTCTTCTTTTCCATTCCGGAAGTACTTAATGCACTGGTGCAGGGTCGAAGATACTACCCGATTCTGATGCAGCCACGGTCGGCCGAGCAATGCTTTATATGTGGTATCGGAGTTGATGATGTGGAACTGCACTTTGGTGGTGAAGTCTCCTAGTGACAGCTCGAACTCTGCTACACCCATGGGAGCTTTAGACTTCTGGTTGAACCCAGTTATCTTCATACCCCTGACCTTGATCAGGTGCACATTGAAGTAATGCTTCTGGTAAACCTGGTAGGAGAGTATGTTTACTGCTGCCCCTGTATCGACCAAGATCCTGTTTATAGGCTGGCCGTTCAACTGCCCCCTCATGTACAAGGGCCTGTTGTGATTAACCGAAGGCAAGAGCATGTCTTCTTCGGTGAAGGTGATGGTTGTTCCCAACTGCATCTCAGCAAAGTAGCTTTCATAATGCGCCCGGGTTTGCAGAGCCGCAATGACAGCCTGCCTGGTTTCCTCATCCAGGGAGAGTATCTCCCAGACACTGAATCTTGCTGGGATTCTTTTCAATTGTTTCAAAATCCGAGTGCCGGTTCGGACGTTAGCTAACTTTGCTTCTTCGGCTTTGCTATGCTTGCCATGTTCTGGTGCCGGAGGAGTCGGCGGGGAAGATGGTTTATCTTCTTCGGAGGCCACCCAGCTCCGACTTGCTTGGTCGGCTGGTTCTTTCATTTGCACGGGCTGGGCCACAGGGGTGGTGACCTCATCATCTTTATTCACCGGAGGGGGCATTCCTGAGGTGGAGGCAAGAGTGCTTTTGGCCTTGGACCCGAGCTGTTGGTATGGTTGTTTGCTCTTCTTTGCGAGCAAAAATTCGGTGAACGAGGGTACCACTTCGCCTGCTGCATCTTCAGGGTAGAGGCCCGATGGAGGTGGGATTGCTGCGCCCTTCACTTCAGGTTCGGGGATTTGGTATGGCCGCTCGCCCCTGAATATAATATTATGATTGGCCGGGGGCAGACGTCCCCACCTTCTCCCAGACCTAGTGACATACTGGGAAGTAGAGGCCTCGGCTTGGTTTGCCTCGACAGGCGCGAAGCATATTTCTTCCTCTCCCTCCTCTTCGGTGATATTGAATAAGGCCGACAAGGTATTGCAAGGCAAAATGTTGCATTTCCTTTTATTCTTCAACTTCTTCTTCTTTTTCTTCTTCTCTTCTTTTATAGTTGGAAGCTGTTCTTGGGGAAGTTCATCCCATATGCCGGGTTCTTGTGTTTCAGCTTCAGCTTCTTCAGCCAATTTTAGGGATTCAAAATGTTCCCAAGGGACATATTCCTTCAGCTGCACTGGCTGGATCTTGGGTTGTTCATATTCTTCTAACCCGTCAATGACCGCCTGCAGCCGTTTAACTACCGGGCTGACTTGCGTGTGCATCCGCAACAGGAGCGGCTTCTTCCTGTTGTCAGTCATTCTTCGGAGGACCAACTGAGGAGCAGTTTCATACCAAACCGGGGTTACAGCTGGTGGTGGTGGCTGAGGCATGACGCCATGAATTCGGACTCCCGGGGTAGGGCGGGATGTCGACTTTCTTCTTGCCTTCTTTGGCACCATCTGCCAATCTCCCTGGTTCTCTGCGGGAGTAAGAACAAATGCCTCATAGGTGTGCTTTGTACAAGTATCTGACACTTCTTCGGGCAGTTGTTGGTATAAGGATATCATATTTACGGTTGCCCCCATTACCGGCATCTCATGCGGGCGGGGCGGGTCCACCTTGTGTTCGCCCATCTGGAGCTCTCCCTTCTTGATCATGCCTTCAATGATGTCTTTGAAGACGTAACAATCTTCGAGGGTGTGCCCGAGCATCTGATTGTAAGGGCAAAATCGAGGATCATCTTTCCTCTTGATGTCACCGGGTCTCTTCGGCTCCGGGAGAGTAATTTTGTTATATTTGGTGGCCCACTCGAAGATGACCCGGGTCTTCTCCTTCGGGAAGGAGTAAAGTTTCTTCATTCTTGACCGCAAGGAGGCGGCCTCTTGTTGTTCAGCCGGCTTGGCCGGAGGAGCACTGGTGACTCCTTTAATATTGTCCTTCTGCTTCTCGAAATCCTTGAAGTCGACAGTGTTGACTTCTTTGGGCACGGATCGCTTCTCAACTGATTTCCCCTTTTGGGCTGAGGTGGCCAGTGCGGAAGAGTATTTGGAGAGGTAGGACTCAATTTCCGCCACCACATTATTTAATCGATCAAATGACTTGATCTCCATCCCGATCATCTTCTTGAAAACTTCACGCTTCAAATTCTGCTTGCAGATCTGAACTGTATCTTCTTGGTGTGGCGGGCGTCTACACCTCATGCTGAGGTTCCGCCATCTCTTGATGAATTCTAGGGTAGTTTCATCATTCTTCTGCCTGGTTGCATAGAGCTTGGCCACTGTGACCTCTCTTTCGGTGACGTGGAACCGCTCCCGAAATTTTCTTTGCAAATCTGGCCAGTCATTAATAGACCCCGCTGGCAAGTTAGAGTACCATTCAAAGGCGAGCCCTGTGAGCGAGGACCCGAAGAACTTCAGCATGTACGATTCATCGGTCGCCAGATTGCCCACCACATTGATGTAATAGGCTATGTGTTCCTTTGGCGACCCCTGGCCATTAAATTTGTCAAACTTTGGCGGCTTGCTGACGCCAGGAGGCAATCTCTTCCCCGCATGATGGACAGGGTAGGGTACCTTGTACACATCATATGAGGCGTATTCTTCACTTCCCCGATCATCCAGCTTCATCTCGACTATCTGCTCGATCATGAGCTTGTTAGCCATTGCCGGATCCACTGCTTCTGGGTAGAAATGACCCGACTGCATCTGTGGCGTCGTCAACACCGTCGCCTGGGGTATGGTGGCGGTGCCTTGGTGTTGAGGAGCAAAAGGGGTCATTGGGACCGTGCCCCCAGCATAGTTGGGGATTGGCTGAGAGGCCGTCACCTGGGGTGAACCCTCAAATTCACCAGCGCCTTGCCTGGATGTTTCTGGAGGCGGTTCGACCTGCTTCGAGGTGGAAGCATGCATGGTCAGTTCACCCACCTGTCGCTTCAGAGCTTCGATCTCCTGTCGATAGGCCTGAAGCAGCATCAGCATCGCCGGGTCGGGGGTGGATGGGCTAGGAGCATGGCCTCCCCCTTCTATCGGAGTGTCTAGAGAAGGCGCTACCCTTTCTCCGTCATCCCCAGCGGTAATCACGTTCACCGCCATGGTGACCGCATCTGAACTTGTTTCACCGACGAGGGCTTGTATTATCTCAACTGCAGCTGCTCCTCTTCTGGTGAGGGGGCCCGGCCTGCCAGCTAGCCTGGCCATCTCTTCTTGGTCTTCAGGTTAGGCTCCATATTGGTTGGCCACCCCGGCCATATTGCAGGTATAAACCCGCATGTTTTTGTTTCTTCGAGCCGCCTCCCTGGTTGTCTGTCTAGGAAAGGTTAGCCTATCGAACACCGAGACTCTTGGTGGAGCTTCTTTATAGAGGGGTGGCCCATAGCACCCCGACTCCGCATCTTTGACATCTTCTGGGTTAACTTGTTGCTTCCGGTTTCTTTCAGCATCATTCACGGCTTCTGGGAGCCGCTGAGTTCCCAGGAGGGTGTTCCCAAGGCCGCGGAGATATCCCCTCACGGCTTGAGTGATGTCGTCTTCTCCCTGGCTGGGGTAGACAGTTGGTGGTGATGCTTGCACTGGGGGTCTATAGGCAAGACGCCTCCGCTCGTGCATCCTACTGTATCTTCCTTCCTTCAAATAGATGTTCGCCTGCCGACCATGAGCATGGAAGGCAGGTCTTCGAGACGCTTGAGCCGACGCCTCAATCTTCTCTTCTTCATCTTCTTTCATCTTTTTCTTGAGCCGGTCAGTCCTGGCGGGCACCAATTGGGTTGGGGCTGAGGCCCGCCTGATGGGGACCCATGCTTGCTTGAATTTAGTCGGCTTCTGGGCCGACTCTTGCTTTGGCATGGACCTGATGCGGTCCCCTCCCTCTCGGGCCAGTGCTTGGAATTGGTTGTGCACCGGCACCATCAGGATTACCCTATCTGGCGAGATCGTGGCCTGACGACCGTTCAGGTACACTCGGACTCCTCCGATCATTACGGATTTCCCAGAGAGGGAAAGCCGGCCTTGCGGCATGCTAGTGGTCCTCCTTGCCGCCCTCCTGGCAGCCGAGGTGCGTTTCTTCTTCGCTTCAATGTGGTGGACATAGTAGCACACCATTTTCACAGCTTCGGGTGTCGCCTCCACGGGGGTGACGGGCTCGAGCTCCTTGACATCCAGGAGGTCCACGAACATAACCCCGAGGAAGTTGGGGAAGCCAACGACTGGGGGAAAGTTGCCGAACTGGATCGGCACTGCCAAGTAGCCATGCTCCGCATGGCTTGCCACAACCAACGGACCGAAAGTGACAGCCATTGGTTCCTCAGAAATGAATCCCTCCTGCAATTTCAAAAATGCGGAAGTTAAGACTTCGGAAAAGGCCATTGGGCCCCTAATCTCGGCGAAAAGATGAGAGGTAGTTCCGTCCCACCGGGCGTGCCAACTTGTGGAACGCACTAAATTTTGAGGTGAAGATATCGGAGTGTTCTTTTTATCGGTTTATCGGTTTATCTAGTGCGAGGGCGTGCCAGTCACCTAGGTGACAATCTATTCGGGCTTCAAGACTGGAGTGGCCCGAAGCCCGGGGTGTGCTCCATCTGACTAATCAGACGATTGTGGATATCGGGTCGGGACTGGAGACCCGCCGCGCCATAAAGGCCACGGCGTTAATTACATCCCCTCGGAGAGGGGAAGACCTCTGATTAATCGCCAAGAAAAGGGGCCTCATGGCCTAAATATTAGTTTCTATGAAAGGAGTGAATGGCATATTGAAAAAGCATTAAAATTCCCTATAGTGGGGTGCAGAGAGATATTTGAAGACGTTTCGGTCATAAATCGACCATTTGGTGCTCGAACAAATGTCCTGTATGAACACCTCACAATCATTGCAGAAAAATCGGAGCATCTATATGCCCGGGCATGGCGGAGTCAGATTAATGATCTATTAGCCTGAGATGGTTGCGGACTATGGCCATATCGGGATTTCTGAGGACCACATCCGATGCCATGGGGCGTCATTGCTCTTCCCTTCACACACTGTCCGGGGAAGTGAATCGTTATGTGCAAAGCCCGAATTCATCAACGTGCGCCCTCGCACGCGGATCGACCTCACCGGTCAGGTCGCGGGGTTCGACCTGCCCGGTCAGGTCGCGGGGGTCAAGAGGGCAGCGCCCGTTGCGGGGGTTTCCGGGGGCAGCGCCCCCGGAACAAAATTTGGATTATAGCAGAGGTGAAACTTTCGATTAATTTTATTCATTAGCTTCAAGTCTTTTCTCTTATCTGATTAATCATTATCCCCCTTTCAGGCACGCCAGATTTGGTGGTATTGAAGGGGCGCGCCGGTTATGTCATTATAAGGGGGGGCGCGCCGGATAAGGAAGCTCGAGGGGGCACGCCGGATAACGATAATACAAAGGGGGGGGGCTACGCCGGTTAAAAGGGATCCAAAGGGGAAGAAGGGCGCCCTGGTTTAAGGAAGGCCAAGGGGCGCGCCGGATTAAGTTCAAGAAGAATGGCGCGCCGGGTTTAGGCTCATAAAGTGATGGGAGCGCATACTATTCATTCCAAGAGTTTGAATGTGGATTTGAGTGTGGGGCTAAACCGGCGCGCGGGGGGGGGGGGGGGGGGGGGGGAGCGCGCCGGATTATCCCGCGTTGGATTAGGACCGCGCCGGATTAGCTCCGTAAAGCTTTCTTTCAACCCTTTTGTGCTCTGTTTCTTCTTTCCTTCAACTGTGAACTAATTTATTGATTGGTTTGTTCATATTATTGATGGATTATGTTTGTGGAAGGAAGATTTAAGTGTTTTAATTGTTTTTTTTAGGTGGATTAGCATGATGATTCGAGCTTTTTATTAGAAAAGTTTATGCAAGAACTCAGAGATTCGGTTTGTTTCAGTGGTTTTCGACATATGCTATTCTTTTCCCCACAGAGCTTATTCTACTCATTCGTTCTTATGGGTTATTCGCCTGGCAAAATTTGGCCAGCATCTCCCCTAGACCCGAAGGGTCCGGGGGAAAAAATGGGGCGCGCCCTACGGAGAGAACTCCGACGGCCCCGAAACATCCCGGTGTGCGCATAAGCGACGACACCAGTAAAATTACCCCATTTGGGGCAGGAGGTCCCGAGGGCTAGCCTACAAGGGAGTCCGGTGACCCATGGGTTGTTGCGATCGTATCGACTCCCCCCGTTCGGGGCCGGAGGTCCTGAGGGCCAGCCTACAAAGGAACTCCGGTGACCCGAGGGTTGCCGTGATCGCGTGGCTGAAGACCGCGTGAGAGCTAAAGTCGACACAAGAACACGGCGGAGGGGAGATCCAGGGGATAGCAGTAAAAGGAAGTTAACGCATGCATGCGTATATATCTATCTACAGATACATATGTACATATCTATGCATATATGATCCAACGAAAACATATGGACTTGCAAAAGGCAGGGGATGAGCGAGCATCAAAATCGGGTTTCATGAAGGGGATGAGAAAGGATCGGGGTTGAAGGCCCCATGCTTCATTTCCACTCAAACAGAAATAACTACATCGGGGCTGGACGTCGCCGAGCAGAATACAAAGGAAGAGGAGAAAGACAATGACCCACCCTCACACGGCTGGCTCTCACTCTTCCTCACCCTTTCTCTCCCACTCTTTCTTTCTTCTTCTCCACATGGGCTTTGGGGCTTCAAGGGGTTTCTCTCAGAAGAAAAGCTTCCGCTCTCCAGGCTTCCAAGAGTTGTCCAACCCTCCAACCGGATTTAAGCTTCGCATGGGTGGTCCTTTTATAGGGGTTGGAGGCCATGTTTCAGAGGGAAAGGCCCCCTTTATTTTCTTCTTTATTTCTTCTTCTTTCCCTCTTACTTCGCCTGCAACACCGCTGCCGTGTCGCCGTGTCGAATGTCGCTGTCGTGGACGTCACCTCCGCCGCGGCTACAGTGTGACCGGGAGGGGGGGCAGAGGCATGGCCTCCTCCTCCGCTGGCATATCCACCGTGAGCCACGTTGCTTTCATCATTTGCAGGAGAATGGGCGACCGATCGACGGAATGAGCGTTCGGCGGTGCAGGGCTCGAGAATTTCCATTTGAAGAACATGCTTGGCTACCCAATGGATCGAAGCAAACATTTAGCCATTTTAAGCAGTTCGTCGACGTGCTGTTCGTAGGAAACAGGGGACCGCATTGATGACGGGATGGCTTCACTGCACGTCGGATAAACGCCTCGGAGAATAGATTACTTGCTTCAGCTAATCCGGCGCGGGGGGATACCAATCGCGCCAGAATAGCCCTCTCTTTTGCCTTTAAATTGAGCGCACTGTATTATCATTCCGAAATGGGCCCGCCGGTTTAGCATAAAAAAGGGGGTGGCACCGTTTTAACAAAAGCAAGAAGGAGCCCGTACTAGAGCAATTTAAGGCCCTTCCGCGCCGTTTTAAGCTTCGAACGGATTCTTTTTAAAGTCGCGGCCGTTTATATGAATGTTGGCATTCACAGAATATTCTGGTTACGACGCATGGCCTCTGCAGTATTCCGTTCGCAGCCTCCAGGTCTTGATCCCAGACTTTGGGTGACTTTCGGTGCATGCCGAGACTGTGTCGGAGTTGCTGACTTTTCTCTGATTCAGCTTTTGACATGGCCGGTCGGAGAGTTGTGGCCATATCTTCCGTCAGGGGAGCTTCCTTGGCGGGTAGTGGGCCACCAAGCGAGTTCTCGTCCTGATCGGGCGAGGCATGAGGTCTATTATGTATTCTCGTCTTTTGCTCACTCTCGAGTGTCGAGGCATGCATGCCGTATGATCCTCATCGACATTTTTCGACGTCCACACCTAGTTGCCCTAGACTTCCCCCACCCCATGTTTAGTGGGGGAATTCATCTTTTGGTGATAGGTAGAGGGCACCGCTTTCGTTCGGCTAAGGATCCCCCAGCCGAAGATTGCGTTATATGCCATCATACCCTTGATCACTATGAAGTCCACCATAACCATAATGGTTTTGGCTGGGGTGCCGAGAGTAACTGGCAGGCTCAGGGCTCCCTCGGGATAAGTGGCCTGGCCATTGAACCCGCAATGGGGGGTTCGGATCGGGCGGAGTTTAGACGGATTCTCCCCCATCTTAAGAAAACACTCATAAGACAATACATTAGGGGCGCTTCCATTGTCAACTAGAATCCTATCTACGTTACAATGGTTTATCGTAGACGAAATAACTAGGGCGTTGTCATGCGGGGTGGTCAGCCCTTCCAGGTCTTGGTCGGAGAAGACTATGACCTGTGGCTCACTTGGCGGGGCCTTGGGAGGCTTGATATCTCAGCTCGCCCGCTCAGCATGACGTTTCCTTCCTCAGCTACTATCTCCTCCTGATGCAGCTCCTCCAGCGATGACATTGATGTGAACCCCGCGAGGGGCGTTATCAATCTCCTCTGGGGTGCCTTGGTTTTCCTTCTGCCCGGCCACAAACCGGGATAGGTGTCCCTGGCGGACGAGGCACTCGATCTCATCCTGGAGTTGGCGGCAATCATCGGTATGATGCTCGTGGTCACTGTGGAACAGGTAGTGCTTACTGCGATTGCCGCTCTTCGACCTCATTGGCTCGGGTTGGCGAGGAAGGACCGAGCCTTTGATGTCTTCATAGATCTCGTACACCATAGCGGTTAAGGGAGTGTATCGCTCGTACTTCTGGGATGGTTCTTTGTGCTCCCTGTCTCAGTTCCACCTTTTTCCTTCGCCCGAGCTTGGCTCGGGTGCTCGCTTCTTGTCCCCCTCCTGACCAAAACCGGTTGCACCTCGGGATGCACTGAGAACTTCTTTGCACTCAGCATGGCATAAAGCTAGAGTCACTAGCTCGGCAAGGGTCGAGGGAGGGTGGAGGACAAGTTCGCGGCGGAGGTTCTCGTCATGGGTGCCTCCGGTCAGTGCGGTTATGGCCGAGCCAACATCCAGGCAGGGGATTCTCAGGGCTTCCGACTTGAATCGGTTGATGTAAGCCCGGTGTAAGACCCCAAATTATTTAATTGAGCCCAATATTTTTTATTTAGCTTTTATTAATTGAGAATAGAATTTTATTGAATTAATAATTGAATTTCGGATTTATTATTATTTAATTCGTTAGAAATAGTATGAGTGAAAATTCGACTACCTTAGAAAAATATGTAAAAATAGTAAATATGTTAAGGTCGAGGTAGATAACAACTTTTCCTTCTGGCATTAAGCCATTGTAAATCCGTGGTAAGATCTATTTAGAGTTTAAACCCAAAAGTGCACACTTTTGACCCATACCTAACCCTTAGATTAAAACACGAAATTCGACCTGAATACTCAACCAAATGAACTGAAATCAGTGGCAAATGGAAGGCCACAATGTAAGGAACATTTACCCTCAATCAATTTGAGGTAAACCTAGCCCCAAAACGTGCTGCCGACATAGTTTGGTCAAGTCAAGGATTTCGGCGCCGTTTCTAAACACGTAGCTTGCAGCAGCGAATACTCCCAACTCCGAAGGCTCCGGAAGCTCTATGAGCTATCAAAATGAAGCCCTACGAGTCTTCTTTCATTTGGCTACTGTGGGGTTCGTTGAAGTTTCAGATCTGGGGAGATCTAGCTCAATTTGTGGAGGTGGGTCAGCAGGCCGTTGGCTTCCCTTCATCCTTCTTTGATCCATCGATTGAGGTAGGAATTCTCAACCAAATTTTGATCATGAGTATAGCAAGTTGTTCATATCGTCAAGATCTATCCATTGGGACTGAAAGCCCCAATTTTCATCAGGTGTGGAGTGAGTTATCACGGGTTTTCTAAGGTGATGTCCAAGTGTTCTTCATCCTAGGGTTTGAGTTTTCTCTCTCCGATTTGAGGTAGGATCTAACAACCAAACTCTAATTAACTTACATGATATAATCAGCATGTTATTATCTTTCATTTAACGTAGAAAGCCCCAAATTCCATTGAGCATGCCTCGTGAATTTCAAATTTTGGTAAGAGCATATCTAGAATATGTTTCATATAGTGTTCCTTTAAGTCAGAGCTTGATTTCGGGCTAATTTTGAGCCCTGTAACTTGATCTTCATGTAGCATATCATACATGGTTGGATTCATAATCGAGTCAGCTTTCTTTTGACACCAAAAGCCCCAAATTCCGTTGAGTATGTTGAGAGAATTGCATGATTTAGTAGAAGTAGGTCAAGAACTAGGGTTTTCATGAACTTATCATATATAAGTTGAGATTCAATCAATTTCTGTAACAATTCGTGTTTCAAAATTGTAGTTTTATGACCCTAGAATGTCTATTAATATTCCTAGATCATGTGGTTTTGATTTCAACTCAATTGGACCCCATTTGGATGAGTTTATGTGGTTTCCGGAAGCAACATTCGTTGCTGTTCTTGCAGGGGTCGACCCCAGGGGTCGACCCGTTTTATGGGCAACCCTGCAGGCCCGAGGGTCGACCCCAGGGGTCGTCCCCTCCTGTTCTTGCATGGGGGTCGACCCCAGGGGTCGACCCATTGCACAGGAATGTAGGGGTCGACCCCAAGGGTCGACCCATCTGAAGGAAATGGTGGGGGTCGACCCCAGGGGTCGACCCATCTTCAAAAATTGCTGGGGTCGACCCCAGGGGTCGACCCATTCAGCTTCCAGACCCCAGTTTTTCAGGGGTCGACCCCAGGGGTCGACCCGTACACCAGAAACCCGGTTTTCATCATTTTTCGACCCGAAGATGGATCCGAATCAGTGGGGAATCAACCCATTTAACTTAGACCCACTGAAATTATATTTTTGAAGAACAATTGACCTATTCATGTACCCCCCTTGATTTCAAATTTGCATTGGTCCTTTCTTGCAAACATAGTACAAAACACGATGTTTACCATCTGCATTACAACACTTACATTGGTTAAATAGAAACTCACATAATTAATGATTAATGGTGTAACTAAAACCCCTGATAATGCATTCTATTTCACCGTTGTGAGAGCTTGTTCTTTACCTCGACAACTTGTTCTAGCTTGTTGGCACTTTGGCTAATACAAATGATAATGGTTAATCATGATATCTTAACTTGGTGATTAGGATTAATATGTTGATTAGCTTGTTTGATTGCTGCTGTTTTACAGTAGCGCAGCACGATTAACTCTTGTTGTGACTTGGTTTCAATCTCCTTGATGATTATACTTACCTTAAAATTCTGGAAATGAATCTCTTTCCTACTTGAAGTTGTTATTACTACTTAGTTTAAACCTTAGAATTCTGGCCATAAACTGTGGAAGTCTAGATTCGTGGGATCTTTGATCTAAAGAAATCAATGCCTGGCAAACAATTACGGGCTCGGTCTAGTCCTAGGAAGAGCGCCCGAACACTACGTGTACCCCCGGGGAGGTGAATGACTAGGTGTGGCATTTGGCACCAGTACTTGACATGTGTTAAATCTAGGACTGTCCACTACTCTCTACATTACTTTCTACTACTTTTCACTTTCCACTCTTCACTGTTCTATACTCTACTTGTTGTTACTTTACTTGTTGATTACTTGGACGTGGAAATGAAATTACATACGTGCTTGACATGACTTAAATTATCTTGATATGGCCAACTTTTTATCATTATCTCCTGTAGTAAATTCTTGTCTTACCATTCTATTCATTATATTTCTTGACCTTGCAAGATCTTTGAATTTTGTTTCGTGATATCATCGTTATCTTTTTATTGTTTTATCATTTGTAGCATGACATTTTAAAATGTAATTAAACTGCTAATCACTTATACTTGTCTGTTATTTCCTACTGAGCGTCAGCTCATAGTTGTGTTTTCCCCCTTTTCCAGGCTGTTCAGGTGACGCACTTACCGATGGGGAAGGGCAGGAGTGATGTCTTGAGTGTATCAGTTCTAGTGTGTTAGTAGTGTGTTATCTTACTTTTAGTTGTGTTTTGGTGAGCATTTAGTCTCAGTCATGTTATTGAGCTTTAGTGATTGATTATTCCAGTTGTATTAAGTTGAACATGAGGTTATTGTATCAGTTGTGGTTTGTTAATGATCATTTAGTATTTCCATCTTGTAGCACTTGTGTATTATTTTAGATTAGTTCTCTCTCTTGCCAGCGTGTCTCTAACTGTACGTCCCGATATTTTCGCCTTGTTCGGGGCGTGACAGTTTAGTTGGTATCAGAGCCCTAGGTTTCACATTCCTAGGTTCCCTAAGTTTTATGTTTTCTTGCATTGCATCCCAATAACCGGTATATCAAAAGGTGTTGTCCGAACGTTAGGCTACGCCTATCGGAAAGGTCGCACACATGCGCGAGTGGTCTTCGGACCGATTACCTCCGCCAGGTACCGAGTTTTGGTCGTGTCTAGGTGCATTAGATCCCTAACCTTGTGAAAGTTTAAGACCTGACCTGTGAGATTGGGTAGAACTTGGGTTAAGTTCGTTCCTTAATCGTGCTTTATCTATCTTATTGGACCTAAGTAACCTATTTCTCGTGTAGATGGTAGCTGATCGTGCTGAATGGAGGAACCTGCAGTGTACGGTTCAAGGCCTTACTCAGGCCCTTCAGCAAGTAGCTCAGGCAGGAGCGGCACAGCTTGGCACCGGTGATCTATACCGGAACTTCCGAGGGATGAATCCGCCAAGGTTTGCGGGTTCGACCGACCCTGACCAAGCCGAGCACTGGCTAGATGAGATGGGGAGGATCTTTGAAGTTATGCAATGCACCAACCAGGAGCGTGTCCTTTTGTCCATATTTCAACTGGAACATGATGCACGTACTTGGTGGGATTCTATCAAGGCAACTCTCGGTGATCGGCAAGTTATGTGGGAAGAGTTCGAAGAATTCTTCAACAGCAAGTATTTTTCTGATAGAGTGCAAGAGAAGAAAGCGACAGAGTTCGCGGCCCTGAAACAGCCAGGTTTGTCCGTGGCAGAGTATGAGGCTCAATTTGCACGGCTTTCTCGATATGCTACACATCTCATTTCCACCGAGAAAATGAAGGCGAAGCGCTTTCTCAATGGATTGAAGCTTCATTATATCAACCAATTGGCACCGATGGAGATTTCCACGTATTCTGAGGTGGTAAGGAAAGCGCAAGTTCTGGAGGATACTCTTGAAATGACGGAGAGAATCCGTGGGAAAGGCACCAAGAAAGAATTACCTACGGGTTCCGGGAGTGTCAAACCCGGGTATACCAAGAAGAGGCCTGTTAGTGGACCTGGTTCGTGGAGCGGGTCCGGATCGTGGAAGGGCAAGATGCCGAGGCATGAAGATAAGAAGCCTGGCCCTATTGTTCCATTCAAGGGCGTGTGCAACTATTATGATCGTCCGGGTCACAAGATAGAGGAGTGCTGGCGCAAGCTAGGCACCTGTTTGCGATGTGGAAGCAAGGAGCACCGTATCCCCAATTGTCCTCTCATATCGGAGCAAGCTACACCGGCAAAACCTCTAGTCTTCAAGAAACCACAAGGCAAGCTTCAAGCTTTACATGCAGATGAAACTGGGATTTCTGATGGCGGACTCGTTGAAGGTACCCTTACTATAATCGATAAGCCCGCATTTGCTCTCTTTCATACTGGTGCAACACATTCATTTATTTCTCAGAGATTTGCTAAGTCTTTAGCTGTGGAACCTGTTCTGATGAATTCTCCGTTAGAGATATCAACCCCTATTGGCACTAGATCATCAATCCAGTATTTTTATCCCTCTAGTGCGGTGATGATTGGTGAACAGAACTTACCAGCAGATTTGGTCTGCATGGACATGAAGGATTATGATGTAATCCTAGGAGCAGATTGGTTGGCTCGATATGAGGTTAACGTTCACTGCAGTTCTAGCTCCGTGTCTTTTACTAGGCACCCGAGACTTTCTTTTGTGGGTGTTAAGCATCACAACTCGGTGTCACTTATTTCGGCTCTCCGAGCTGATAAGCTGATGAGACGTGGATGTGAGGCTTTTCTAGCCTTTATTTGTGCAACCCCTGAGCAGCAGATTGAGATCAAGGACATTCCTGTTGTCGAGATTTTCCTGATGTCTTTCCGGAGGAACTACCAGGACTTCCGCCTGAGCGGGAGGTTATCTTTTCTATTGATCTTATTCCTGGCACATCTCCTATTTCTAAGGCTCCTTATCATATGTCTCCTGCGGAACTGAGGGAACTGAAGCAGCAACTGATGGAATTGCTTGAGAAGGGTTTTATTCATCCTAGTACTTCTCCGTGGGGAGCCCCTGTGTTATTCGTTAGGAAGAAAGATGGTTCGATGAGGCTGTGCATTGATTATCGGCAATTAAACCAGCAGACTGTCAAGAATAAATATCCCTTGCCGAGGATTGACGAGCTATTTGACCAGATAGCAGGAGCTCAATATTTCTCTAAGATCGATCTTCGATCTGGATATCACCAGTTGCGGATTAAGGAGGAGGATATCTATAAATCAGCTTTCCGCAGCAGGTATGGTCATTTTGAATTTGTCGTTATGCCTTTTGGTCTAACGAATGCTCCAGCAGCTTTCATGCAGTTGATGAACAATGTATTTCGACCCTATCTTGATCAATGAGTCGTGGTCTTTATTGATGACATCCTGATTTATTCTAAGAATGAGGAGGAGCATGCTGAGCATCTGAGAATGGCATTGCAACTGTTAAGAGATCATCAACTATATGCTAAGTTCAGTAAGTGTGAATTCTGGTTGCAAGAGGTGTCCTTTCTAAGACATATCATTACGAAGAACGGTATTTCTGTTGATCCTTCGAAGGTCGAGGCAGTGAAGAATTGGGAACAACCTACCAGTGTGACAGAAGTTAGAAGTTTCTTAGGCCTGACAGGCTATTATCGAAGATTTATTCAAGATTTCTCTAAGATTGCGGTACCTATGACAAGATTAACCCGCAAGGAAAATAAGTTTGATTGGTCAGATGATTGTCAACGAAGCTTTCAGACTCTGAAGGAGTGTTTGACTACTGCACCTGTTTTGGCTTTACCTTCTGGTGAAGGAGGATTTGTTGTTTATACTGATGCTTCAGGTATTGGCTTAGGCTGTGTACTCATGCAGCATGGGAAGGTGATTGCCTATTCCTCTAGGCAGTTGAGGAAGCACAAAGATAATTATCCTGTTCATGATTTGGAACTTGCTGCAGTCGTGTTTGCTTTGAAGATATGGAGGCATTACTTATATGGAGAACCTTTACAGTGTTTTCAGATCATAAGAGTTTGAAGTATTTATTTTCTCAGAAGGAACTCAACATGAGGAAGCGGAGATGGTTGGAGTACTTGAAAGACTTCGACTTCTCGATTGAGTATCATCCTGGCAAAGGTAATGTTGTGGCAGATGCATTAAGCCGGAAGCCAGTAGCTAGATTGTCAAGTCTCATGTTACAAGAATGGAGGTTGTTGGAACAATTATCTAGTCTGGATCTTAATATCGACAATGATCGGGTCTTGATTGCTCAGATTCAACTTAAACCTGAATTATTAATGGAGATCAAGTCCTTGCAAGATAATGATCCCGAGTTGGTAGAGATCAGGGGAAGCTTGAGCAGCAGACCTGACTTTATGTTGGCTGATGATGGTAGATTATTATTTAAAGGTAGAACTTGTGTTCCGGATGAGGCTACAATAAAGAACAAAATTCTTGAGGAAGCTCATAGATCCAGATATACCATTCATCCTGGAGGCACTAAGATGTACCGAGATTTGAAAAGGTCCTTTTGGTGGCCGAATATGAAAAGAGAAGTTGCAGATTTTGTGAGTAGATGTTTGGTATGTCAGCAAGTTAAGGCCGAACATTTCAGACCAGCAGAGAAATTGAAACCACTCGACATACCCCAATGGAAGTGGGAAAGCATTAGCATGGATTTCATTATGGGTCTACCTAAGACTCGTGGTGGATTTGATGCGATATGGGTGATTGTCGATCGATTGACAAAGTCGGCTCATTTCTTACCAATTAAGTCCAAGTGGATGATTGATGTATTGGCTGCTTTGTATATAAAGGAAGTGGTGAGATTGCATGGTATTCCAGTGAATATAATATCTGATAGAGACCCCAGATTTACTTCACATTTCTGGAGGGGACTGCAAGAGTCTTTGGGTACTCGTCTGAATTTTAGTACTGCTTTTCATCCACAGACAGATGGACAGACTGAAAGAACCAATCAGATAGTGGAAGATATGCTGCGAGCTTGCATGATTGATTTCGGTGGTAATTGGAGTGAGTATTTGGCATTAATTGAATTCGCCTACAATAACAGCTATCAGTCTAGTATTCAGATGGCTCCTTTTGAAGCACTATATGGTAGAAGTTGTCGTTCCCCGTTGTGTTGGGACAAGGTAGGTGAGAAACAGTGGCTTGGACCAGATCTTGTTTCGGAATCATCACAGAACATCCGTGTTATCCGAGACCGGTTACAAGTAGCCCAGTCAAGACAGAAGAGTTATGCCGGCAACAGAAGGAGAGCATTGAAATTTCAGGTTGGCGAGCATGTGTTCTTAAAGGTCTCTCCAACGAGAGGGATCCGAAGATTTGGCATTCATGGCAAGCTGAGTCCGAGGTACATTGGTCCATTTGAGATTCTAGATAGAGTGGGAGAGGTGGCATACAGACTGGCTTTACCACCGCATTTTTCTGGCGTACACAATGTTTTCCATGTGTCTATGTTGCGGAAATATGTGTACGATCCCACTCATATCATTCAGCAAGTGGATTTTAAACTGAAGGAAGATTTGACCTATGAGGAAAGACCTGTCAAGATTCTGGACCAGAAGCAACAGCAACTCCGGAATCGTTTGATACCGATGGTCAAGATTCAGTGGAGTCGGCGTGGGACCGAAGAAGCTACATGGGAGTCTGAAGAGACTATGCGAAAGCGGTATCCCGATCTATTCTAGGTGAGCGATCTTTTTATACTCTCAGTTTTAGTGCAGTGAATTTGGAGGACCAAATTCCTTTAAGTAGGGGAGGGTGTAAGACCCCAAATTATTTAATTGAGCCCAATATTTCTTATTTAGCTTTTATTAATTGAGAAAAGAATTTTATTGAATTAATAATTGAATTTCGGATTTATTAATATTTAATTCGTTAGAAATAGTATGAGTGAAAATTCGACTACCTTAGAAAAATCTGTAAAAATAGTAAATATGTTAAGGTCGAGGTAGATAACAACTTTTCCTTCTGGCATTAAGCCATTGTAAATCCATGGTAAGATTTATTTAGAGTTAAAAACCAAAAGTGCACACTTTTGACCCATACCTAACCCTTAGATTAAAACACGAAATTCGACCTGAATACTCAACCAAATGAACTGAAATCAGTGGCAAATGGAAGGCCACAATGTAAGGAACATTTACCCTCAATCAATTTGAGGTAAACCTAGCCCCAAAATGTGCTGCCGACATAGTTTGGTCAAGTCAAGGATTTCGGCGTCATTTCTAAACACGTAGCTTGCAGCAGCGAATACTCCCAACTCCGAAGGCTCCAGAAGCTCTATGAGCTATCAAAATGAAGCCCTACGAGTCTTCTTTCATTTGGCTACTGTGGGGTTCACTGAAGTTTCAGATCTGGGGATTTCTAGCTCAATTTGTGGAGGTGGGTCAGCAGGCCGTTGGCTTCCCTTCATCCTTCTTTGATCCATCGATTGAGGTAGGAATTCTCAACCAAATTTTGATCATGAGTATAGCAAGTTGTTCATATCGTCGAGATCTATCCAATGGGACTGAAAGCCCCAATTTTCATCAGGTGTGGAGTGAGTTATCACGGGTTTTCTAAGGTGCTGTCCAAGTGTTTTTCATCCTAGGGTTTGAGTTTTCTCTCTCCGATTTGAGGTAAGATCTAACAACCAAACTCTAATTAACTTACATGATATAATCAGCATGTTATTATCTTTCATTTAACGTAGAAAGCCCCAAATTCCATTGAGCATGCCTCGTGAATTTCGAATTTTTGTAAGAGCATATCTAGAATATGTTTCATATAGTGTTCCTTTAAGTCAGGACTTGATTTCGGGGTAATTTTGAGCCCTGTAACTTGATCTTCATGTAGCATATCATACATGGTTGGATTCATAATCGAGTCAGCTTTCTTTTGACACCAAAAGCCCCAAATTCCGTTGAGTATGTTGAGAGAATTGCATGATTTAGTAGAAGTAGGTCAAGAACTAGGGTTTTCATGAACTTATCATATATAAGTTGAGATTCAATCAATTTCTGTAATAATTCGTGTTTCAAAATTATAGTTTTATGACCCTAGAATGTCTATTAATATTCCTAGATCATGTGGTTTTGATTTCAACTCAATTGGACCCCATTTGGATGAGTTTATGTGGTTTCCGGAAGCAACATTCGTTGCTGTTCTTGCAGGGGTCGACCCCAGGGGTCGACCCGTTTTATGGGCAACCCTGCAGGCCCGAGGGTCGACCCCAGGGGTCGTCCCCTCCTGTTCCTGCATGGGGGTCGACCCTAGGGGTCGACCCATTGCACAGGAATGTAGGGGTCGACCCCAGGGGTCGACCCATCTGAAGGAAATGGTGGGGGTCGACCCCAGGGGTCGACCCATCTTCAAAAATTGCTGGGGTCGACCCCAGGGGTCGACCCATTCAGCTTCCAGACCCCAATTTTTCAAGGGTCGACCCCAGGGGTCGACCCGTACACCAGAAACCCGGTTTTCATCATTTTTCGACCCGAAGATGGATCCGAATCAGTGGGGAATCAACCCATTTAACTTAGACCCACTGAAATTATATTTTTGAAGAACAATTGACCTATTCATGTACCCCCCTTGATTTCAAATTTGCATTGGTCCTTTCTTGCAAACATAGTACAAAACACGATGTTTACCATCTCCATTACAACACTTACATTGGTTAAATAGAAACTCACATAATTAATGATTAATGGTGTAACTAAAACCCCTGATAATGCATTCTATTTCACCGTTGTGAGAGCTTGTTCTTTACCTCGACAACTTGTTCTAGCTTGTTGGCACTTTGGCTAATACAAATGATAATGGTTAATCATGATATCTTAACTTGGTGATTAGGATTAATATGCTGATTAGCTTGTTTGATTGCTGCTGTTTTACAGTAGCGCAGCACGATTAACTCTTGTTGTGACTTGGTTTGGATCTCCTTGATGATTATACTTACCTTGAAATTCTGGAAATGAATCTCTTTCCTACTTGAAGTTGTTATTGCTACTTAGTTTAAACCTTGGAATTCTGGCCATAAACTGTGGAAGTCTAGATTCGTGGGATCCTTGATCCAAAGAAATCAATGCCTGGCAAACAATTAAGGGCTCGGTCTAGTCCTGGGAAGAGCGCCGGAACACTACGTGTACCCCCGGGGAGGTGAATGACTAGGTGTGGCATTTGGCACCAGTACTTGATATGTGTTAAATCTAGGACTGTCCACTACTCTCTACATTACTTTCTACTACTTTTCACTTTCCACTCTTCACTGTTCTATACTCTACTTGTTGTTACTTTACTTATTGATTACTTGGACATGGAAATGAAATTACATACGTGCTTGACATGACTTGAATTATCTTGATATGGCCAACTTTTTATCGTTATCTCCTGTAGTAAATTCTTGTCTTACCATTCTATTCATTATATTTCTTGACCTTGCAAGATCTTTGAATTTTGTTTCGTGATATCATCGTTATCTTTTTATTGTTTTATCATTTGTAGCATGACATTTTAAAATGTAATTAAACTGTTAATCACTTATACTTGTCTGTTATTTCCTACTGAGCGTCAGCTCATAGTTGTGTTTTCCCCCTTTTCCAGGCTGTTCAGGTGACGCACTTACCGATGGGGAAGGGCAGGAGTGATGTGTTGAGTGTATCAGTTCTAGTGTGTTAGTAGTGTGTTATCTTACTTTTAGTTGTGTTTTGGTGAGCATTTAGTCTCAGTCATGTTATTGAGCTTTAGTGATTGATTATTCCAGTTGTATTAAGTTGAACATGAGGTTATTGTATCAGTTGTGGTTTGTTAATGATCATTTAGTATTTCCATCTTGTAGCACTTGTGTATTATTTTAGATTAGTTCTCTCTCTTGCCAGCGTGTCTCTAACTGTACGTCCCGATATTTCCGCCTTGTTCGGGGCGTGACACCCGGAGTTTCTCCCCCTGCTCCTGTTTGAGAGCCAATAGCCCCACTACCGACCTTGGGGGGGCGCTGCCGGTGAAACTCTCCTTAAACACTCGCCTGAATTACTTGAAGTCCCGGATGGATCTGGGGGCGAGGGCCCGGAACCATGCTTGGGCGCCTTGGACCAGGGTGGTCACAAAGGCTCGGTGCTTGATGGCGTCGGACGCCCCGTGAAGGGTCATTAGAGCGTCGAAGCTGTCGAAGTGGTCGGCCGGGTCACCCTGGCTGTCGTAAGACTTGAAGGTCAGAATGGAGATTTTGGGAGATATCTCTGCTATCAAGATGCAGTCAGAGAACGGGGATTTCTCCTCGTCCTCTGCTGGGAAGGTCTTCTCCAGGGCGCGTAAGGCGCGCTCCTGCTCTACAAAGCGCCTATCGAACTCTCGCAGTCAGAGGGATAACTCCGGCTGTCGTTGCACCGTGGGGCTAGGGGGGCTGTTTTGGCATTCCCCAAGGACTTCGGTCTCTGGGTGCACATGACGTGCCCCAGGATTTCCCCTTTTCAGCGTGGAGGAGGCCTCTTGCTTCGGAGGAGGGGCTTGTGAAGGTCCTCCTGACCTGTTACAAATAAGCCGCCATCCTTGGAGGGTGAAGAGGCCTCCGACAGTGTGTTGGGACGCGTCTCTGCGGGGTGGGCTTTTCAGAGGGGCGCGTGACCTTCCTTTCCCAGCCGCCTGGGTCCTCATGAGTTCCACGAGGACGTCCAGTTTTGCGTTGAGGGCTTGGAAAGCGTCAGTGCCCCCGTTAGATGGTTGCTCCACCGCCGTGGGTGGAGGAGATTCGTTGGCTGGGGTGCTGGCGTTGGAGGGGGCGTTTTGTGTGGTCTGAGAGGGGCCCTCTCCCACCGCCACCACGGCCTTTTCCCTATTACCGGTGGACCTCCTCCCGGTACTCCTTCACGCCATACTGGCTCTTTGATCGTTTCCCACAGACTACGCCAGATGAAGAGGGGCGATCTCGCGCTGGTCCTGAGCTGGAGGAGATGATCACCGAACAGTGAACTACAAGGAAGGGAAATGGATCAGGGGGCCCAGGGATGGTTCCCTAGGGAAAACCCTTCGATGTCTAAGTCATTAGAGTAGTGGTGGAAGCTATGAAGGGAGGAAGAAGGAGATGCACGAGATCCCTCTCCACCAAGGTGGTGAAGTGGTTCCTGCTCAGGGAGCTTTAGGCATGTGTTGGCCTTACCTTTCGCTGGAGGGGGTCCCAGGTTTAAATAGTGCGCCAGCCTTATGAGTCCCGTAAGCTGAGGAGTTTCAGGCGGGGGTTACGTCCTCGATGTGGGCTCTTTACATCCTCGACGTGGGCTCTTTACGTCCTCATCGTGGGCTCTTTATGGCCTTGAGGATCCCTGGGCCCCCTTATACTTATAAACTCCTGCTCAGAAAGGGCTCTCAATGGCAGCGTGGATAAGTATCCGTCGGTCGACCAAAGCGTGTAGAGTGCCAGCCCTGTCCCGGGCGATAGGCATTGCTCGGGTGAGGTTCGGTCGAAGTGGGCGCTGGGTGCTAGCCCTTATCCCGACGAGGGTGATAGGTAGGGCATGGGTCTTCCTCCGATCGGATCGACGCTCGGCCTTCCGAGCCTAATGGCCGTCTAGGAAGTGCTTGATCCCGAGTGAACTTATTGGGCTTTTATGCTAAGTGGGCCCTGCGAGGCGGTCACTTAGATGAGCTGGGCCTCGTTCGGTCTCACGGGACCTAGTTCGGCCGCTCTTAGATGCGCTACAAAAATCTCCCTCTCCAATACCTATAAACATAAGGGCTTCCTACAAACACTTACAAACTTATCACGTTCGAACATGCATTCACCTTAGGGTTTCTGATCGAAGACGGCTGAGGTTTTGGCAAGGGAGGATTAACATGGATGATCAAAGCCTATTAGGATTTTTATATGGGAAGGTTAAATCCCATTAGGATGTGAAGGAATCGTCAAAGCCAAAAATCTATAAATATGACCCCTACAATCGGCGGAAGCACCTTGTCGCTGCCAAAGTATCATCGTCCTACTTCCCTCGTCGTATTTATTCTGGCTGTCGTAAAAGATGAAGCTTGCTTTCTTCTTCTTACGAGTTGCAGTTGCTGGTGTAGCTGCTACTGCCCTTCTTCCTTTTGCTATAGTGAATGGAAGAAGAAGTCTTCTTCCCTGCTGCCTCTTCCTCTTGCTATAGTCGCCGTGGGATTTCCCTTTGCTACCACGGTTGCTGCCGAAGGATCGAGCATCTTCTTCTATCACTACTGCTGCTACAGTTGGATCTGCTGCACCTCTTATTCTTCTTCTATTCTTTGTCCATCATCCAGATCAAGCCAAAAAGGTCAGTTTTCTGAAGTATATAAGCCCACGATAGATAGTGAAAGAAAATTGCATGCATCCGTGTTGATATATCATGATTTCGTAGCCTCTTCTATTCCGTTTACGTAGTCTTTTTGAGTTTTCTGTCTGCATGAAAATAGCAATCATATATTGGCCGCCTATTAATGAACGACCGCATAGAAGGTCGTAAATTATGAATTTGTGACGGTTCTCTCGTCGCCAAGTAGTGTGCGACCACACCCCTGTCGCTATTTCCTGTAAACAGAATTAATAAATAGAACATGTTTAAAATTTAATACCTATGAAATCTAGCAATAAAATTCTTGTATGAGCATGTTTCTAGATTCCCTATATTTTTCACTAGCTATCCATGTCTTTAGTTTCTATAAATTTCAGGTAAATAGTGAAGTGCTACTATTTATGTACAAATGAATAGTGATTTGTGTCTGTGAACGTGTCTGCCCGATGCGTAGCAGTAAAAGAATGGACGACTGTCTCACAGTCGCCAATTAATGAATGTGCGCCCCTATGAGGAGCCGTTGTTTATAAATATTTAGTAAAACTATAAAATATAGGAAAATCATGATTCTGCGACATGATCATAGACGCTATTTAAAGATTGAGCGCCGTTGCATATGGTCACCAATTATAATTAAATTCTATTGATTTCTAGAAATTTTTAGAATTAGCGCCCCTTCACAATGTCGCTAATTCCTAGTATATTTTCCTAGAATTTTGAAAAATACTGATTAGGCGACATTTCACACGAACGCACAATCATGATTGAGCGCCCGTCTAAATGGACGCCAATTCTTGTCTCTGAGTTTTCATCGCGTTTCTAGCCCATATCGCGAGTTTACTTGGCACTCTCATCTCACATCCGTAGATGGAGTCCCTATTTTGTTTCTATCGATTACACACTAACTCTTGGTGATGATTGGACCCTCCACGGGATATTCCTTCCTTCGGACTGGTACTTTCTTCATTGAGACCTTCGTAAGTCTACGCTAGCCTTGGATTCTCTCAAGGCAACCGAGCAGGTTGTACACTAAAAACCCTGGAACCCTTACTTGTCATTTCACTCTGAAGAAACGTGATGGTTTAGCCCTCTTAGAGCGCTGTTTCTGGCCTCTTTGAGAAGTCTGCTCTCTATCTGGAAACTACGACCATGACTTGGACACCAAAAGGAATTGGCGACTTGGACAGCGGTGCAGATTACTGATTTAGCGACCTGAACATGGATGCTATTTCTTCATGCCTGCACTGTTCATAGGAATGAGCGACCATATAGTGGACACTGTTTCTATAATTGATAGCCACTAAGTGGACACCAATTACCCAGTTTCATGATATGTCATCGTTTTTCATGCAATTTAACAGTATGTCATTCTTGTTCAAGTTCTGTCCTTGAACTCTTTCATTATGTGAAATCTACCTTATCATCCTACAATGGCTTACTCCTTCGGAACTATATTGACTATAAACTATAGTGGATGTCTAAAAATATATACATGACTCAATGCTAATGCATATAGGCCCCGATCTGGTCCTAGGAGGAGCACCCGAAAGTACTTGTGCCCATAAAAATCTTACCGATGTACCTCTGCTCTAGGCTGTGCCCTCCTTTGCCCTCGCCACCATGGCTAGCCAAGGGGGGCCTTGCGCCTCCCCCTCCTGCCCTCCGGCCTGCCTCTCCTCCGTCGGCCTCCTGCCTCTCTCCTGCTGCGGTGGCTGGAGGTGTTTCTTCCTCAGTCGGCCCTAGATTTGGGCTTTTGGCCCCCTTGGCTGCTGGAGCTTCTAGCTGTCCGCTCGCTCTTCCCTGGTCCGTTGTTGTTGGCTATAATCCCGGTGTGCAGCCCTCTTCCCCTGCTGATGTGTGTGATGGTCCTCTTACTGGGGTGAAGGCCGCACCTTCTACTACACCTTCATCCTTTGCTCAGGCGGTGTTGAAGTCCCTTTTTGACACCCATTTTTTTGCCAATGAGTTGAGTCGTTCCTCTTACTCCCATTTGTTGATGCCTCGAGTTGTCCATCACTCGTTGGGGCTATTTTCAGGCACGTTCTGGGCCAGTTTTATGGGTAGCCTCCCTCCCTGGCTAGGTTTGTTTCAATTCTGGGCTTAATGGGCCTTGGTTTTGGTTAATTGAGATTTTCTATGAGTTTCAAGCACCCATGTACATGTACGGTTCATCCTTGGCCGCTCAATCAATGTGCGGTTGATAGTAGGCCATCCATATATTTTGGCATATTTTGGTTAATTTTCTGAATTTCCGCCGATAGGCATTTATGCGGTCTTCTCCTAGCCGTTCAACATGATGGACGGACAGATAGTAGCCGTTCATCTCCCAGAGTCCTACGCTTGGTGGTCTTCTTAGATAATTACCCAATTAATCTATTTTTCACCGACAAGGCTAGAATGGTTGTTCTTTGGCCGCTCTAACTTTGAACGGTCTAATCATAGCCGTTCATCTATGAGAGTCCAACGGTGAGGTTTCTGGTCAGTTCGATGAATAGTTGGATAATACTTATGATTTATTGAATTTCCACCTACAGGGTTGGACGGCCTAGGGTGTGGCCGCACATCTCGTTGGGTGGTCCATCATGAGACCGTTCATCTGCTCGATTCCTGAAAGATTAACAGATTTTCTCTCTCTATCCGTGGTTTTATCCCTAACTTCTCCCGTCATTTTCCCCGTGGATATTGAGCCATTTCGAGTGCCGTTTCTTCTGGATGAGAGATAATTCGATTATCTTCATCTTTCCTTTGATTATCTCGACCTGAAAATACCTAAAAACCCTAATTTCGGGCCTGGCTTCCTAGGCTCTATAAATAGACCCTAGAGGCTATCTTCGAAAGGGGGGGAGATTTCAGGTCATGGCGAAGCCCTGCCGAATCCTTGAGTGACCTACGACCAGGGAGGGAGGCCTTCTATGTCCATACATGCCTCCAGTCCACGGAGTAACTTTCATTTTGAGCCTTTTTTATATTTGATAGTCCGTCATTCCCTTTTGGTTGCATGCATCATTCTCCACGTTTTTCTTCACTTGCACTATCATTCACACACCCTCCCACGTTCTTGACGCCCCCAGGGGTTTAAAACTCCCCAGGTATCCCCCACTTCATTTAGTTACGTTTATTTCCTTTCATGTTAGCATTTACTACACTCTATAGTTCTGATATTAGGTTTTTCTTTGTGTTTTACACTCTGTTTCGCAGGTCAGCAACTCACTAACGCGAGGCCCATCCTTTCTGGTCGGCCGGAAAGGGTGGAGGTTGGACTCTTACAACTTCTGGCGTGGTGATCTTGCGTGGTTCCCATATGTCCGTTCAAGAGGAGGTGCCCAGAACGGGCTTTCCTTCTTCTCAAGCCGGATCCCCTTATCCGGCCCATCATCATTATCCTGGTCAAAATTCATCATCTCTTGCTCAGGCTGGCCCATATCCTTCTCGGACTCTTCCTACCGAGGAGATGTTCGCTCAAGCCCAATGCCAGCTTGATGAATTGCAACGCCGAATCAATCCCTAAACTTCTTTGGATATCCCATTTGCATTCCATGGTCTTCAGCTTCCGCCACGTTCACAGATGGTGGAATTGGAATTGGTGACCCCTACGTCCTGGGGCATATTCCATTTGATGAATTGGTGACCCCTACGTCCCGGGCCATATTCTAAATCTTGCTTGGAATTGGTGACCCCTACGTCCATTTGAAGGATTTCCTATATGAGTCGGCACAGTTCCAACATGATCAACGCTTGATGGCCTATTTGTTTGGTCTATCTTTAGAGGGCTCGGCCAAGGATTGGTTCTTCACATTGCCGCAAGAGCAGATGGTGAATTTTCAGGCCGTCCAAGCAAGATTTATTCAGCAGTACCAGGACCAGGTCAGGCCCATATACTCTATGGTTGATCTGGCCCAAGAGAATATGAAGCCCGACGAAGGAATTCTCCACGTTTGTCAACCGCTGGCGTTGCCTGGCCATGCAAGTCCCGGGGCATATTCTGGAGGGCGAGCAAATCAAGATGGTTATTTCTAATACAACGCCCAAGCTTAGATGCATCTTAGCCCTGAACGATATCACTTCAAGGCAACAACTTTACACCCGAGCCCGCTTCATTAGCCAACAACTCCTAGTTTCTTTTGACCGAGAGTCTCCTTTACTGCCACCTTCTACGCCCATGTACGCCTCCCACCCGTCATCTTCTTTATATCCCTCCATGAGTCAGCCCTCCACTACATATCCCTCCACGAGTCGACCTTCCGCTCCCGCTTACAGACATACCTCCACATATGCCTCCACATGTCCCTCCACTACATCTCCCTTCACGAGTCAGCCCTCCGCTATTTCATCTCCCCACACCTCTACACTTCCGGTCAAAGAAACGCTACACCCAGAGCGGGTGGATGCCGTCCACTATATTCCCACTCCCTCCATGCCTCCACATCATTTTAGCCCTCCGCCTTCACCTACGCAATCCCCCTTGCCTACGTAACCCCCGCTACCATCTCCATTACCTTTTCATACCCCTCAGCATCCACCTTGCCTGAAGCGGGCTTCTCACTCTTCATTGCCAGAATCTCTTACAAACGTTTTCAGGGCTTTGATGGCCACCCATGCGTTGCAACTCCCTCCGGGTATGCCTTGCCGACCTACGGTCGGGAATTTGCTCAATTTCTGTGAATTCCATCATCAACAGGGGCATTTGATTGAGGACTGCCCCGAGTTCCGGGAACTTGTTTACCGTCTGGAAGATACGAAGATGATTGATTGGGCTGTCATACGCAAAGTTATTTCAGATCTCAGCAGCAAGCAGCAACAGCAGCAGCAAGTGCCGCCTAGGCAACCGTCTCCACTTCAAGACCAGGGGCACCCTAGTGTTTCTTCAGTTAATAAGATACCTGCTCCGCTACCCACTTCTTCCTCCATCCCATCTCCTCCACCACCTTTACCTACCCCAGCCTCCGCTTGGGCAACCTCTCTTTCACCCTCCGTTTTCACCACCACACCTGTCCCCAACACCTCTCGACGTGTCGTAAAGATACGCCGAAGTGCGCCACTACCCGCCACTTCCCCCACTACGCCACTACTTTCCTCTCCTCCTTGTTCCCCACCCCTACCTTCACCTCCATTATCCCCATTGCCTTCACCATCTCCATCAACCACATCACCCCCTTTGCCACCCTCATCACCTTTGCCACCACCGCCACCACTTCTTTCACTCCCCCTTTCGCCATCATCCTCTGAGCCCGAGCAGGCCGAGCCTAAACCCACACCTCCACTTTTGCCTTTACTTCCACCCATACCCATCATCATCATTATTCCCCCATCACTTGCACCATCGTCGCCCACGCCCTTCAGACCTCCTTCTTCTAACCTCCCTCTACCACTTCCCGCTCCGCGGAGCAGGTACACTCTACCTTTGGTGCCCCTCAGGTCTAGTCCCCAGGGAGAAAAAGAGCCAAGCCAGGTTTTGACTGTGCATTGTAAGCTTCAAGATTTCATTTGCCGCATGCCGGTCCGAGCCCTGGTCCCTGGCTATTCTAGGGATAATGAGCCCGCACTTGCTATGAAGACAGTTGTTGAGAAGAGTTCTTGTGCACTGGTGCCAGTTTCTTCAAAAGCGAGGCCGGTGGCAGTCTCTTTGCTCGCCGGAGAATTCACTGTTGATGTTGTTATCACCTCTCGCTTGATTGCTATTCAGTTCACTGGCCCAGAAGAGTTTTCCGCCTGGATGGTGCTAAACCACACGGCCACCAAAAGTTTAATCAATTCAACATTCAAGGGGCAATTGGCCGTATCTTCTACATTTTTAAAGGACATTCTACACATCCTATGCAATCTCCCTCGACTTATTGGTGAGGCGGCCACGTCGACGCTGTGCATCGCCCTCCCTTAGTTTCATCCGGCACTTCTAGGAAGGGAGTTGTACTTCATGTCTGATTACCGAGAGGAGATGCCGAATCTTATGCTGTTGACACCAAGCTGTTGGATCGAGAGGACGGTCAAGCTAGAGGGGGAGGGGGTGAATAGGTTGACCCTTTAAAATTCTATACGCGATCACACTTGAAATATAGTGCAGAATGATAGAGATATGATCAACAACTAAACAACAAAGAGAATTGAGCCTAATCAAACATCTAACGACAGGAGAATGATCAGAGAAAGCAAACCACAAGAGAACACAATTTTAAGGTGGTTCAGTCTCCCTATGGAGACCTACGTCCACCTCCCCACTTAACCAGTGAGGAACCCTGCTGAGCTTTACAGCTTTGCTAAACCGAGGAAGTAGTTCCTCTACACTGCTGACTACACCAATAGAACACAAAGAGGAACGAATCCTCAGATCCGCTGTCAAACAGCTTGAAGGCAAACTACCTTGACACCCCTGATCTCAGCACAGCCCGCTGGATCAGAATCACCCTCTCTTCACTAAATCCAGTAGAAGAGAGGAGTACAATGTTCAATAACAAGAGAAAAATGAAAAGATAAGAAATCACACTTCAGCACTTGGACGTAGCGGAATTGGAATCACCAACAGAGAGATCCATGCGCATGAGGTTCAACCCTTGAATCTCCTCCGTCTAGAATGTAGAAGAGTCTTGGTGGCGTGATGATCTTCTGATCTGATTTTTCAGCAGCCTTCGTCCAGTTCTGCTCTCAGCCTTGGTCCCGTTCTGCTCTCAGCCTTAGTCCCGTTCTACTCTCAGCCTCTCTCCCTTGTTCTTCTCGGCTGAACCTATTTTGTGGTCTTCCCGCGCACAAAACAATTCACGTGAGGCAGGTGGGCCACCACCGTGATTTTCTGGTTATCCTCATGATTGCTCACGTGGGGAACCTTCTGGAGTGGTGGAAGGTACGAAAGCTTATCCGCTTGTGGCTGATGTGGCAGTTGACGACTGAAGGTGGGATCCACTTAACGCACTCAACAACTGGAATTAGATGGCGTCAACCCTCTTGCTCCAAGGAGTTGACGCAGCCTTCAGATATCTTCTTCCTACGAAACTCAAGTCTGATGTGTTGACTCCATCAGCCAGCTGCGTTAACGCATCGGCAATCCAGTGATCAAGGTCTTCGACAGATAGACGTGCTGCGTCGACGCTGCTAATCCATAGCGTTGACGCAGTGGTGTTCCAGAGCTGAATGTATATCAGACTCAATTACTGCGTGGACGCTGTCTTGCAATGGCGTTGACGCACTGCAGTATTCCAGTGAGCTATGGACTCTGCCTCATTAACTACTGCGTCGACGCTGCTGTAGCATGGAGTTGACGTAGCCAAGTGAATCTCTGAAATCCTCTTCAACTGAAGCGTGGACGCATTGAACTCCCAGCGTCGAACCTGTTCCTTTATTGCATCAAAAAGAAATTATATGAAAGTATTACTGAATCAATATTGTAATCAACATTTTTGAGTTGAATGCTACATTCACACTTCATTGTTGTCATCATCAAAACCAAGGGCACAACAATCTCCCCCTTTTTGATGATGGCAACTATGAGGTGAATGCCATTGCATCTAAATGATAAATGTTCAAACAAGAAGGTTCAGATCAACAGGATTTTAATTCAGTGACAGAAGAAAGCATCAATTTTGTCATTCATTCAGGTTCAGAGTTTTACATCATAGGCACAGACAGAAAGAAGAAAACACTTAGTCAGTCAACATATTTGATGCCAAGAAGAGGAAGACATTTAGTCATTCAACATATTTGCAGATGCAATGAGCTCTAATCTAGATTCTAGCTTTCAAAAATTCTCCCCCTTTGACATCATCAGAAGGGGGGTAAATGTGAAACTGTTGTCCAGAGTCATCTCAAGATTGGAAGTAACGATTGTATCTTCTGGCGGAAGGAGGTTGCTGGTGCTGACGAGAGGACTGCCCGTGAGTAGACTGAGATCCTTGAGGCTGCTAGCCAAACTGTTGTCCTGAAGTAGATTGTTCTCTTGCCAGTAAATCTCGGATATCCTGAGAGAGCTCACTCAGCTGATGACTTAGAGTGGTGCGTACACTGTCAATGGCAGAAGAAATATCATTTGTGACAGATTCCTTTGTTTTGAACTTGTCCCCAAGTGAAGTAACTTCTGCAGTTACTACTTTAATCTTTTCAACAACCGTAGTGAGGTTGTGTGGAAGAGCGTGGATTGGGCCTTTCAGGGTCTCGACGCTTATCCTTACGTCATAACATAAATCAATAATCTTACCAAAAGATGCAAGAAATGAAGCTTGATTATCATGCACAGTTGTCACCATGTCAGCTATCTTCTCAATGATAGTTAATACAGATTGTAGACCCTGCCGAGTAGCCTTGTCAGATTGGAGCTTGGTGATCAAACATTGTTTCCACTCGGATAAGAGGGAAATTTCAAACTTGGAGATTCTAGTGTGCATACTGTTGAAGTGATAATTTGTGAACTGCAGCAACCTATCCATCCTTGCTTCCTGTCGCTGCATCATTATAGTTATGTTGGCAAACATCTCTTCAACTGTGGCAGGTTGAGCTGCGCCAGAATAGGGAAAAGGTCTGTCATGTCTGTATTGACTGGAAAAAAGTTCAATACCTCCAGTCATAAGAGGTTCAAATGAGGGTGCAGACCCACTTGGCTCACTAGTTTCCTGCTGAGGACTTGGTGATCTATTGAAGAATTCAGTAGCATCTGTCCTTGGGGACTCTGTTCTTGGAGGACTACCCTCTGGTCGTACTTCTCTAACTGCAGGTAGAGGTGATGCATCTGTTCTGACATTATGATCAGTGTCTACAGTTGGAGGCACATGTTTCTGACTTGGTAGTATCCTCACTAGCTGTCCATTAATAACTTTGAATCCCATGAACTTCTGAATATAAGAGAGGGAGTAAACATTCCCATGAGGGATGATCATTTTCTTCTCAGAACCAAAATCTACGCCAACTTTTCGAAAGATGGCAGTCAATGGAGCAGCATAAGGAAGTGTTCTGGATTGTGTCAAGCAAGACCCCATCGTCTGAATAACTACATCAGGCAGTGAAATGTGTATTCTTTTCAGCATACAGTATAGCAGAAATCTCTGTATCTCAGTGACCCTTTCCCTACCACTACTCTGTGGTGTGATCATTGATGTGCACATATGGTGGAGCAGTCTATTCAATGGAGGGAACTGATTTGCTTTGAGACTAGATAAATAAGTTTCCCTTACATCTGAAGGATCACTAGGTTTGTCAGTCAGGAGAGCATAGGCATCATGTTCATCAAACTCAAAACTATGTAGCTGAACCCCATTCTTGGGGATTTTCCAGGCTCTGGAAAACAGCTTATTTGTTAGTTCGAAACTAACATTTTTGACAGTTGATGTAAGTTTCGGAATATGAGGCTCATATTTCAAATTGTGGTAGAACTCTCTAACCAGGGTGGGGTAATAGACCTTACGAGTTGTAACAAAAGACCACCAGCCCTGATATTCCAAGGTAGGAAATAGTTGCGGAAAAACTTCAAGCATTTCATGGTCGGTAGCAACAATATAGCGTGAAATGAGAACTTTCAGAGGTTCTTCAACGGTGACGGTAAGAGAGGGATCAGAGGGCATTACATGAGAGCTTTCCGCACCTTTCTATCCCTTCGCAGCACCTGAAGATGAACCCTTCTTTTCTGTCCTGACATCAGATGCCTTTCTCTTTTTGGTTGGCGGACTAGAATCGCGTGAACGTGTCTCTTTCCTCTTCCCTTTATCGTGAGCAGCTTTGGAGCGGGGCTCCATTTTGCCTTCGGCCGATGCTGAACTTCTTTGATGTTCCTCTGCCCTCTTCTTCCCCTTTTTAGTGGATGTCGGAGGAGCCATGGCAGCGAGATGAATGGAACAGGAAAGTGCTGTGAGGGTTTTGGAGAACACGGAAGGTAGAACGACAAAGGGTTTCGAAAGAAATGGAGACAAGCAGCGGTCACACTACGCTTTTAAAGAAGCTACGAAGCCCTTTTCTGAGAGCGGTTCAGCCGGTTCAAGTCAGGGAATCGGTTTGAGATGAGTCAAGAGACCCACTGCGTTGACGCATTGGAGTGGTGCGTAGACGCAGTGGTGTAACGATGAGATGTTATAGCCAAGAAGGAGGTTGTGAGAAAAACAGCCGAATTTAGGAAAAATTATTAAGCCACTGAGATGATGTTGAGAGACACTTACTTTCAAGGATTTTTAATTGTTGCAGATCAAGTTCCGTTGAAAGAGATATATGTAAATATGCTCCAATTCATTTAATGATAAAGAGAAGAAATAATCTTAAAACATTGAATTAAAAACCATGAACCATTAAAGGCACCTGCCTGGAAAAAAAAGTGGAACTCTTTTCACACTAGAACCATTTTCATTTCTGTCCCTTATATCTGTCAATTTTAAGATGCCTTTTAGAGAGAGAGAGAGAGAGGAATTTAACTGGCATTGACGATAGACTCAGTTGAATAAAGAGCTTCAGATCAATCACACTCACATGTTTTAATTATTTTTAACATTTTCAGCATTTTCAACTTTTTCAACTTATTTTCACGTTTTCATTAGCAGTCAAGTATAGCTAGCCTTTTGACACGGGTACACATGTTTATCAGACACCCGAGTCCCCGGTTACTCAGCATAGCAAACTATTCTGCATTGAAGGCCCAGAGTTGGCAACTGACGTCATGACATGCCTTTCAGCACTTTATAGGTGCATGAAGGTAGTTTCTCAGTTAACAGTTACCATTGCTCTGTAATGATTTATTTTTCACTTGAAGACATAGATAGCAGCTCACCTCATGACTTGCTCTTTAGCACTTCTTTGGTGCATAGGGCTAGTTTCTCAGTGAAGACCTACCATTGCTCTGCATTTTATAACATGTGTAAGGGATTGCTTCTTCAGCGTTTAAAAACTATTTTTGAGTTTATTACCAATACAAATATTAAATTTCTCTACACACAGTGGTTTCTTTACTTTGGAACAATAAGGTTCGAGAGATGATAAGGTCCTGGTTTTATTAAATTGTTCAGCTTTTATTCCATACATAGTGCATTATTGGGTTCAAAAGTTCTTGAATTCAAACATCATAAGAAGTATATATCTCCTATCATTAGCCATTCAGAACATATCTCATATTCAATAGGAATTATCACTGTAACTCCCCCTGAATTTAAGACTTCATCTACATATCCCAGTACTCAAGAAGTTTTCCCTCATGCTAGAACGTGAAAAGCATGTAATTGAGAATCAAAACGATGAGATAGATCAAAGAGGTGAGTGAATCTGAAGAAGAGGAGGCTCCAAGAAGAAAAGATTTAGAGAAGAGACTTCAAGAAGGAATGGCTACGTAGACTCAGAGCTAGGGCTGCGTTAACTCAATCCAACCATAGCGTCGACTCACTCATCCAGCCAGAGACACTTCACATCAGGTTTTCAAAGAATAAGCTGTCTGGTGCGTTAACTCTATCTCCACACTGCGTTAACTCACTTATCCAACTAGCAGTAACAACTCTGTACTTTATTCAGCCTTTTGTCATCGATAAATTAATCCTAAGCTAACTCCCCCTCAGACCATGCATGAATGAAATTATAACTGCCAATAACATGAGTATCATGCTAAAATTTTATTCATTATGAATTGATTGAAAGAAAGATAGACATAACATGCACAGATGACTAAGCTCCCCCTGAGTTTAAGACAGATACACTTCAAACCAAGACAAGTTCAATCATTCAGATTCCAAAAGATAAGTCAGGCACTCAAATCAGGCATCCAGATGATAATTGCACAGGCCAAGCTCTCTTCTAAGATAAGAGAATCTATCATTGTTCAGAGGCTTGGTAAAAATATCGGCCAATTGAGATTGTGATTCAACAAATATGAGTTTAAAATTTCCTTTAATTACTTCATCTCTTAAGAAATGGTGTCTAATTTCTATGTGTTTGGTCCTAGAGTGCTAGATAGGGTTTTTGGCCAGGTTTATGGCACTTGTGTTATCACACAATATTGGGACACATCCAAGATCAGTTTGATAATCTTGGAGTTGGTGTTTGATCCACAACACTTGAGTACCACAACTCCCTGCAGCGACATATTCTGCCTCTGCAGTGGATAGTGCCACTGAGTGTTGTTTCTTGGAAGCCCAAGAAATCAAACATCCTCCCAAAAATTGGCAATAGCCACTCGTGCTTTTCCTGTCGAGTTTGCATCCAGCATAGTCTGTATCTGAATAGGATACAAGATCAAAAGAGCAAGATGCAGGGTACCAAATCCCTAAATCTCGAGTTCCAGCAAGGTATCGAAAGATACTCTTGACAGAACTTAAGTGGGATTCTCTAGGATCAGATTGAAAGCGAGCACACATGCATACACAAAATTGAATGTCTGGCCTAGATGTAGTAAGATAGAGGAGTGATCCAATCATACCTCGATATGTTTTTGCATCAACCTGTTTACCTTTCAGATCTTCATCCAAGTTTGTGTTGGTGCTCATAGGAGTGCTGATTGCTTTCAGATTTTCCATTTTGTATTTCTTCAGCAACTCAGAAATGTACTTTGCCTGGTTGATGAAACATCCTTCCTTGCTCTGAGTAATTTGCAGACCTAGAAAAAATTTAAGCTCACCCATTAGACTCATTTCAAATTCGGTGGTCATTAAGCTCGCAAACTCCTCACACGTGTTGGGTTTAGTGGAACCAAAAACTATATCATCAACGTAAATTTGAACCAGAATAATATCTGAATTTCTTACCTTGGTGAATAGAGTTTGGTCCACTTTACCTCTAGAATAGCCTTTCTCTGTGAGGTACGAGCTGAGTCTATCATACCACGCTCGAGGTGCATGTTTGAGTCCATAAAGAGCTTTGTCCAATCTGTACACATGGTTAGGATTTTCTGTGCATTCAAAACCAGGGGGTTGTTCAACATAAACTTCTTCCTTTATTGACACATTTAGAAAAGCACTCTTTACATCCATTTGATGTAACATTATTCCATGACAGCAAGCATAAGCAAGTAATAATCTAATAGCTTCTAATCTAGCTACTGGAGCAAAAGATTCTTCAAAATCAATGCCAAATTCTTGATTATAACCCTGTGCTACCAGCCTAGCTTTATTCCTAACTACCATTCCATTTTCATTCTATTTATTTCTGAAGACCCATTTAGTTCCAATTACAGAAAGCTCTTTGGGTCTTGGCACAAGGTACCACACCTTTTTCCTTTTGAATTGATGTAATTCTTCATGCATTACGTTTATCCAATTACTATCTTTCAAAGCTTCAGCAACATTTTTTGGTTCAATTTGAGAGACAAGGGCCAGATTGTCCATTTCCTCAACACCTCTAAAATGAAATCTAGTTCTAACAGGTTTATGCAAGTTACCAATGACATTGGATAAAGGGTGATCCCTTAGCATCCTTACATCGGTTAAAGAGATACCTTCATTCATACCTGCATCACCATGGTGGGTTGATTCTGCATGATTATCATTTAGCCTTGTCTCTTCATCTTGGAGATTCTGTTCTTCCTTTTCATTAAGGAACTTCCCTTCATCTTCATCCCTACATAATTCCTCAATCTCAGAATTTTCATTCATTTCATCAAACACAATATGAGGGGATTCTTCAACAGCATATGTTTTTAGATTTAAGACTCTGTAGGCCTTACTAGAATATCCTAGAAGGATGGAAGGTTCACTCTTAGGTTCAAATTTGTCCAACGCCCATTTGTCATTATTTTGAACAAAGCATTTTGATCCAAAAGCTCTAAAATAAGCAACAGAAGGTCTCTTACCCTTCATCAATTCATATGGAGTCTTTTTGGACTGAGGTCTTACCATTGCCCTGTTTACAATGTAGCAAGCTATATTTACCGCCTCTGCCCAGAACTTCCTTGGGAGTTGTTCTTCAATCAGCATGGTTCTAGCCATCTCCACAAGGGTTCTATTTCTTCTTTCCACAACTCCATTTTGTTCGGGAGTTCTTGGAGATGAGAACTTGTGTGAAATTCCTGTGGCTTTGCAAAAATCATCAAATTCAGAATTGTCAAATTCTCCTCCATGATCTGACAAGATAGATGAAATGGCAAACTTACCATCCTGTTGCACATTCTTGAAGAATGCCTGAAATTCTTCAAATGCATCATTTTTGTGAGTTAGAAAGAACACCCAAGTAAACCTAGGGAAATCATCTACTAGAATAAATCCATATTTATTTCCACTCACACTAGCTGTTCTAGTTGGTCCAAACAAATCCATATGAATGAGTTCAAAAGGTTTAGATGATTGAATTTCAAGTCTAGACTTAAATGACTTTCTAGTGTGCTTACCTTGAGTGCATGCACTACAAACTTTGTCATTTTGTTTAAATGATACATCTGGCAGACCTTTCACCATGTTAAACTTTGCTAACTTATGCAAGACACTATAGCTAGCATGCCCTAGTCTGCGGTGCCACAGCCAAGCAAGTTCACTTTTATTCACAGCAAGACAAAGATTGTTATGTGCAGGGTCATCTAAATCTACCATGTACATGTTGTTTATTCTTTTTCCAATGAATTTAACTTTTTCAGAACTCATCTCTAAAATGGTGCAAGTATGAGCATCGAACACAACTTTATATCCTTTATCGCACAGCTGGCTTATACTAAGTAGATTATATTCTAAGCCATCTACAAGTAACACATCATCAATGAAATTTGAAGGATTTTTACCTACTTTACCTTTTCCAATTATTTTTCCTTTATTGTTTCCTCCAAATGTAACATGACCCCCGTCTTTCTCCACCAAGACACAGAATTTAGCTTTATCCCCCGTCATGTGCCTTGAGCAGCCGCTGTCGAGATACCAACGTTATGTACAGCTGCAAGACACTCCTGCAAAACACATTAAACAAGAGATTTTGGAACCCAGATATACTTGGGTCCCATCAAACCATAGGACGTGTTCAGGTAGGACATCAAGCTCTTGGGAATCCATAGTTGCTATTGTGAGGGTCTTTGATGTGGTAAGTTCAATGATTTGACAGATTTGTGATTATTCATGTGCCATTGATAGTGATGACTCCATGATGTACTGGGGAAATTTGACTTAAAGACTCTAGATGAATGCATGCTTCTTGGATGATTGAGAGTTGGATGCGTAGACCCTCTAGTGTTGCTGTGTTGACTCATCCACCTACCATATCTATCATGGGGGTTCTGGTACATGTAATGCGTTGACTCATGGTAGTGACTGCGTCGACGCATCTGAGTATTTCTGACCGAATGCCCTTTCTAGAAAGCTAGATGCGTTGACGCCATGTGACCAGTGCGTTGACGCGGTTGACTTCTACCAGACCTTGAACCTTCTGATCTTCTGTATGATTGCTGTTGGGTTGATGAATTACAGCTTGGATTCTTGTATTGACCTGAGGAGGCATATTTGAACATAAGTGTGCTTTTCTGTTTGTTAAGATTCAATGTTGCCTTCACTTTCTCATTTCCTTCTTCTTTTCTGATTTCATTAGACTGTTTTGATTTTTCCTCATTCTTCTCATCTTTTTTGTTTTCATCCATTTGATTCTCTTCAGATGTGTCCTTCCCAGAGACAAATGTCACCAATCTAGTTCCCAGTTCTTTCTTTTTAGTAGGTTTGAATCTAAGCCCTTCTTTTCCAAAGTTGCACTTAATTCCCATAACAGCATCAAGGTTGTTTTTACCCTCTGTCATTTTTTCGAGTGATGCTTGTTTGCTTAGGTTCTCATCCTCTAATTTCTTTAGATTTTCTTGAAGTTTTGCATTGACTCCACAAATGGCATCATATTTCTCTTCAGCAATTTTTACTTCTTTGTCCAATTTCTGCATTCTTAATTTCAATTCATCATGCATCTTCAGTAGAAAATCATTTTCTTTCTTCATTTCAATTAACTGTTTCTTATACTCATCTTTTTCTTCCAAGGCCCTTTTTAGACACATGATTTCAGCATCTAGCATTTTGACTTTTTCATTCAAATCATCTTCTTGACTAGTTTGATTTTTCTTTTTCTTTAGAGATATATTTTCCTTTTTAACACCTTCATACTTATCCAGCAATTCGTTAAAAGTTTCTTCCCAATCATTACAAGAGAAATCTGCAAAGGGAGAGGTTACCTCGACTTGATCATCACCATTTGCCATGAAGCACAGTTTCACCTCGCTTTCTTCTTCAGAGGTGCTTTCATCATCTTCATCTTTTTCTTCATCACTCCAAGTGCTTAGCATGGCCTTGGGCTTTTTTGTTTCTCCACTTTGTCTGTGTCTTTTTCATATTCTCAGGACACTCCGACTTGATGTGTCCTTGTTTCCTGCATCTGTAGCAAACAACTTTATCATATTTCTTAGGATTTTCTGGCTTGAGTTTTGAGCTAGTTCTTACCTGATATCCTTTATATCTAGCAGTCTTACCTCCCTTTGTTAAGAATTTTCTGAATTTCCTAGTAAGCATGGCTATTTCACTTGAGTCATCATCAGATGAAGATGACTGACTATCATCTGAGCTTTCCTTGCTGCTGGAACTAGCCTTCAATGCAAGGGGCTTTTTCTTCTTCATGTCCTCATCTGTTCTTTTCAGATTCAGTTCATAAGCCATGAGAGAACCTATTAGCTCATCTGGTTTGGTGGTGGGAAGGTTCCTAGATTCCTCAACGACCGTGGCTTTGGTATGCCAGATTGGAGTTAGGGATCTAAGAATCTTCCTAACCACCTCATAGTCACTATAGGTCTTTCCCAAACCTTTAAGACCATTCACAAGAAGAGTTAGTCTGGCATACATTTCAGATATATTTTCCTCAGGTTTCATCCGAAAAGATTCATATTCTGAAATTAACATGTTAGCTTTTGTCTCTCTTACCTCTGAGGTACCTTCGTAGATTACCTCGAGTCTATCCCACATTTCTTTTGCGTTGGAGCATGAGGATACACGCAAGAATTCCTTGGGATGGAGTGAGCACTGCATAATGTTCATGACTTGCCAATTTACGTTCGACTTTCGAATCTGCTCCTTCACCCAGAGTTCTTCATCGCCTTCAATTTGGTATGGCCCTTTGCTCACGACTCTCCAGATTTCATGATCCTGCGCTCTTAAAAATACTTGCATGTGATTTTTCCAGTACGAATAATTAGTTCCATCAAAAAATGGTGGCCTATTCACTGCATACCCCTCAGGCATGAGTCCTCTGTTCTCCATTAAATCTCTCTAGGCTGTGAAACTTTTGCAAGAGAGCCTGGCGCTCTGATACCACGTGTTGGATCCAGAGGACGGTCAAGCTAGAGGGGGAGGGGGTGAATAGGTTGACCCTTTAAAATTCTATGCGCGATCACACTTGAAATATAGTGCAGAATGATAGAGATATGATCAACAACTAAACAACAAAGAGAATTGAGCCTAATCAAACATCTAACGAGAGGAGAATGATCAGGGAAAGCAAACCACAAGAGAACACAATTTTAAGGTGGTTCGGTCTCCCTGTGGAGACCTACGTCCACCTCCCCACTTAACCAGTGAGGAACCCTGCTGAGCTTTACAGCTTTGCTAAACCGAGGAAGTAGTTCCTCTACACTGCTGACTACACCAATAGAACACAACGAGGAACGAATCCTCAGATCCGCTGTCAAACAGCTTGAAGGCAAACTACCTTGACACCCCTGATCTCAGCACAGCCCGCTGGATCAGAATCACCCTCTCTTCACTAAATCCTGTAGAAGAGAGGAGTATAATGTTCAATAACAAGAGAAAAATGAAAAGATAAGAAATCACACTTCAACACTTGGACGCAGCGGAATTGGAATCACCAACAGAGAGATCCATGCGCATGAGGTTCAACCCTTGAATCTCCTCCGTCTGGAATGTAGAAGAGTCTTGGTGGCGCGATGATATTATGATCTGATTTTTCAGTAGCGTTCGTCCAGTTCTACTCTCAGCCTTGGTCCCATTCTGCTCTCAGCCTTAGTCCCGTTCTACTCTCAGCCTCTCTCCCTTGTTCTTCTCAGCTGAACCTATTTTGTGGTCTTCCCGTGCACAAAACAATTCACGTGAGGCAGGTGGGCCACCACCGTGATTTCCTGGTTATCCTCATGATTGCTCACGTGGGGAACCTTCTGGAGTGGTGGAAGGTACGAAAGCTTATCCGCTTGTGGCTGATGTGGCAGTTGACGACTGAAGGTGGGATCCACTTAACGCGCTCAGCAACTGGAATTAGATGGCGTCAACCCTCTTGCTCCAAGGAGTTGACGCAGCCTTCAGATATCTTCTTCCTACGAAACTCAAGTCTGATGTGTTGACTCCATCAGCCACCTGTGTTAACGCATCGGCAATCCAGTGATCAAGGTCTTCGGCAGATAGACGTGCTGCGTCGACGCTACTAATCCATAGCGTTGACGCAGTGGTGTTCCAGAGCTAAATGTATATCAGACTCAATTACTGCGTGGACGCTGTCTTGCAATGGCGTTGACGCACTGCAGTATTCCAGTGAGCTATGGACTCTGCCTCATTAACTACTGCGTCGACGCTGCTGTAGCATGGAGTTGACGCAGCCAAGTGAATCTCTGAAATCCTCTTCAACTGAAGCGTGGACGCATTGAACTCCCAGCGTCGACCATGTTCCTTTATTGCATCAAAAAGAAATTATATGAAAGTATTACTAAATCAATATTGTAATCAACATTTTTGAGTTGAATGCTACATTCACACTTCATTGTTGTCATCATCAAAACCAGGGGCACAACACAAGCGACATAGCTCCTTGTTTTTCTAATAAACAACACAAGGAGTTGACTGTTCTGGAATGTCCTTCTATGGTTAACACTGCACAGCTAGGGGCAACCGTCTCGATGAAGCTGCATATTCATGACCGGGCGAGGCCGTCTGCCAGGTGGGCCCGTTATTTGAGAAAGTATTGCAAGACAAGAAGCCCGAAGGCCCGAGTCCGCGCCGGGCAGAGTTGTTTCAAGAAGATTGCTGCTAAGAAGAGGCGACGGCATAAGTTCAAGGGCCGTCAGTTGCGCACTTGGGGGTCCACTTCCTCCTCTCCTTCTTCCGTCCATTCATCTTTTCTTCTGCTCGGTTCTTATCCTTGGGTGGTGTACCTTCCACCACCTGGCCATATTTTTACCATCTTCTCCTATCCTCACCATTCTAGGCCTCGGCCTATGTCCTCCTCTTCCCCCAATCCAGGGGCATCTTCTAGCTTTCCTCCCCGGATAAGTTTGGATTTCACTTCTCATCTTTTTCCCCCGACCCTGTTGGGGATTCCTTGTGCTCGTTCCCCGACCTCGTCGGGTGGTTTTTCTAATCCTTCCCCTCCTTTGTTCCTTGTTTCCATTTCTTTTCCCCGACCTTGTCGGGTGTTCATACATTTTCTTCCCCACCTCTGGTGGGTGATCGCTATTCCTTTCCTCCGACCACGTCGGATGATCTTTCTCTTTCTCCCTTACCCTCGCAGCAATCCTTACATCATCTTTCTGTTCTTTCCTCCTCACCCTTCCAGGGTTCTTACCCTTTTTCTTGTTGTTTTCGAGGCTTTAGTCCACCTTGATCTCAGTTAATCTCTGTTCATTCTGTATTTGGTTCCTTGTTATCAGGGCCTATGTGCCTTAACGAGGGAGTTATAGCCCTCGTCTCTCTTCCTTTTTATCCTTTTTCCTCTAGTTCGATGTCTGCCACTCCTTCATATCAAGGAATCTCTACACTTTGCTATCCTCTCCATTTTTTTCTGGCAAGCGAGGAATACAAAGCTCGTGCTGATCAAAAGCTCGTTGATCATATTCGCTTCAGGATGACGGTTCCCACGCCGTGGATATGCACGGTATCGTTACTTTGTGCAAGAAATATGCTGTCATTACTAATACTTCTATTTATTCCTTCACATGCTTATAAGGATGATTCCTCAACATGATTGTGTGGCTTTAGGGGCTTTTGTTTAAATTTGATTTTAACTTTGTGTCAAATAAAATAAGTTAGCTTCTACAGCATCTTGGGCTGGTGATGGCTCCGTGTTGGGAGTCTAGTTCCTTTCCCCGATCGTTGAGGGTAACCTTCGAGTATCGGTTTCCACACACTACACGGCGAGCCATAGCCGATCTCTCTAGTGCAACATCGTTGCTGCTTTGGCCATACCATGGGTATGCACAAAAGTCTTTTCTCTTCTCTACTCGGCCAAGTGCAGAGGCAAGAGATTGATGGATGAGATGACCAACCAAGGCGCTCCCTAATACGAGAGAGGTCTCAAATAGGGGCAGTCTTGAAAGAAAGGAAAAGGGAAAAAAGAAATGAGTGAAAAATACCATGAAAAATGTCCCTGATCCTAGTAACCGGGCCTGCTTCTCCTAACAAGAGTTGAGGTTCACGTAAAACTGTGAAGGGTAGTGCATCATCATGCGTGTATCAAAATCAAAAGTGAGCACTATTTCAATATCTGGCCGATAAGGGCTATGCAAAATTATGGTTGAAGACTCAAAGCTCCGGTGCAGCAGACCTACTCTTTGAGGGGTAGTGCCCTGGAAGGAATTTCAGCCTTGGTATCTCCCATCTTGCACGAAACTTGTCTCCAATTTTTCTTCTGCTTCTCCCTCTTAGGCTGGGTTATATCTCGGGTATGGCCTTAGTAGGGGCACCGTTCTTTAGAAGCGGTTGGTTGTGGTAAGCCACCCTCACATGCACGCCCTGCTTAAGGGAAGCATTTAATGAAAGGGGCAGGAACAACTGTAGTGCCCCAGAATTTTATATAAATAATTTTTTAGAATTTATAAAGGCCTAAATATATTAATAAATGAACTCTCAGACTAATAAGTCATCATAGGCCCAATTAGGTTGAATAATTAACCAAGCCTATTTACACATCATCTAAAAGGGTTAAAGGCTTAAAACCATTTAGTTTGGCCCATGTTCTAGAAGGTTATTAAGCCTATTCTCGGATTTTTAAGGATAAACACCACTTAATAAGATAATTTAGTGGATAATGGATAAAAGAGTTTTATTAAATTTAAAATTTTAAATACGATGACTATAACGGTAAATCGTAAGACCGCCACAGCCGTGTAACGTGGCAAGGTTCGACCGTCACAGCCTACGAATTCATTGAGTGAAGAACTTGCAAAAAGATTGGAACTTGATGTTCCTATCCATAAGAGACCTAATTGCAACGATGTATAAAGACCCTAAGGACTCTTAGAAATCAGGTTTTAGCAGATTAAGGACTCTAGAATCAACCTAATCCTCAAACCCTAGCTAGAACCCTATAAATAGGACCTAGTTCTGAACTGCGCGACCCCAACTTTTGCTCGCGTGGAATCAAGGTAAGGAGTCATAATCTCGGGTAAGTTCTTTAGAATAATTTGTTCACAATACTATAGACTAACTCCTCTCAAAATTTCACATCTTTAGGTTAAGAGGTCGTGGAGTTAGAGCCCAAGGAAGTTGCTGGAAAGTCACAGGAAGAAGGGAACTAGGGTTCAGTTTTCAAGTCCAAATTGGAAGTTTAAAGCCTAGACAAGAGGTAGGTTGTCTCATGAACGGAAAAAATAACTTGATAGGACTATAAGCCCTCTAGTTTGATTGAATTTCATGCCTAGTAGAGCATCAATTTCATGTTTTACTTGTTCTATGCATTACATGCATCTCTTAACCCTAAATTGAGAACTTGAAACATGTTATTCATCTATTCATGGTCACCTATGCATGTAGATAGCCTATCCTTCTTTATCATGCCTAGAAACTCATGGTGTTTTGATTATAGACATGATGTGAGTTAATCTCTTGTGTTTCATATTGCTTTCTGTTAGCAGACACTCTGACGCGTCACAGTAGGACCGTCACATTCATGTAACGGCCTTACTATGAGCCGTCACAGTCTCTGTGGTATATGAGTTACTCTATTAACTCTGATGCACCAATATAGACGCGTTACATAAGTGTAACGGCTGTTCTCTGACCGTCACAATCACTGTGACGCCCCACTTCTAGACCGTCAGAGGCTATGTTCTGTCAACCCTAGACAGAATATGATTTGTCAATATTACTTATTATTAAGCCTAGTTACCTAAGTTTTAAACCTAATTACGTGACTTCGAGATTATTTTAAGCGTTCATGATAGGAAATGCATGTTTTGATATCTCACTATTACTTTGAGTTATATTAATTTCATGAACCCAAAACTCTATAGTTTTGTAATTTGAAACATGATTTTGAATGATGTATCAATAGAGTTTTTATCATGGTTTCGCATCGATATATGTCTATATATATATTCTTTTCCTATTTATAGAGTCGTTTCTATAAGTACATGGCACATACTCTGGTGTGTTGATCATTAGTTCACTTTTGCACTATAGGAACACAATCTTGGACATGAGGACCTCTATATTAGATATTCCTTCCAATGGACTAGGAAATCTTGTTTCAAGGCCTCGTAACTCTCCGCGAGCCTGGGATTCCGACTAGGATGCCGAGTTGGTTGTACTATTAAAACCCATTAACTAGAATACACTACCGTTATTTTCTGATTCTAGTAATGTAACGGTCTTGTATTGGACCGTCAGGCTCATGTAACGGCCCAATATACGACCGTCACATTCATCTGAGGTTGGATTCATGATTCTGGATTCAGACAAATGTAACGGTCCTATACTAGACCATCACACAATGTAACGGCCCAGTGAATGACCGTCACATGACTTGAATATTTCAACCCAAGGTTTGACCAAGGGTTGACATTTCAATGTTTCTAGATAAACCTTGATGATCTAGAACCTATCATATTGCTTAATAGACTTAATATAATGAATGAAAGTTAAGAGAATATACTGTTATGCTGCCGATTTATTTCCATAAGCATAGCATAGTCTAAGTCATTCTTGATCTCATATATTCAAATTGAAGCGTTCATTCATTGATTTTCATTATTTGGAATTGTTATATTCTTGGCCATACATTACTGTTACATGCGTGGAAGTAGCTTAATTTATACCTGAAGATGCGATCGAGCACTGATTGTGTTCAAGGGCTCTATGCTACTCCCCTCGGCTGATTGTCGGAAACATACTATTTTATAAATGATGGGGGTATGATGCTACTGGCATCGCATTGCGCTGGGAGTACTATTTCTATAAATAAGTGAAGATCCACGACACGACATGACATTCTTGCTTGATATTCCACAGAAATTCACGAAGCACTTGCTCATAAGCATAAGATGCTAAAGTGTTGATTATGTGGCTTGCTAGTACATTCTCGATATACTCTTATTCCTGAAAGGCCAATATCATGTTCTTTCTCTATTCTTGTTCTCATTCCATCTTATATGATTGTCTTGTTACTTTGCTTTAATCGCGTGATCATCGCATTGCATGATTTTACCTTATTTCTTTAGAGCAAAAATATTAATTACTTTAATAGTGCCTTCATGTTGATGCGCAAATACCTACTGGGCAAGTGTGCTCATTACCTATTTCTAATCTTTTTCAAGAAATGAAAGTGAGTCGGGTTCAGATTCGGATTATTCAAGTAGCGGATCCGAGAGTGATTAAAGATGAGCGAAGACTTAGGAAGTCTATAATGTCTAGATTGAGTCAATGTAATTTTCCTATTTCTTGAGTCTAGTAGAATGAAAGATGATGGAAAGTTGTTGTATTTTGAGTATTGATCATTTATGAAATAATGTTGGAGTTTGATTAAATTCTGTGCAATTGCATTTATGTTTGTGATTGTATTACGCTCTGGTCGTTCTTGCTTGCAAGAGGCTTACCATGTCGGCTGTTCGCGCTCCCCGAGCGAGTCTTCCGCTGTAATAAAGGCTCGGGGCGTGATAGTTAAGTTGGTATCAGAGCCTAAGTCTCATGACTTAGGGAAAAGAGTCATGTCATAGGATAAGTCCAAGGTTTAAGGACCCCTACCTATGAACTAAGGAAGAAATTTTCATACCCATGAGAGAAGTGGGTAGAGCCCAAGATAAGATAGTTATTAGCTTTAAGATTGATTTTCCTTCAGTCTCACGAGAAATAACAAGTTGTTATATTTCTCTCGGGTACCTTATTATTCTTATCATGGCTCATCGCGTAGACTGGAATGTTATGCAACAAACCGTTGTCGGCCTTACGCAGGCATTGCAAACTATGGCCCAGGCAGGGGTAGGAGCACGGGCTGGCAACCTTCATCACAATTTTCGGAGTCTAAATCCTCCGCGTTTCTATGGATCTTCCAATCCAGACGAAGCAGAAAATTGGATCGATGAAATGAATCGTATATTTGACGTTATTCAATGCACTGATCAGGAGAAGGTTCGTCTAGCAACATTCCAATTAAATAAGGATGCCCGTACTTGGTGGAAATCGGTTCCGGCACCTCCGGCCGATGCACCTCACACGTGGGATGGTTTTCTCACTTTATGTTATGCCAAGTATTTCTCCGAACATGTGAAGGAAAGGAAGGCTATGGAGTTTGCCTCCCTTCGTCAAGGGATGATGTCAGTAGCAGAGTATGAACTGCAGTTTTCAAGACTAGCACCATATGCACCACACCTTATTAGCACATAATTATTAAAAGCAAATCGATTTATGGACGGGTTACGGCCCGGATTCATTCAACAACTTGGGACACAGAATATCCGAACTTATGCGGAGATGGTTCAGAGGGCATATCTATGCGAGAGGACCTTAGAGAAGGTCGAAAAGTTGAAAGGAAAAGGAGAAGAATCTAGCCGGCGCTCAGATCGGCATTATAAGAAGGAGAAGTTTAGCATCACGGAACCCTACAAAAGCCGTGATAACCAGAAAAGATCAAGGAGCGGGAACGGTGGAAGTTCCCATCGGAATAATAAAAAGGTTAAGGAAGAGAAGGAGCAAGTCGCCGCGGCGTGCACTTTTTGTGAGAAATTCGGCCACTCGGCTGAAGAATGCTGGAAGCGCCTCAGTGCTTGTTTGCGTTGTAGAAGTAGGGAGCATCGTGTGCCAGATTGCCCCCTTATGAAAGATCAATCGGCTAGTGGAGGACGTAGGAGGCAGGCTCGCCTCAATGCGGTTATAGATGAGGAAGAAGCACCCAAGGATCCAAAGGATGGGCTCATGGAAGGTACTCTTCAAATCTGTTCTCACCCTGCATTCGTGCTATTCGATACTGGTGCTTCTCATTCTTTTATCTCCATCACGTTTACAAAAACCTTACCAATTGCATCAGTTCCCCTACCTTCAGGTCTTCCTATTACTACACCTTTAGGACCTGGAACTAAGCTTACCAAGTATTATCCTGATTGTGAGGTAGTGGTAGAAGGACACAATCTCCCCGCAAACTTAGTATGCCTTGATATGAAAGGTTATGATGCCATTTTAGGGGTAGATTGGCTTGTAGACCATGATGCTTATATCAACTGCCGAAATAGAATTATATCTTTTCGAAAGCCCGGTTTTCACAGATTTTCTTTTCTTGGCATCAAATACAAGAAACATCCTACCATTATATCTTCTCTTCACGCTTGCAAGCTTATCTCGCAAGGATGTGAAGCTTTTCTTGCTTCAGTCATTATCACCGAATCTAAGGAAATTGTCCTAGAAAACATTCCCATTGCGAATGAGTTCCCAGACGTGTTCCCATCTGAACTACCTAGTTTACCGCCCGAGAGGAAAGTAAACTTTACCATTGAACTCATTCCAAGAGCAACACCTGTTTCTATAGCCCCTTACATGATGTCCCCCAAAGAACTCAAGGAACTAAAAAGGCAGTTGCAGGAACTATTAGACAAGGGTTTCATCAGACCTAGCACATCCCCTTGGGGTGCGCCGATTTTATTTATCAAGAAGAAGGATGGTTCTCTCAGGCTATGCATCGATTACCGGCGACTGAATCAGCTGACAATTAAAAACAAGTATCCATTGCCGCGTATTGATGAGCTCTTCGATCAGCTTTCGGGAGCAGAATATTTTTCTAGGATTGACCTCAGATCAGGTTATCATCAGCTTAGAATCAAAGAGGAAGATATTTATAAATCGACTTTTCGAAGTCGTTATGGCCACTATGAATTCGTGGTAATGCCATTTGGGTTAACTAATGCCCCAGCAGCATTTATGCAACTTATGAACAGTGTCTTCCAGCCATACCTGGATCGATTCATTGTCGTCTTCATCGATGATATCCTGATATACTCTAAGACAAAATAAGAACATGAAGAACATTTAAAAATAGCTTTACAAACACTTAGAGAACACAAGCTTTATGCCAAACTCAATAAGTGTGAATTCTGGCTCGAGGAAGTCTCATTCCTAGGCCACATTATTTCAAAAGAAGGTATTGCTGTGGATCCTTGTAAGGTAGAAGCTGTCAAGAATTGGAGTCGGCCTATGACTGTGTCTGAAGTAAGGAGCTTTCTGGGTCTAGCTGGTTATTATAGAAGATTCATTAAGGACTTCTCAAAGATAGCAGTTCCTTTAACTAGACTCACCAGAAAAGAAAATCATTTTGTCTGGTCAGAGGAATGTGAGAAGAATTTCCAAACTCTTAAAGATCATCTTACAATAGCCCCTATTTTGTCACTACCAATAGAGGGTGGTGGATTTGAGGTATATACGGATGCGTCTGGAATTGGCTTAGGATGTGTCCTTATGCAAAATGGAAAGGTGATTCGCTATTCTTTAAGACAATTGAAATGTCACGAAGAAAATTATCCTGTACATGATTTAGAATTGGCAGTAGTTATTTTCGCCTTGAAAATTTGGCGTCATTATCTTTATGGAGAAAAGTTTACGATCTACTCAGACCACAAGAGCTTGAAATATTTATTCTCTCAAAAAGAGCTTAACATGAGACAAAGGAGGTGGTTAGAACATCTCAAGGACTTTGATTTTGCTATTCAATATCATCCTGGCAAGACAAATACTGTAGCAGATGCACTCAGCAGAAAACCAATGGGTATCTTATCAAGTCTCATGATTAGTGTAACTAACCTTATTCCTCAATTTGCTCAGTTGAATTTAGATGTTGACATTAAGGAAGAAGATTGCTTCATAGCTAATATCCGAGCTCAACCTACATTAATAGAGGATTTGGCCAAGTTACAAGAGGATGATCCAGTTTTATTGGGAATTAAGGCCAATATTGAACAAATGCCGGATTTTTCTACTTCTAATGATGGAAGATTGCTATTCAAGGGCCGAATGTGTATACCGGATCATGAGGATACAAAGAAATTGATCCTAGAAGAAGCACATAAATCAAAGTACACCATTCATCCAGGAGGTACAAAAATGTATCAGGATCTTAAAAGAAACTTTTGGTGGCCCAATATGAAGAGGGAAATAGCTGACTTCGTGTCTCGTTGTCTAACCTGCCAACAAGTTAAAGCAGAACATTTTAGACCCGCAGGTAAATTACATCCCTTAAATATTCCCGAATGGAAATGGGAGAGCATAGGGATGGACTTCATTATGGGTTTACCTAAGACAAGAGGTGGACATGATGGCATATGGGTAATCATAGATCGATTGACTAAATCTGCACACTTCATACCAATAAATAGTCGATGGTCTGTGGATATTCTAACAACATTATACATAAAGGAAATTGTCAAATTACATGGTGTCCTCGTCACTATTGTATCAGATAGAGATTTTCGATTCACATCACAGCTCTGGAAAGGTCTACAACATTCACTAGGGACCAGATTAAATTTTAGCATAGCCTTTCATCCACAAACTGATGGTCAGACGGAAAGAACAAATCAGGTGGTAGAAGACATGCTCAGGGCTTGTGTCATTGATTTTGGAGGAAGTTGGCATGATCACTTGCCTCTGGTGGAATTTGCATATAATAACAGCTATCAAGCAAGCATACAAATGACTTGAAGCTCTATATGGGAAAAGTTGTCGATCTCCAATATGTTGGAATGAAATAGGGGAAAAGTAATTTTTAGGTCCCGACCTTGTCAGGGATTCTACGAAGAAAATCAAGCTCATTTAAGAGAGAATGAAAATGGCACAAGATAGGCAAAAGTCTTATGCCGACAATCGAAGACGTGACTTGGAGTTTCAGGTAGGAGATCATGTATATTTAAAAGTTTCTTCAGGTCGTGGTATTCGAAAATTTTGTATTAAAGGAAAGCTAACTCCAAGGTTCATTGACCCATTTGAAATTCTTGAAAGGGTCGGTGAAGTGGCTTATAGATTGGCTTTACCTCCACAATTAGCAGGAGTTCATGACGTATTTCACGTCTCCATGCTGAAGAAATATGTATACGATCCTGACCATATTATCACTTATGACAATCTGGAGATTCAGAAGGATATGACATATGAGCAAACGCCAATAAAGATTCTAGATCGGGAAGTGCGTCAACTAAGAAATAAGGTTATCCCTATGGTCAAAATTCAATGGAAGAAAATATGGCCATACGAAGCAACATGGGAAACCGAAGCAGCCATGAGAAAAATATTTCCAGAATTATTAAACTGTAAGTACACTCTCCACAATCCATGTCTTGAATTTGGGGACCAAATTCTTCTAAGTGGGGGAGGGTGTAGTGCCCCAAAATTTGATATAAATAATTTTCTAGAATTTATAAAGGCCTAAATATATTAATAAATAAACTCTGAGACTAATAAGTCATCATAGGCCCAATTAGGTTGAATAATTAACCAAGCCTATTTACACATCATCTAAAAGGGTTTAAGGCCCAAAATCATTTAGTTTGGCCCATGTTCTAGAAGGTTATTAAGCCTATTCTCGGATTTTTAAGGATAAACACAACTTAATAAGGTAATTTAGTGGATAATGGATAAAAGAGTTTTATTAAATTTAAAATTTTAAATACAATGACTGTAACGGTCTATCGTAAGACCGCCACAGCCGTGTAACGCGGCAAGGTTCTACCGTCACAGCCTGCGAATTCCGTGAGTGGAAGAACTTGCAAAAAGATTGGAACTTGATGTTCCTATCCATAAGAGACCTAATTGCAACGATGTATAAAGACCCTAAGGACTCTTAGAAATCAGGTTTTAGCAGATTAAGAACTCTAGAATCGATCTAATCCTCAAACCCTAGCTAGAACCCTATAAATAGGACCTAGTTCTGAACTGCGCGACCCCTACTTTTACTCGCGTGGAATCAAGGTAAGGAGTCATAATCTCGGGTAAGTTCTTTAGAATAATTTGTTCACAATACTACAGACTAACTCCTCTCAAAATTTCACATCTTTAGGTCAAGAGGTCGTGGAGTTAGAGCCCAAGGAAGTTGCTGGAAAGTCACAGGAAGAAGGGAACTAGGGTTCGGTTTTCAAGCCCAAATTGGAAGTTTAAAGCCTAGACAAGAGGTAGGTTGTCTCATGAACGGCAAAAACAACTTGATAGGACTATGAGCCCTCTGGTTTTATTGAATTTCATGCATAGTAGAGCATCAATTTCATGTTTTACTAGTTCTATGCATTACATGCATCTCTTAACCCTAAATTGAGAACTTGAAACATGTTATTCATCTATTCATGGTGACCTATGCATGTAGATAGCCTATCCTTCTTTATCATGCCTAGAAACTCATGGTGTTTTGATTATAGACATGATGTGAGTTAATCTCTTGTGTTTCATATTGCTTTCTTTTTGTAGACACTCTGACGCGTCACAGTAGGACCGTCACATTCATGTAACGGCCTTACTATGAGCCGTCACAGTCTCTGTGGTATATGAGTTACTCTGTTAACTCTGACGCACCAATACATGTTGAGTACGGACTGAATAGATCTAGAGGGGGGGTGAATAGATCTTTCCCCCTTTTTCGATTTAATATCTATTGACTAAATGAGTTGCAGGTGATTGACGAATTACAGAACTGATGTTGATATCGATGAAGAAAACAAACACATAGAGAAGCACGCACACACATAAGCAAACCACAAGATAGGATTTTTAAGGTGGTTCAGTCTCTTCCCGAGACTTACATCCACCCCTTGCTTAACTCAAGCAAGGCTTCACTTATGAGAACCTCTGATCTCAATCCAAAACACAAGACACCACTGTCACACAGCTTGTTCCTGCTGACACACAGCTTGTACCAGCTGACACACAGCGTGAATCCGCTGCCTCACAGCTTGACACTTGGTGTAAGGATGAATAGAAATGATGAGAAGGTGGGATGATGCAACAAGACTGAATATAGACTTTTGTAACAAAGTAAAGAATTCAGCCTGGGACTTAATCACATAAATAACAAGAGTAGACTCCCTGTAGAACTTCCAATCGGATGCCTTCAGCTACTTTGCTGCTGGAGGTCGCACAACTTCAAGCCCAGTCTTCCTTCTGCAGCAATGAGAATGCTTTTAGTCTTCTGCAGATTTCTGGTTGATGAAGAGCCACTTCGTCCTGTGATGTAGGTGTGTTTCTTAGCTTCTGTTCTATGCTCTCTCTGTGTGCTTGCCTCCGCGATCAGTTGCCTTCTACTTTTTATGCAGATCCTTTTTCAAGCCTGAAGCTCTTCCCGCTCAAATTTCAGATCGAGCGTTAATCTGCTAGAAAGCAGGGAGAAGGTTAAATCCGATCACTACAATAAGTTTGACCGCTTCTAAGCAAGATTCTCTCCTTGATTCCCGTGCGGAATCTCATCATTTGAACTACCCAACAACCTGCAACAACCATCTGCAGGTTTTAAGGAACCAAAACAGAATTCGGTTAGAGTTCGGTTCTGGACGCTATAACACCCGTGGTCGACCATGACACTGTCCCTGGTCGACAACGAGCAGTGTCCTGATGGCGGCTTCATTCTGGCTGACACTCGCGTCCCGTGTGGTCGACCACAGCCTTGTCGCTGGTCGACAGCCAAGTCACATGTAGAAGACAGATGACTTGAAGTGTTCCTGGCTGGGTTCGTTGGTCGACCATAACCACTTCCCTGGTCGACAAGCGGCCTTTGACACTTCTTCTGATTTGTTGATTCCACTTGGGTTTCAGTGGACCTGAAAATACTTAACATTTCAGAAGTAACTTGAACTATCAGATTTATATTGAGTTAATCAAAAACATTGTTTTGTCATCATCAAATAGTCATGAGTCCATTACTTTGAAGGAACAATCAAACCACTTGTATTTGTTATGAAACAAGATAGACCTTGATTAATCAAACATATCCTATTGTCATCATCAAAACCAAGGGATGCACAACATTCTCCCCCTTTTTGATGATGACAACCATGAGTCATTGTGACAAACAATAGATTATAGAATTCATTTGATATTGCATTCAAGGCTATCATAGCACAGATTTCATTCAGACAATTCGTTTGATGTGCCTTTCAAAAACTATAGCACTAATTACATGAGTGACTCAAAAAGGATAAAGACACTAAGGACACGTAGACAAAGTAAACTTGACATCTAGACACACATCTAGACACACAACCAGACACACAATGACACATGAAGTCCTATCTCCCCCTTTGTCAACAGCAAAAAGAAGATCATAAAAAAAAAAACTTGGATAGTGAACCATCACGATGCAGAAAACGAGCGGTCAGGATTTAATCAGCATAACTCAAATTTTTGGAAGATATTAAAGTGTACTCCCTTTCTTTAATAGAACACTCTTGGAACCTTTCCACCCTTATGCAAAGACCACCTTGTGACCAAATAGAGTGGGTATTGTGGTTCAATGAATTTGAAAGTATTGCACCAATAAATTGACTCCCCATATCCAATTTCTTTCACATGGCTCCTTGAACTTATAATATATTTCAAGAGATAATTTGACTAACTATGCTAGCTGAACAGTGTTTTGTACTTATATTTGCATGCTATGCTTTAGGTCAACCATTTTCTCTGTCTTTGTGATAACTTTTTGAATCATTTGAGAGCTGTGGTCAGGTTTATCACATGCTTTTCTACACGAGGAGACACGCTTTTTACACGCCAGAAACCCAGGCTACTTAGCATGCCTAACCATTCCACTAATGACTGGGACACACCTTTTATCTGTGAGGATATACGTTTATCAGACGCCAATATCCCCAGTTACTCAGTATGCCCAATCAATATTTTTGAAAGCAGCAGAGTTAGATTGGATCTTCATGACACACTTGTCTCCCATCTATTGTTCAGCCAATTTTTTTGCTTTGAGATGGAGAACAGTAGTTTCTCAGAACTCAATCCATTGCTCTACCAAGAAGGCAGAATTATGGCGTATTCCATGTTCATACATGTTATATTTGAGTTTATTTTTACTGTCCAACACAGACACAGGTAGAGAAATAGTCTCATTACTAAAAATCATAAGTCCTCAAAATCTTGTGACAGAGTCATAGTTATGGTTTGAATTTATTGCAGTAGTACAGTTCAAATTCTCATTACTACACTCAACCTCTACTCTTAATGATTACCTTGGTGATTTTATTGAAAGATATGGTTAGGTTTTTCAATGTTTTATCAAGGAATGAGTTTACACTTTTTCTCCCCCTCAATTTGTGAGTCCTTGCTGAAGATAAAAAAATGTTGGCCATGAAGAGATATAGAGACACAAGGGATGGAAAGTATGGATAAGGATGAATGAGTGAAGAATCTGAGCACAAAAGTTCACTTAGTTCAGAGGATTTCCTAGCAGAGCCAGCAGCCTTTTTAGATCCATTTTCCCTTGTTCAGATCCTCTGTCGACCATTGAGTTGCCTTTGGTCGACCTCTGTGCTGTCACAGAAGCTGCCTGATGAGTAGTCACCTGTGGTCTACTTTCTGACAATTCTGTTGTCGACCATGGGACCGTCTGTGGTCGACAGCTGCGCAGTCACAGAACCAACTATTTCCTGTCCTGATGCCTTGGTCGACCAGCGCCTTGTCTGTGGTCGACCACAAGAGATAATCCGTAGTAGAACCAGGATTCTGCAGAACTTGTTGAAGTAGCAACCGACACTAGACCTCCAAACTCAAAACTTGACCAGTACTAGAGACCTAGTTGACATAACTTAGTACAGAAATGACAGAATCTATACAGTGAACACATGAATATGATTATTTCAAGAATTTTCAGAAGAAATTCTACAAATTCCTAACTCCCTTCTTAGAGTTGAAAATCTGTCATTGTTAAGGGGTTTTGTGAAAATGTCTGCCAGTTGTTTTTCAGTTTCTACAAAATGAAGCATGAAATTTCCTTTGGAGACCTCATCTCTTAGAAAGTGATGACAGATCTCAATGTGTTTTGTCCTAGAGTGTTGAATGGGGTTTTTAGACAAATTAATAGCACTAGTGTTGTCACAGAAAATAGGTGCACATCCAAGATCTACATTGTAGTCTTGGAGTTGATGTTTTATCCACATAACCTGTGTACCACAGCTCCCTACAGCGACATACTCAGCCTCAGCAGTGGAGAGTGCCACAGAATGCTGCTTTTTAGAAGCCCATGATATTAAACATCCACCTAATATTTGACAATAACCACTAGTACTCTTCCTATCAATTTTGCAACCAGCATAATCAGCATCTGAATATGAAATCAAATCTAGTTTGCAGTATGTAGGATACCATAGACCCAATTCTTGGGTGCCGGCAAGGTATCGAAGGATACGCTTGACAGCCCCTAAATGTGATTCTCTAGGGCTAGACTGATATCTAGCACACATGCATACACTAAACTGAATATCTGGCCTTGAAGCAGTTAAATATAGCAGGGACCCGATCATACCTCTGTATTTCTTGGCATCTACCATGTTACCTTTTACATCAGCTTCCAATGTTGCATTTGTACCCATGGGTGACTCGATTGGTTTGCAGCTTTCCATGCCAAACTTCTTCAACATCTCCTTTATGTACTTGGATTGATTTATGAAGTATCCTTCTCTACATTGTACGATCTGCAATCCAAGAAAAAACTATAAGTCACCCATTAAACTCATTTCAAACTCATTGGTCATTAAGTTTGCAAATTCAGTACATAAAGAAGCTTCGGTAGACCCAAACACAATATCATCCACATAGATTTGTACAACTAGTATATGCTTACCTTGGGTCTTGGAAAATAATGTTTGATCAATTTTACCTCTTATGTATCCCTTCTTGGTGAGGAAGGAGCTCAACCTTTCATACCAGGCCCGAGGAGCCTGCTTTAATCCATACAAAGCTTTATGCAATTTGAAAACATGATTAGCAAGTTCATCATTTTCAAATCCAGGGGGTTGTTCCACATAGACTTCTTCTTTTATTATTCCATTTAGAAATGCACTTTTTACATCCATTTGTTGTAGTTTGATTCCATGAGATGCTGCAAAGGCTAACAATATCCTGATGGCTTCTAATCTAGCAACTGGAGCATATGATTCTTCAAAATCAACCCCAAATTCCTGGTTGTACCCTTTAGCCACCAGCCGAGCCTTGTTTCTCATTACAACTCCTTCTTCACTTAGCTTGTTTTTATAGACCCACTTGGTTCCAATAACGGGGTGAGATGAAGGTCTAGGGACAAGACTCCACACCTGATTTCTTTCAAATTGATTTAGTTCTTCATGCATAGCATTTATCCATGAGTCATCTTTTAATGCTTCCTCTACTGATTTGGGCTCTATTTGGGACACAAGTGCAAGCTGATCTAGTTCATTGATTTCTTTTAACTGAGATCTAGTCTTCCTAGGATCATGAATTCCACCAATGATGTTTTCTATGGGATGATCTCTAAGAAGTCTTAAGTTCTCAAGATTGTTACCTGAGATGCCTTCACCTTCGGGTGGAGCATTAGTAATACCTTGATCTCTTTCCTGAGATTGTTCTTCTTCATTTGGTTCTTCGTTGTCTTCTAGAAATTCTCTATCTTCTTCTTCCTTGCTGACTTGCTCATTTTTGCCAAGATCATTAATTTCATCAAATGTAATATGAGGGGATTCTTCAACAATTTGATCTTTGGTGTTGAAAACTCTATAGGCTCTTGACCGGTCGGAATAGCCCAAGAATATTCCTGGATCACTCTTCGGTTCAAATTTGTCCAAGACCCTTTTATCATTGTTATGAATAAAGCATTTTGACCCGAAAATTCTAAAATGAGCTAGGGATGGTTTCTTACCTTTGAACATTTCATATGGTGTATTTTCACTAGCCGGTCTTACCATTGCTCGGTTTACAATGTAGCATGCTGTGTTGACTGCCTCTGCCCAAAATCTCCTTGGAAGTTTAGCTTCAACCAGCATGGTTCTAGCCATCTCGACAAGAGTGCGGTTCCTTCTCTCCACAACACCATTTTGTTCTGGAGTCCTTGGTGAGGAAAATCTGTGGGTTATGCCCTTGTTTCTGCAGAATAAGTCAAAGTCAGAATTTTCAAACTCCCCCCCATGGTCAGATATGATTGTACACACTTTGGACTTGCCATCCTGCTTCATTCTTTTGTAGAATTCCTGAAACTCAGAAAAGGCATCACTTTTATGAGATAGAAATATTACCCATGTGAATCTAGAGAAATCATCAACTAGTACATAACCGTATCTCTTACCACTAAGACTAGCAGTTCTTGTTGGGCCAAAAAGGTCCATGTGCACAAGTTCTAGTGGTCTAGAAGATTGACTTTCAGTTCTACCTTTGAATGATTTTCTTGTTTGCTTACCTTGGGTACATGATTCACATACTTTGACATTTTGAGCAAACGAAATTTCAGGCATACCAAGAACCATTTTATTCTTCACCAGTTTATGCAACACCCTATAGCTAACATGCCCTAGCCTTCGGTGCCACAGCCAGGTCAGGTCCTCTTTCTTGGCGGTTAGGCACAGGTTGGAGTGGGCTGGATCATCCAAGTCTATTATGTAGACATTGTTTACTCTCTGGCCCATAAACTTGACTGTATCTGAATTTGGTTCAATAATCTTGCAGATCTTGGAGTCAAATATTACTTTATGGCCTTTGTCGCAAAGCTGACTGATGCTCAGCAAGTTATATTCCAGTCCATCTACCAGCAGTACATTTTCAATACTGTTTGAGGAGTTCTTACCTATTTTACCTGTCCCGATGATCTTACCTTTGTTATTTCCTCCAAAGGTCACATAACCTCCATCTTTTGAGCTTAGTTGGGAGAACTTGGTCTTGTCTCCCGTCATGTGTCTTGAGCAACCACTATCTAAGTACCACTTATTGTGCATGGCTGCCAGACATTCCTGCATCATGAATTACACAGAAATTTTTGGACCCCAATGGTACCCGGGTCCAAGATAACTTGTAAAATTGTGAAATTGCTGTAACAATCCTTTGGGAACCCAGATTTTCTTAGAGCAGTTTAATTTTTCGTCTCTGACTTTATTCAGATTGGGTGGCTTTTGTTCTAATGTTTCTTTAATCTGAATCCACCTTTTTGATTTCCAATTTTCATTTTGTTTCACCTGAGAAAATCTGTGGTTTCTGTTTGCGTGTCTGGTCATGGTCGACATCTGGTGTGTCTGTGGTCGACCATTGCTTTTCCAGAAGCCAGCGCTTGTTCTGGCAGTTCCTCTGGTCGACATCTGGTATGTCTGTGGTCGACCACTGCTTCTCCAGACGCCAGCGCCTGTTCTGGCAGATCCTCTGGTCGACGGAGGAGGGGTCGGTTGTCGACCAGCCTGTCTCCAGACATCTTGTTTTCCAGATTTATGTCCTTTAACTTGATTTAGTACTTGGTTTGTTTGGTTATTTCTGTGAATTTGAGTTTCTTGTCTATTATTTTTAAGCTTATGTTGATTGACTGTTTTCTCTTTAATGTTTCTCTCTTCCTTGGTGACATTATTCCTTTTGGAGGAGCATTCAGCTACATCCTCTTGTTTGTCTTGGTATAGATTGATTAGGGGCCCTTTTCCTTTTGAGTCAGCAATCCCAGTTACGGTTTTTATTTGGAATTCCTTTTTTGCCGTAGGATTGTATCCTAACCCTTCTTTTTGAAAGTTTACTTTTATTCCCAAGACAGCATTTAAGTTTTCTTGACCTTTAGTCATTTTTTCCAAGGTTTCCTGTTTATTTTTCAGTTCACTCTGGATTCTTTCTATTTCTTCCAGAAGTTGACAATTTTCCTCCTTGAGTGAGTTGTTTCTTTCTTGAGTTACCTTAGTTTGCTGTTCACTTTCTTGAGTCTTTAATTTTACCTCATCAATTGTGGTTTTCAGTGACTCATTTTCTTCTAACAGCCATTTGACATTTTCTTCATCTGTCTCGTATTGTTTCAGCTTATTTTTCAAGGTGGTGATTTCTAATTCTAGTTCAGTTCTGTTGGCAAATGGGTTGCTGTCATTATTGATCTGATTAAGCTTTTTCTTCAAACTCTTATTTTCCTTTCTAATTCTTTCATATGCATCAAGTAAGTCTGAGTAGACTTCTTCCCAATCTGAGCTAGAAAAATCTTGAAACGGAGGGATTACCTCAAGATCATCGCTATCTCCTTTGGCCATCAAACAGATGTTTCCTTCTTCTTCCTCGGAAGTTGTTTCCTCCTTACTGCTTTCCTCCTCCTCGCTCCATGTGCTTATCATTGCTTTTAGTTGCTTGCCTTTCCACTTGAAGCTTGATTTCTTAGGAGTCTCTGGACATTCAGCCTTTATGTGTCCTAGTTTCCTGCAGTTGTAGCAGACAAGTTTGTTAGATGAAGTTTTATTTTTATCAAACTTAAACTGAGATGACTTTCTTACCATGCCCTTAGGATTCCTGAATCCCTTACCTTCCTTCCGCAGAAACCTTTTGAATTTTCTTGTTAACATGGCTAGCTCACCAGTTTCCTCACCTGTGCTAGATGAGTTATCAGTGTCAGATAGTTCAGAGGTGCCTATTTTAGTTTTTAGGGCGAGCTGGTTCTTTTTCTTGCCCTCATCTTCCTTTCTTTTCAGATTGACCTCATAGGCCATTAGGGATCCCACTAGTTCATCCACAGTCATAGTGGTGAGGTTCTTTGAGTCCTCAATTACTGTGGCCTTGGTATGCCACATAGGAGTGAGGGATCTTAGGATCTTCCTCACTAATTCCTGTTCCTTGTAGGTTTTCCCTAGACTCTTTAAACTATTCGTTAATTGCACTAGTCTAGCATACATTTCAGAAATATTTTCGTCAGTTTTCATTCTAAACATTTCATATTCTGAAACTAGCATATTTGCTTTTGACTCCCTTACCTCTGAAGTACCTTCATAGATTACTACTAGTCGATCCCACATTTCCTTGGCCGTTGCACATTGTGAAACTCGTGAGAACTCCGTGGGGTGTAGTGCGCATTGCATTACGTTCATGGCTCCCCAGTTGATGGTTGATTTTCTGACCTGTTCTCTGGTCCAGGTATCCTCATCTTCGGGCAGCTCGTAGGGTCCTCGGCTTACTACTCTCCACATCTCATGATCTTGTGCTCTCAAGAACACCTGCATACGATTTTTCCAGTATGAGAAATCATTTCCATCGAAATATGGTGGTCTAGTTACTGAGTGTCCCTCAGCCATTAGACTTCTAGAGTTCAGTCCGGCAGGCCTCTCCTGGTTGTTAGACCACATTTTTGGAGAGTCTGGCTCTGATACCACGTGTTGAGTACGGACTGAATAGATCTAGAGGGGGGGTGAATAGATCTTTCCCCCTTTTTCGATTTAATATCTATTGACTAAATGAGTTGCAGGTGATTGACGAATTACAGAACTGATGTTGATATCAATGAAGAAAACAAACACATAGAGAAGCACGCACACACATAAGCAAACCACAAGATAGGATTTTTAAGGTGGTTCAGTCTCTTCCCGAGACTTACATCCACCCCTTGCTTAACTCAAGCAAGGCTTCACTTATGAGAACCTCTGATCTCAATCCAAAACACAAGACACCGCTGTCACACAGCTTGTTCCTGCTGACACACAGCTTGTACCAGCTGACACACAGCTTGAATCCGCTGCCTCACAGCTTGACACTTGGTGTAAGGATGAATAGAAATGATGAGAAGGTGGGATGATGCAACAGTACTGAATATAGACTTTTGTAACAAAGTAAAGAATTCAGCCTGGGACTTAATCACATAAATAACAAGAGTAGACTCCTTGTAGAACTTCCAATCGGATGCCTTCAGCTGCTTTGCTGCTGGAGGTCGCACAGCTTCAAGCCCAGTCTTCCTTCTGCAGCAATGAGAATGCTTTTAGTCTTCTGCAGATTTCTGGTTGATGAAGAGCCACTTCGTCCTGTGATGTAGGTGTGTTTCTTAGCTTCTGTTCTATGCTCTCTCTGTGTGCTTGCCTCCGCGATCAGTTGCCTTCTACTTTTTATGCATATCCTTTTTCAAGCCTGAAGCTCTTCCCGCTCAAATTTCAGATCGAGCGTTAATCTGCTAGAAAGCAGGGAGAAGGTTAAATCCGATCACTACAATAAGTTTGACCGCTTCTAAGCAAGATTCTCTCCTTCATTCCTGTGCGGAATCTCATCATTTGAACTACCCAACAACCTGCAACAACCATCTGCAGGTTTTAAGGAACCAAAACAGAATTCGGTTAGAGTTCGGTTCTGGACGCTATAACACCCGTGGTCGACCATGACACTGTCCCTGGTCGACAACGAGCAGTGTCCTGATGGCGGCTTCATTCTGGCTGACACTCGCGTCCCGTGTGGTCGACCACAGCCTTGTCGCAGGTCGACAGCCAAGTCACATGCAGAAGACAGATGACTTGAAGTGTTCCTGGCTGGGTTCGTTGGTCGACCATAACCACTTCCCTGGTCGACAAGCGGCCTTTGACACTTCTTCTGATTTGTTGATTCCACTTGGGTTTCAGTGGACCTGAAAATACTTAACATATCAGAAGTAACTTGAACTATCAGATTTATATTGAGTTAATCAAAAACATTGTTTTGTCATCATCAAATAGTCATGAGTCCATTACTTTGAAGGAACAATCAAACCACTTGTATTTGTTATGAAACAAGATAGACCTTGATTAATCAAACATATCCTATTGTCATCATCAAAACCAAGGGATGCACAACATTCTCCCCCTTTTTGATGATGACAACCATGAGTCATTGTGACAAACAACAGATTATAGAATTCATTTGATATTGCATTCAAGGCTATCATAGCACAGATTTCATTCAGACAATTCGTTTGATGTGCCTTTCAAAAACTATAGCACTAATTACATGAGTGACTCAAAAAGGATAAAGACACTAAGGACACGTAGACAAAGTAAACTTGACATCTAGACACACATCTAGACACACAACCAGACACACAATGACACATGAAGTCCTATCTCCCCCTTTGTCAACAGCAAAAAGAAGATCATAAAAAAAAAACTAGGATAGTGAACCATCACGATGTAGAAAACGAGCGGTCAGGATTTAATCAGCATAACTCAAATTTTTGGAAGATATTAAAGTGTACTCCCTTTCTTTAATAGAACACTTATGGAACCTTTCCACCCTTATGCAAAGACCACCTTGTGACCAAATAGAGTGGGTATTGTGGTTCAATGAATTTGAAAGTATTGCACCAATAAATTGACTCCCCATATCCAATTTCTTTCACATGGCTCCTTGAACTTATAATATATTTCAAGAGATAATTTGACTAACTATGCTAGCTGAACAGTGTTTTGTACTTATATTTGCATGCTATGCTTTAGGTCAACCATTTTCTCTGCCTTTGTGATAACTTTTTAAATCATTTGAGAGCTGTGGTCAGGTTTATCACATGCTTTTCTACACGAGGAGACACGCTTTTTACACGCCAGAAACCCCGGCTACTTAGCATGCCTAACCATTCCACTAATGACTGGGACACACCTTTTATCCGTGAGGATATACGTTTATCAGACGCCAATATCCCCAGTTACTCAGTATGCCCAATCAATATTTTTGAAAGCAGCAGAGTTAGATTGGATCTTCATGACACACTTGTCTCCCATCTATTGTTCAGCCAATTTTTTTGCTTTGAGATGGAGAACAGTAGTTTCTCAGAACTCAATCCATTGCTCTACCAAGAAGGCAGAATTATGGCGTATTCCATGTTCATACATGTTATATTTGAGCTTATTTTTACTGTCCAACACAGACACAGGTAGAGAAATAGTCTCATTACTAAAAATCATAAGTCCTCAAAATCTTGTGACAGAGTCATAGTTATGGTTTGAATTTATTACAGTAGTACAGTTCAAATTCTCATTACTACACTCAACCTCTACTCTTAATGATTACCTTGGTGATTTTATTGAAAGATATGGTTAGGTTTTTCAATGTTTTATCAAGGAATGAGTTTACACTTTTTCTCCCCCTCAATTTGTGAGTCCTTGCTGAAGATAAAAAAATGTTGGCCATGAAGAGATATAGAGACACAAGGGATGGAAAGTATGGATAAGGATGAATGAGTGAAGAATCTCAGCACAAAAGTCACTGGCCAATAGTTTTTATCATGGTTTCGCATCGATATATGTCTATATATATATTCTTTTCCTATTTATAGAGTCATTTCTATAAGTACATGGCACATACTCCGGTGTGTTGACCATTAGTTCAGTTTTGCACTATAGGAACATAATCTTGGACATGAGGACCTCTCTATTGGATATTCCTTCCAATAGACTAAGAAATCTTGTTTCAAGGCCTCCGTAACTCTCCGCGAGCCTGAGATTCCCACTAGGATGCCGAGTTGGTTGTACCATTAAAACCCATTAATTTGAATACACTATCGTTGTTTTCTGATTCTAGTAATGTAACGGCGTTGTATTGGACCTTCAGGCTCATGTAACGGCCCAATATACGACCGTCACATTCATCTGAAGTTGAATTCTTGATTCTGGATTCAGACAAATGTAACGGTCCTATACTAGACCGTCACACAATGTAACGGCCCAGTGAATGACCGTTACATGACTTGAATATCTCAACCCAAGGTTTGACCAAGGGTTGACATTTCAATATTTCTAGATAAACCTTGATAATCTAGAACCTATCATATTGCTTAATAGACATAATATAATGAATGAAAGTTAAGAGAATATACTGTTATGCTACCGATTTATTTCCATAAGCATAGCATAGTCTAAGTCATTCTTGATCTCATATATTCAAATTGAAGCGTTCATTCATTGATTTTCATTATTTGGAATTGTTATATTCTTGGCCATACATTACTGTTACATGCGTGAAAGTAGCTTAATTTATACCTGAAGATGCGATCGAGCACTGATTGTGTTCAAGGGCTCTATGCTAGTCCCCTCGGCTGATTGCCGGAAACATACTATTTTATAAACTATGGGGTATGATGCTACTGGCGTCGCATTGCGTTGGGAGTACTATTTCTATAAATAAGTGAAGATCCACGACACGACATGACATTCTTGTTTGATATTCCACAGAAATTCACGAAGCACTTGCTCATAAGCATAAGATGCTAAAGTGTTGATTATGTGGCTTGCTAGTACATTCTCGATATATTCTTGTTCCTGAAAGGCCAATATCATGTTCTTGCTCTATTCTTGTTCTCATTCCATCTTATATGATTGTCTTGTTACTTTGCTTTAATCGCGTGATCATCGCATTGCATGATTTTACCTTATTTCTTTAGAGTAAAAATATTAATTACTTTAATAGTGCCTTCATGTTGATGTGAAGATACCTACTGGGCAAGTGTGTTCATTACCTATTTCCAAAATTTTTCAAGAAATGAAAGTGAGTCGGGTTCGGATTCGGATTATTCAAGTAGCGGATCCGAGAGTGATTAAAGATGAGCGAAGACTTAGGAAGTCTATAATGTCTAGATTGAGTCAATGTAATTTTCCTATTTCTTGAGTCTAGTAGAATGAAAGATGATGGAAAGTGGTTGTATTTCGAGTATTGATCATTTATGAAATAAAGTTGGAGTTTGATTAAATTCTGTGCAATTGCATTTATGTGTGTTATTGTATTGCGCTCTGGTCGTTCTTGCTTGCAAGAGGCATACCATGCTGGCTGTTCGCGCTGCCCGAGCGAGTCTTCCGCTGTAATAAAGGCTCGGGGCGTGACAACAACGGTCCCTGGCCAATAGTTTGAGCCCGTCTTTAGCTGCTGCGGATTGCTATGTCAAAATCCAAAAAAAAAAATCAAATATTACCAAAAGTCTAAAAAAAATCAAATACTTCAAAAAATCTAAAAATATCAAATATTGTCAAAATTTTAAAAAAAAAATCAAATACTTCAAAATTTCCAAAAAAAAATCAAATACTTCAAAAACCTAAAACATCAAATACTTAAAAAAAAATCCAGAAAAATGAAATACTATTGAAAATCTAAAAATTAAAAAAAATTATTACAAAAAAAATCCAACAAAATGTGTCCTTTTCATGCATTTGTATTTATTTGAAGGACAGATGCGTAATCCGTTTGCTAAGTGTGCAGGTTGCAAGTACTCAGGCATTCATTGCTATATCTTTGTGCTCTGCCTCTTGTCCACATGTTTGATATGTTCTTTCCTTCTTCGATCATCTCTCTCGATATGTTCTGAAGCTCATGTCCTTCTCAGTTTTTAATGATCATATCTTTCATGAGAGGGCTTTGTCTCACGATTATGAACCTGGCAGTTCTGCTTCATTCTGATCTTGGGTTTTGATTGAGGTGCGTATTTTGTTCATGTCTTTTTGTCCCGTCGTGTCCTTGTCTCGTGTTTATGTCCCATTGTATCGTCCCACACATGTTGTTTTGTCCCTCACCACATGTTGTTAGTTGCTTTGCATATGTTGATATTCGTCCCTCCACGTTCCCTGTGTTGTCTCAACCCATGTGATCATCCGTCATGTTCTCGTCCCAACCATGTGTTCTCGCCGCATTGTTGTCTCGTCACACCGTGTTCATGTATGCATGTTGTTGGTTCATGCATGCATGTTGTCTGTTTATGCCCTTGCATATGTGCTCGTTTGCCTTTGATATGTTGTATTGCGTTGTCTCCCATTTTGTTTGATCGTTATGCTATGTCATGTTGTTTGTCGTTTAGTTAATCATTGTGTTATCTCTACTATGCTTATCTTATTTGTCTTATTCATAAAAATCCATAAAAATCTAAAAATAAAAATTAAAAAAACATGCCGTCTCACTTGCATAGGTAAGTCAGGTATGACCTTCTATTCCTATGTCCCTTATTGCATTACTATATGCTACTATGCTATATTATCTCAAGAACCAGTTGGTTATCTACGTGTTCCAGGATCTGATGTTCCCCTTTAACAAAAATGATGATGATCCAGGTTCACGTGTTTAATCTTCGGATAGGCCGTTAGGTTGGGATGTCCCGGGGAGGATGGTTCTATCCTACACACCGTGGTTGCGGATAGTGTCTTGACTCGAATTCTCCCAGCTTAGCAATATTATTCTCGAATATTTTATATTTTAATCTTTCTTTGCATTTATTTTAACGATTTCTTTTATTTTGGCCCATCATGCATCATACGCATCTTTTAAGCTTTTATGACCCATGGTTTGCCTGTAAAATGTCCCATCAGTGATGGTTAGCTGTGCGTTCAGTGTTGGGTAAGAGGAACTAATTCCACTCTGAGTTGGAAGGTTCTCTTTGGTCAATTCGCTAGGTTTGGTTGATTAAGAGGTCCTCGTCTTGAGCTTTAGCCTGTTTCCTTGACTTTTACTACATGCTTTGGGCCTCCTCATTGGACCGCGGGATTGTGTCCCCCATGAGGTTGGTCTTATCGATTTATTTCATTTCATTTAGTTTAGTTTCTCCAGACTGGTGTCGCTTTTGGTTTAATCATTCCTTACGTTTGGTTCAGAGTTTTCCAGAAAATTCATGTCGCTTGTTGGTAAAAACGGGCGTCATTTTACCTTAACGCCTACTTTTCGGTCCACTCCGCTTCATTTCTGCTTCATCTCCATGTTCCATGTCACTTTCGCTTCACCTCCGCTCGCTCCCCTACAAAGGGGACGTTAAGGAGGGGCATCTGTTGACACCCATTTTTTGCCAATGAGTTGAGTCGTTCCTCTTACTCCCATTTGTTGATGCCTCGAGTTGTCCATCACTCGTTGGGGCTATTTTCAGGCACGTTCTGGGCCAGTTTTATGGGTAGCCTCCCTCCCTGGCTAGGTTTGTTTCAATTCTGGGCTTATTGGGTCTTGGTTTTGGTTGATTGAGCTTTTCTATGAGTTTCAAGCGCCCATGTACATGTACGGTTCATCCTTGGCCCCTCAATCAATGTGTAGTTGATAGTAGGCCATCCCTATATTTTGGAATATTTTGGTTAATTTTCTGAATTTCCGTCGATAGGCATTTCTGCGGTCTTCTCCTAGCCGTTTAACATGATAGACGGACGGATAGTAGCCGTTCATCTCCCAGAGTCCTACGCTTGGTGGTCTTCTCAGATAATTATCCAATTAATCTATTTTTCACCGACAAGGCTAGAACGGTTGTTCTTTGGCCGCTCTAACTTTGAACGGTCTAATCGTAGCCGTTCATCTATGAGAGTCAAACGGTGAGGTTTTCGGTCAGTTCGATGGATAGTTGGATAATATTTATGATTTATTGAATTTCCACCGATAGGGTTGGATGACCTAGGGTGTGGCCGCACATCTCGTTGGGTGATCCATCGTGAGACCATTCATCTGGTCGATTCCTGAATGTTGTGTAGTGGACAGCGGATCTAGAGGGGAGGGGTGAATAGATCTGCCCCTCTTTTCGTAATACAACCAGCTATAAGGCTAGTTAAAAATAATTGCAGCGGAATACAACTAGCTTAGCGATGTATAAAATGATTTGCTTAGAAATATGATTTCACAATATAGAGATTGAACCTAAGCATGCATCTAAAACATATCAATCGCACAATCAAACCACAACACACAGGATTTTAAGGTGGTTCAGACTAAATCCCCAGTCCTACGTCCACCCCTCACCAAATCCGGTGAGGCTTCACTAGTGCAGCACACCAAACCGCAAATCGGAGAACCACCGATTGCCTTCCTACTAACCACCGGTAGGGACGTCAACACCGCAGATCGGATAACCTCCGATTTCCTTCCTACTAACCACCGGTAGGGACGATTCTCAACTTCCAAGTGTTTGAGTGAAATAGAAAAAGAACAACTTATGAAAAACACTCAAACAAGATATATAATATGCTTAAGAGAAAAAATCTTGTCTGAGATTTGCTAGAGCTTGAATCTCTTGAGGATTCGATGAAGAGCTTCTTCCCGGAGTAGCTTGATTTCCTTCTTGGAATACGCTCCTTCTAGCTTCCTTTGATCACCCTTCTTGCCCTTGAGTGCTTGTAGCTTTGTTGGAGATTGCTTGGCTTCAGATCTGAGCTTGAATCACCTTGGATGGATGAAGAACTTCCTCCCGAAACACTGTTCACGGAGGTGCTACAGTACCTCAAAAATGGCCTCCCTTGATCTCCCTTGAAGCCTTGAAGTGATAGGGTTTCCAACCCCTCATGTGTTGGTTTTATAGACCTTGAATGGTCCTTGGACACCCCCCAGACCAGATCCACAAATCATGGGAGATTAGGTGAGTTTTGATTAAACAAATCCATGGAAAGGGGCTGGCCATGAGGTGGATTTCGAAGTCAAACATGGCTGCATCGGGGCTGGCGGTCGACCTGTAGCTTCTGGCGGTCGACCGCTACTGAGAAACACTATAGACGGATGTCACTGGGAATTTCGATCGACCGCTACGGGCTGACGGTCGACCGCCAGCTGAAAGACATGCAGACTGGCGGATGCTGGCTGGGGCGGTCGACCGCCCCTGTGCTGGCGGTCGACCGCCAGCTGGGCTGATTCTGGGCTTGCCCGGGTCGGTCCATTATCCGCTTCAGCTCCGTCGTTCAACTCCAATAGCAGCCCGTGCATGTTTGTAGCATCACCCTTAATAGTCTAGAAGGTATCAACTGAGTCTTTAACCTTGGATTCTCTTCTTGTGCAGTGGCCTTGGCTATTTGAATGAAGCTTGTACTTGTTGTAAAGACTTTGCATCAAGGCTTGGACATGTAGACTTTGTGTGCATGTATGAACTTTGTAAAGACTTTGCACCTTGAGCATGCATGAGCCTGTACAGACTTGCTTCATGAACGTACAGACTTGGTAACTTGATGCACGAACACAATAGAATGCAATGTATAGACTTTACGTATGAAGTAGCCGGCCAATGTATAGACTTGTGTTGCAGCCATCAACCAACGTACAGACTTGGAGTTGTGCTAGCAGCCAACGTACACACTTCATGTTCAGCAACGTACAGACTTTGTCCAACGTATAGACTTCGTCCAACGTATAGACTTTGTCCAACGTATAGACTTTGTCCAACGTATAGACTTCGTCCAATGTACAGACTTTGTCCAACGTATAGACTTTGAATGCAGTGCACATGCCCGCAACCTGTTCGATGAAATGACAAACTGCTTAAATAGATACACAATGACATCATATGCAAACACAATGTGACTTATAGTAGTTGCTATCATCAAAACCATAATAGTAATCATGGTGCACATGTGTTCAACATTCTCCCCCTTTTTGATGATGGCAACACTGTGAGTCATTATATGGCAGAAATAGCCAAGATGGCAAAGTGTATGACATATGTAACATATGCAGCTCAAGATCTATGATAGTAATAGCATGTGAATGCAATTATGAATGCAGATATGAATGCTATGCAATTATGCAAACCCCATCACATACACATATGAGATGCAAAGTGAGCAATGGATTCTCCCCCCTTTGACTCTCCCCGTACACCATTCACACATCCCCCATGACAACTCACAAAGCACATAAGCTCTCCCCTTTGACAATGTGATAACGCATATAGCTCTTACAAAGGACTCACACAAAGAATTCTCCCCATTTGCCAACAGCAAAAAAGAGTGATAATAGTAAAATGTCTGTGAGACCAGAGCTGAAAGGAGTTAAGAGCAAGCCATTATAGGCAAACCTGAAACAGACCATGAGCAATATATATGTTTCAAAGCTAATGAAATCTGAATTCATCAACAGAGTTCAAAAAGCAGCTACATCCAAGATGTAATAGAAATGAACCAAATGTGCATATCCTGGCAATGTTTAACCGTCCCTTGTCTTATATATCCATATTCAGTAACTACAAAGGGAATAACACAAAAAACGAGTATTGAGGCTAAACAATCATGACTAAAGCATGGAATTTTATGAGTTCAACAAATTTGATTTACAATATCTTTTGAATTTAAAGGCACATGACTCATATTTTACGAGCAATCAAGTCTAGTACATGCCTCCAAGCCGTAAGAATACACGTTGTTTAGACGCCAATATTCCGAGGTATTTGACAAGATTGACGGTTATGCTTCAGAATGAACAGAGATAGCAAAGTCACGTCATGACATATCCAAACTCATTTCATTGATGAGAAGATATGTTTCTCAGCAATTATGCCATTGCTCTGCCTAGAGTCCAGATGAATTAAGACAGAGATAACAGAGGCACATCATGACATATCATTCGTCCCTTGATTTGATGACGTGACATATTTCTCCGTGCAACACTATCATTGCTCTGCAAATTGATTTTCAAGAATTCCAGCTCATCAAGATTTTTAGAAACAATACTAAGCTCTAGAGTATCACCAAGATTGTCTTGAAGTCTAGATTTTTAGATTTCAGGGTAGTCATTCAAGACATAACATGCAGTCTTTAGTGAAAGTCTATTAAAACTACAGAACATAGATGATTTCAAACAAGATATATCAGAACTACAAGGAAATCATTAAATCTGAACCATTTTCATTGAATGGACAATCATTAGGGAATATAATAGAAAGCTCTTACACCATATGTCTGTCTGTCTCATGAACTCAAACCAGACTGTAAGCCACTGAAGTGCAGTTTGCAAGAGGTTTAAGAGAATCAACAAAACTCCCCCTAAGGATATGTAATGGATGCGCGAAGGAGTTATGTTTGCAATCAAGTGGAATGGCAAAGGAGGTTGACCTAATCACTCATGAAGGTAGCAGAAATGAAATGTATGACTCAACGCATGGTTGCACACTTATTAAATGTCACAGAATGAATATGAAATATATGCATGAATGTTGCACAAGGACAACTCCCCCTTACTATATGGTCTATATGCGACATTGACACATGATTTTTGGCGGAGGTGAAACCTCACGCATATTGAGTGCTTCGAGACAAGCATAACCTGCCCTTCCATACATCAACATTTGATATACCATGGCCATGCAAGAATGATGCGACACAAACCATGTAATGCATTGGGAACATAGATTCAACTTGATTATGCAACTACATGCAATGCGACACCATATGCAAAAAGACATATTGACATATAAACAATGCATGAATACCAACGTGCAGAACACACAACTAATTGAACATTATCATCATTTCAAATTCTTATTGGCCTGAGGTCGGCAAAGACCAAGCTCTCTTCTGAGTGTTGAAAACCTGTCATTACACAAGGGCTTGGTGAAAATATCAGCAATTTGATTTAGAGTATCAACAAAATGCAGTTCAAAATTTTTCTTACTGACCTCGTCTCTAATGAAGTGATGCCTAATCTCAATATGCTTAGTCCTAGAGTGCTAGACTGGATTTTTGCAAGGTTGATAGCACTAGTGTTATCACACAGAATCGGGACACAACTAAAATCCACCAAGTAGTCTTGGAGTTGGTGTTTAATCCACAACACTTGGGTGTCACAGCTCCCCGCAGCAACATATTCTGCCTCCGCGGTTGAGAGGGAAATCGAGTGTTGTTTCTTGGAGGCCCAAGAAACTAAACACCCGCCTAGAAACTGGCAATAGCCACTAGTACTCTTACGATCCAGCTTGCATCCAGCGTAATCCACATAAGAATAAGATATAAGAGATAAATCACATGATGACGGATACCACAATCCCAAATCTTGAGTGCCGGCAAGATATCGAAGGATACGTTTGACGATAATCAAATGAGATTCTCTAGGACTAGCTTGGAATCTAGCACAAAGGCATACACTAAACTGGATATCTGGTCTGGATGCAGTCAAATAAAGAAAAGAACCAATCATACCTCTATAGACCTTTGCATCCACTAATTTACCATTTTCATCCGAATCCAGTGAAGTTAAGGTGCTCATCGGAGTTGCAATGATTTTGCTGTTTACCATGTCAAATCTTTTTAGCAGCTCCTTGATGTATTTGGCTTGGCTTATGAAGCAATCATCTTCTCCTTTGTTGACCTGCAAACCGAGAAAGAATTGAAGTTCTCCCATTAGGCTCATCTCAAATTCGCTAGTCATGAGGTTAGTAAATTCCTCACACATTTCAGATTTTGTAGAACCAAACACAATGTCATCAACATAAATTTGAACAATCAAGATGTTCTTACCTTACTTCTTGGTGAAAAGTGTTTGATCTACCTTACCTCGTGTGTACCCTTTTTCAATGAGGAACGAGCTTAGTCTCTCATACCAAGCTCTTGGTGCTTGCTTAAGTCCATAAAGTGCCCTGTCTAGCTTGTATACAAAATCTGCATTGTTAGAATTCTCAAAGCCAGGGGGCTGCTCAACATAGACTTCTTCTTTGATCAAGCCATTCAAGAAAGCACTTTTAACATCCATTTGATACAGCTTTATTCTAAGGGAGCATACAAAGGTAAGTAAAATTCTGATGGCTTCGAGTCTAGCAACTGGGGCATAAGATTCATCAAAGTCTACCCCAAACTCTTGATTATACCCTTGAGCCACCAATCTAGCTTTGTTTCTTATTATCTTGCCATCCTCACTTAATTTGTTCCTAAAGACCCATTTAGTGCCTATGACAGATTGTGATGAAGGTCTAGGAACAAGATGCCAGACTTTATTCCTTTCAAACTGGTTTAACTCATCTTGCATTGAATTTATCCAGTTTTTATCTTTTAATGCTTCATCAATGTTTTTGGGTTCAAGCTGAGAGACAAAAGCAAGTTGATCTAGTTCTTCCACAATTCTAAAATGTGACCTTGTTCTAGGTGGGTCATTCAAGCTGGCAATGACATTTTCCAAGAGATGATCCTTAAGAATTCTAATGTTTGTAGAATCGTTACCTTCCCCTGGAGCTTGATCCCTTGCATTACTTGATTCAGCTAGGTCACCATCTTCTTTTATTTCTTCTTGTGAAGGATCACTCTTATCCTTCATGTTTAAGAATTCCCCATCTTCATCGTTTTTCCTGCAAGAGTTATCATTGTTAGAATCATGATATTCATCAAAGAATACATGGGGTGATTCTTCCACAGTTTAACTTTTGATATTGTAAATTCTATAAGCCCTAGATCTATCAGAATATCCAAGGAATATACCTTCATCGCTCTTGGGCTCGAATTTATCTAAGTCTCTTTTGTCATTATTATGGATAAAGCATTTTGACCCAAACACTTTCATATGTGAGAGAGAGGGCTTTTTACCTTTCAGCAACTCATAAGGAGTCTTTTTGGTGTGTGGCCTTACCATAGAGCGGTTGATAATGTAACATGCCGAGTTTACCGCTTCGGCCCAAAACCTCCTTGGAAGTTACCGTTCAGCAAGCATGGTTCTTGCCATCTCTACAAGTGTTCGGTTTCTCCTTTCAACTACACCATTTTGCTCCGGCGTTCTTGGTGAAGAGAATCGGTGTGAAATGCCTTCAGCCCTGCAAAGATTATAGAAGTCAGTGTTTTAAAATTCACCACCGTGATCAGATTGAATCTTGGAGATCTTGAACACACCATCCTGCTTTATCTTCATGTAGAGCGCATGAAACTCATCAAAAGTATCATTTTTATGTGTGAGAAAGAAAACCCATGTGAACCTAGAGAAGTCATCCACCAAGACATATCCATATTTTCTACCACTTAAACTAGCAGTTCTGGTTAGACCAAACAAGTCCATATGAATTAGCTCGAGTGATTTGGATGATGTATTTTCAGATCTTCCCTTGAAAGATTTTCTTGTTTGTTTACCTAGGGCACATGCATCACACAACATGTTTTCTTATTTAAATGATAATTCAGGCAACCCTTTCACCATTGAATGCTTTAACAATTTATGTAAGATATTGTAGCTAGCATGTCCTAGTCTACGATGCCATAACCAAGCAATTTCAGATTTTGGTGCAGCAAGACAAAGATTTAAATGAGCAGGATCATCTAAGTCAATCATGTAAATATTGTTGACTCTCTTACCAGAAAATTTTACCTTGTCAGATTTTGGTTCAAGAATTCTGCATTCATGAGAGTCAAACAACACTTTATGAGCTTTATCACACAATTGACTTATGCTAAGTAGGTTATATTTCAAACCTTCAACTAGCAACACATTTTCAATGGAGTTGGAGAGGTTCTTACCTACATTACCTGTTCCAATGATTTTTCCTTTGTTATTCCCTCCAAACGTAACGTATCCTCCTTCCTTTTTCTCCAAGGGATAAAATTTTATTTTGTCTCCAGTCATGTGTCTTGAACAACCGCTATCAAGATACCACCTGTTATGCATGACTGCAAGACATTCCTGCACAAACAATTAAGCAATTGTATTTAGAACCCAACCAATTTTGGGTCCCATCAAACTCTTAAGATTTTTAAAACATGAAACCATTTCTTTTGGAATCCAAACCTTTCTAACATTCATGTTTTGTTTGCTTAAAGCAGGGATTTGGTTTTTCTTTTCAACCTTGACATTTCCTTTTTGTTTAGAGGCTCTTTGTTAGATTTTGTGAAAGTTTGATGAAGTTGGCTTCTTAACCAATTATGGCCATTGGTTGTTTTTGGGTTGAAAGTGATTGTTCTGCCACCTAGGAGATTGAAAGTTATAGGATTGATGAACACATGAATCATAATTTCTCCGAAAGTATGGTGGTGTTGGCCTATATGAATGAGCAATCCAGTTTTGGTGATATCTGGAAGATTGAGCATGCAATGGCCAAGGAAGTGTTGACCTATGCTGCGGGGAAGGTCGACCTTTCTTAGGTTTTTGGACAGGCTTTTTGGGAATGTTGGTGACTGCCTCTTCAATCTTTTCTTTCCCTTTCTCCTTTTGTTTTTGCTGATTTTGTGTGGGAGTTGTGTTTGAGGTGGAAGCTTCAGAAGATGAAACAAATGTGACAGTTTTGAGCCCAATTGGCCTTTTGTTTGTTGGTTCAAAACCCAACCCGTCCTTGTTGAAGTTCATTCTGGTACCTAGCAAAGCATCTAGGTTTTCTCTTCCATCCACAAATTTTTCTAAAGATTGTTGTTTATCCTTCAACTCTTTTTGTAGGTTTTCAATATTTTGAAGAAGTTGAATGTTGACTTGTTTGACAGCTTCATACTTTTCATTGCTCAATTTACTATCTTTTTCATAGCTTTGTATTTTGAGCTTCATGCTATCAATCTCATTTCTCAAATCCTCATTTTCAGTTTCCAAGTCAGCCATTTCTTTTCTTCCTTCCTCCAAATCCTCAATCATTTTCTTAAGATCTTCAATTTCAGTCTCAAGTAGAGCATTCTTATCATTCATATTATGATCATGCACAAATGAGTTAATTTTCTTTTTCAATGATTTATTCTCCTTTTTGTACATTTCATATTTTTCCATGAGTTGTATATATGCATCCTCCCAATCATCAATTGTATAATCTTCAAATGGAGAATTTACCTCAGTTTCTTCATCAACTTTGGCCATAAGGCAGAAATCTTCTTTTTCTTTGTCCGAGGAGCAGGTTCCATCATCACTTTCCTCTTCATCGCTCCATGTGGACACCATGGCCTTGTTCTTCTTCTTGCCCTTCCATTTGTCAGCTTTTCTGAATCTGTCGGGACAATCATTCTTGAAATGCCCTGGTTTGTTGCAAGAATAACAAATGATTTTGTCAGATTTCTTAGAGTTTTCAGAATTAGATTTGAAACCATTTCTTACCTTTGACCTTCCTCTCATGAAGCTCTTACCTTCCTTTCTCAGGAATTTTTTGAACTTACGTGTGAGCATGGCTACGTCATCCTCTTCTCGCTCACTTGCTGAATCCTCACCTTCATCAGAAGTGCCATGACCGCTGGGTCCTGCTTTAAGAGCTAGGGACTTTTTCTTAGGTGCCTCAGCCTCTTTGTTCTTGAGGTTGATCTCATAGGTCATCAATAACCCAATGAGTTCATCTACCTTGGTAGTTGTGAGATCTCTCGATTCTTTAACCACGGTAGCCTTTGTGTGCCATGCTGGAGTTAACGATCTGAGAATTTTCCTTACAATTTCTTGCTCTGAATATTTCTTTCCCAAATCAGTTAAACTATTAGTAAGCACAGTCAATCGAGCATACATATCTTGAATTGATTCATCAGGCTTCATGCGGAACATTTCATATTCAGAAACTAAAATGTTGGCTTTTATTTCTCGTACCTGAGAGGTTCCTTCGTAGATTACCTCTAGCTTGTCCCACATTAGTTTTGTAGATGCGTAGGTAGCCACTCTTGAGAATTCAACTAGATAGAGTGAGCATTGCATGATGTGTTTGGCACTCCAGTTGACAGTGGATTGCCTTATCTGTTCTTTGGTCCACAAGTCCTCATTATCCGTAAGCTCATACGGACCTTTGCTGATCACTCGCCAAAGTTCGTAGTCTTGGGCGCAAATGAACACCTGCATACGATGTTTCCAATAGGGATAATTAGATCCAGTGAAATAAGGAGGCCTATTCATAGAATGTCCTTCAGGTAAATAACCCTGAGACGTTGATCCACCATTTCCCTCAAGGTCGTTGGACCCCATAATGAGAGATTAGGCTCTGATATCACTTGTTGTGTAGTGGACAGTAGATCTAGAGGGGAGGGGTGAATAGATCTGCCCCTCTTTTCGCAATACAACCAGCTATAAGGCTAGTTAAAAATAATTACAGCGGAATACAACTAGCTTAGCGATGTATAAAATGATTTGCTTAGAAATATGATTTCACAATATAGATATTGAACCTAAGCATGCATCTAAAACATATCAATCGCATAATCAAACCACAACACAAAGGATTTTAAGGTTGTTCGGACTGAATCCCCAGTCCTACGTCCACCCCTCACCGAATCCGGTGAGGCTTCACTAGTTCAGCACACCAAACCGTAAATCGGAGAACCACCGATTGCCTTCCTACTAACCACCGGTTGGGACATCAACACTGCAGATCGGACAACCTCCGATTGCCTTCCTACTAACCACCGGTAGGGACGATTCTCAACTTCCAAGTGTTTGAGTGAAATAGAAAAAGAACAACTTATGAAAAACACTCAAACAAGATATAGAATATGCTTAAGAGAAAAAATCTTGTCTGAGATTTGCGGGAGCTCGAATCTCTTGAGGATTCGATGAAGAGCTTCTTCCCGGAGTAGCTTGATTTCCTTCTTGGAATACGCTCCTTCTAGCTTCCTTTGATCACCCTTCTTGCCCTTGAGTGCTTCTAGCTTTGTTGGAGATTGCTTGGCTTCAGATCTGAGCTTGAATCACCTTGGATGGATGAAGAACTTCCTCCCGAAACACTATTCACGGAGGCGCTACAGTACCTCGAAAATGGCCTCCCTTGATATCCCTTGAAGCCTTGAAGTGATAGGGTTTCCAACCCCTCATGTGTTGGTTTTATAGACCTTGAATGGTCCTTGGACACCCCCCAAACCAGATCCACAAATCATGGGAGATTATGTGAGTTTTGATTAAACAAATCCATGGAAAGGGGCTGGCCACGAGGTGGATTTCGAAGTCAAACATGGCTGCATCGGGGCTGGCTGTCGACCTGCAGCTTCTGACGGTCGACCGCTACTGAGAAACACTATAGACGGATGTCAATGGGAATTCCGGTCGACCGCTACGGGCTGGCGGTCGACCGCCAGCTGAAAGACATGCAAACTGGCAGATGCTGGCTGGGGCGGTCGACCGCCCCTGTGCTGGCGGTCGACCGCCAGATGGGCTGATTTCGGGCTTGCCCGGGTCGGTCCGTTATCCGCTTCAGCTCCATCGTTCAACTCTATTAGCAGCCCGTGCATGTTTGTAGCATCACCCTTGATAATCTAGAAGGTATCAACTGAGTCTTTAACCTTGGATTCTCTTCTTGTGCAGTGGCCTTGGCTATTTGAATGAAGCTTGTAGTTGTTGTATAGACTTTGCATCAAGGCTTGGACGTGTAGACTTTGTGTGCATGTATGAACTCTGTACAGACTTTGCACCTTGAGCATGCATGAGCCTGTACAGACTTGCTTCATGAACGTACAGACTTGGTAACTTGATGCACGAACACAACAGAACGCAATGTATAGACTTTGCGTGTGAAGTAGCCGGCCAATGTATAGACTTGTGTTGCAGCCATCAACCAACGTACACACTTGGAGTTGTGCTAGCAGCCAACGTACAGACTTCATGTTCAGCAACGTACAGACTTTGTCCAACGTATAGACTTCGTCCAACGTATAGACTTTGTCCAACGTATAGACTTGGTCCAACATATAGACTTTGTCCAACGTATAGACTTCGTCCAATGTACAGACTTTGTCCAACGTATAGACTTTGAATGCAGTGCACATGCCCGCAACCTGTTCGATGAAATGACAAACTGCTTAAACAGATACACAATGACATCATATGCAAACACAATGTGACTTATAGTAGTTACTATCATCAAAACCATAATAGTAATCATGGTGCACATGTGTTCAACACTGAAAGATTAACATATTTTCTCTCTCTATCTGTGGTTTTATCCCTAACTTCTCCCGTCATTTTCTCCGCGGATATTGAGCCATTTCGAGTGCCGTTTCTTCTGGATGTGAGATAATTTGATTATCTTCATCTTTCCTTTGATTATCTCGACCTGAAAATACCTAAAAACCATAATTTTGGGGCTGGCTTCCTAGGCTCTATAAATAGACCCTATAGGCTATCTTCAAAAGGGGGGGAGATTTCAGGTCATGGCGAAGCCCTGCCGAATCCTTGAGTGACCTACGACTAGGGAGGGAGGCCTTCTACGTCCATACATGCCTCCAGTCCAGGGGGTAACTTTAATTTTGAGCCTTTTTTATATATGATAGTCCGTCATTCCCTTTTCGTTGTGTGCATCATTCTCCACGTTTTTCTTCACTTGCACTATCATTCACACACCCTCCCACGTTCTTGATGCCCCCAGGGGTTTAAAACTCCCCAGGTATCCCCCACTTCATTTAGTTACGTTTATTTCCTTTCATGTTAGCATTTACTACACTCTATAGTTCTGATATTAGGTTTTTCTTTGTGTTTTACACTCTGTTTCGCAGATCAGCAACTCACTAACGCGAGGCCCATCCTTTCTGGCCGGCCGAAAAGGGTGGAGGTTGAACTCATATAACTTCTGGTGTGGTGATCTTGCGCGGTTCCCATACGTTCGTTCAAGAGGAGGTGCGGTGGATCTTCGACCATTCTTCTTCCAACTGTGGTTGACTTGGAGCCGTTCATCTGCCAGTAGTTCTGCGTCTCGCGTCCTCTGCAGCACTGACGAGCGGTCTGTCGTGCGGCCGTTCAACATGAAAGGCGGTTCTTCACAGGCCGCACATCCGTGTAGTGCTGCTCATAAGGTTAGTGTCTCCCTCTCTTTCCAAGGTACGGTGTGTCAATCACATTAGGCACCTTGGTGGCGATCACACTTATTTACACCCTTCTGTTCTCCTTCTACTGTACGTTTATATTTTCTCATATCGATTTAGTAGAAAGGGGAATGGAAGACATTCTTTTAAGCCGGGTAAAGTAAAGAGTAAAAAGAGTAGAGGAAAAACACGTCAACATCCCTCTCACCACCGGCCCTGCCTCTGGTTACCCATGGCCTTGCCTCCACTAACTCCGGTGAACCGGTTGCCTTCTTCACCATGGAAGAAATCAGGTTGTCCTGCAAACCTCTGGAGCATGCCATCATTGCCAGGACTCCGTAGGGCAGGCCGCCCTTCCAGAAGATCAGATCCCATCTGGCTCAGCGCTTCAAGTTCAAGCAGGATTTCATCCTTAGTGCTATTGATGAGCGTCATCTGCTTCTTAGATTCTAGAACAGGGAGGATTATTTGTAGGTTTTACTTAAATAATCTCTCGATGTCCGCGGCAGGTTATTTTGTTTCTTCAAGTGGACCTTGGAATTTTCTTCGGATGAGGATTGCCCGTTTGTTCCTGTATGGTGTTGACACTAAAAATATTTCTAATTTTTCTTGACCTTTGCTTTTGTAGGTCATAAACCCTTGTCGAGCGCCCCTACGCCCCCAATTTGTGATGCCGAACGCGATATCAGTGGAAAACCCAGGAAAGTCATTCAACACACGCAGAATGCCGGAACAGTTCGCAAGTGACCATAAAGACATCCGATCAGGGTAGAAATGCTTCGACGGCAGAAAGCTGTCGGCCATGCTGCATACGGCTACCTTGCCGTACCAACTACCTTCGACAGCTTTCCCACGGTTGTTGGCTTCCCCAACCTCGTGGGAGTTGCATTCGTGAACCTTCTGCATGTGGAGGGCTCAAAACCCGCGAGGCTGAAGAACGATGAAGCTACGGCTCGCCAAAGTGAGGGCTGACTTAAGAAAACTCTACTAAAGAGTCAAGTAATTGTGAAATGCCATGTTCACCATACTACTCACCCGACTGGGGTACACAATAAGAAGCCCTTTGGGGGCAACAAGAAGAGCTCCAGAGCGAGAATTACTGCTGCTCCCAGGAGTCGATTGTCGGCGTCTGGGAAATCTATGTTGATCTGGGGCGTCCGAGTCTATTTCAATGGCCGCAATGTCAAAGTTCTATTGGACCGGGTCCTCCCGGCCGTCCTCACCCATAACACCTTCCAAGTGTTAGCCGACCAGAGGGTGAATTTTAATGAGAACAAGCAAGGGAGGCTTCTTCCAAAATTAATCAAAATTAAGCAAATGTCACTACCAGAAAAAGTAGGATTTCAGACGGCCATATTCGTCTGAAAATCCATCACAAAACACCTTTGTAACAGATTTCAGATGAATTTCAAACAGAGTCGGCCGTCACATATTCTTGGTTACAAATTTCAAACAGTTTAACTAATCCGTCACAAATTCCATCTAAAATTTCACACTGAATGTTTTCTGTGTGTAGTACCATCTGAAATTCCGTGTGTAGTTACATATTTCAGACAGTATTTCAGACAGAAATTAATCCGTCACAAATTTCAGACGGAAATTTCCGTTACAAAATTTTGTGGGTTCCCAAGAGGACCCGAGATGCTGCATCATCCTCAAAGAACTTCAATAATTTTACTGATGTCCCTAGGAGAGGGGGCAACCAAGTATTGCATGCAGAGGAGGCCGCAGCTATGACTCCCCCATCCGCTATCAGGGCCTGTGCAAGGCAGGCCAACATTTCCACATATTCAAGGAGTCTCAATCAAGTGGCCAGATTAGCGCGGCTTTCATACATGCCGTTGGCCCGAATCCAAGCACTGCTTTCTACCGTCTCTATGAAGTGCAGCCAGGAAGACACAATAAAGATGGTCCGGGAATATTTCCCTAGCTTTGGAAGTCCCGTCGTGGGCCGACAGAGGTCGCTTCATGCTGTCAAAGTCGAAGAAGAAGAAAAAAGCAAGATGTCACCAGTGGAGGTGAATGAAGAGGAGAGGCGAACTAGGGCTAGAAGCCTTGAAAAGCCTCCACAAAATGAAAAGATATAAAGAATTTCCATGTATAGAGAGTCGACTTTCTCCCGTCAGACCCGAAGGGGAGTCGGAAGATACGATAGAAGATTGCAAATCCTCACCTGCAATATGACAGGGGTGATGAGTGGGCATGGCACTATGCCGAATGAACAAGAGGAGTAGACTAAGATCGCTGGAAGAAAAGGCCCAATGACAAGATATGGCAAAGTCGCCACCGAGCTACTGCAAGCCGCCAAGAGAAAGAAGATTGCTGATGAAGACATCACAACCGTCATTGCAAGAACAGTGGTGTCTGAATAAGAAGGAGCATTCCCGTCTCCTCCATCTAAGTGTGCTTCTAGTAGAACACTCAAAGGCACCAATAATGAAGCAACTATGGACCCCGCCGTCCTGATGATGATGCAAAAGTACCAGCAGGAGATGGAACTGCTGAAGAGACAATTAAATGAAAAGACTGGGCACAATATGCCACCCAAGCAACCGGGGGCACGAGCCGAGCCGTCACGGGAAGGTTCCAACTCCACGGGTGCTCCTTCACCGGCCATTTTATAAGCTGCAGATCAGAGCTGGGCTACTCCCCAGCATTATTCCCAGTGGCTCCAGCCAACACGGCCAATGCCACTTCAAAAGCAATGGCAGGCTCCACCGTCAGAGCCTTTGCGACCTCATGTTACGGCTCCGGCCTAACAATTGATGCAGCCCACCCACCAATGCCCTCAACCAGCAGAGCCAGTTATGGTGAATGAGCTGATGGTGGAGCAATTGATCGAAGCAAGGCTGGCAAGGAGAAGTGATGACTATGCCCCCTCTGACATATATGAAGTGCCATACCCAGCCTATCATGCTGCCAAGAGACTACCACCTGGCATTAACAAACCCCCTAAATTTGACAAATTCAACGGGCAAGGCTACCCGAAAGAACACATTGCATACTATATAGCAGTCATGGGAGACTTGGTAGCAGACGAGTTGTACCTGCTGAAGTTCTTCAGGTCTTCTCTGATAGGACTTGCCTTTGAATGGTATTCTAGCTTGTCGACCGGATTTATTAAAGACTAGCCAGATATGCAGCATAAATTTACTGAAAGATTTCACATCGCCGAGGCGGAGGTGACCGTGGCCGAGCTAATGGAGATCAAGCAAAAAGATGATGAGCCTGCTACAGAATATATCAAGAGATGGAGGAATCTCAGCATGAGGTGCTGGCATCCTCCGCATCCAGAAGATGCAATACAGATGTGTAAACAAAATTTAAAGAAAGAGATCTTGGAAAAGACAATTGGAATAGAAATCCGGTCTTTTGATCGATTAATGGATGTTGCCACAGAAGTTGAAGAATTCTTCGGGAAATACCCCTCACTTCCTGCCGACTCAAGTCACCAAGCCAGGAAGGTTAATAAGTGACCGATGCTGAAAGCGGTCCATGCTGTTAGCCTCAGGGTGAAAAGGCACAAGTGGGTGCACAATTCTCCCCCTAATGAACCTGCTGAATGGCGAGAAAGGCATCCCCAGCAGAACAAAGAAAAGAAGCTCTATGCCTTCCCTAGGAGCAGGACTCGAGCTTTGTTCGAATGGGCTATCAAGTATAACAAGATTACTCTTTTGAAGCCAAATAGGCCTGATGATCTCAAGCGAACAGATGATCCTTGCTTCTGCCTCTACCATAGAATCCTTGGACATCCTATTGAGAATTTCCAAATATTCAAGGACATTGCCCAGGGCCTAATTAAAAGAGGGGAATTACAAATTGGAGAGCACAAAGTCAATCCTCCATGCCCGCATGAATTGCCTACTCTAGGGGCATCAATCCACACGATATCTATATGTCAACAGCTACCCGAAGAAGTGCCAGAGGCCTACAACCGGCGCACCAATGAGGACCGTGTTCCAGCTCCTAAATAAAAATAAAGGAATCGGCGAGCAGTGCCGACAAGAAAGAGAACAAGACCAGCACCCCATCTGGCTTTGGAGATGCATGAAGAAATCAACCCAGCCGAGGAACGGTTGCAAATCATTATAAATGGGTTAGAAGAGCATGAGCAACCCAAGGGCCAGCCCATGCAGCTTAAGAAGCCGGCCCCTCAAAGATGCAATGAGCCCCATCGGCTAACAAAAAGAACTAAAGAAAAGGCAAAGATGCTGAATGCACCAAGCAACCTACTATGGGGGTAGATGCCGACCATAGAGGGGAAGGAAAAGAAGCACACAAAGGTTGAAAGGAGATATATGGCTCTCTCCTGCAACACATTGTCAGCCTTGTCTGGCGAGGCGCAAACTACTGATGAGGAAAATGAAGAAATCTGCTTTGTGCCGAAAAGAATAACTTAAGCTGGAGCTTCCGCCTCCCACTCATCTATTGGGTCCGAGAAAATGTCAAAACAATGCCCGTCAGCTAATAAGGGGGTTCAATACCACATTCCTCCTACACCCGGAGGCATAAAACACAAGGTGTTCATTTTGAAGGAGCTACCTGTAGTCAGCAATGATCGCAGGATGCCACACATCGTATACAAACCAGAGGCGGAAGGCAGTAGCACTCCCGGCCCCTTCTTACAAGACTCCGCCTTGGTGGCGCTACTACACCAAAAACATCAAGAGATTGAAATGCTGTAGAGGCAGCTAGATGAGATGAATGTAAGTCCACCCGTGCCTCAATCGGCAGGACATCTACATGAAGCATAATAAGCTGGCGCTAGCTCACCTGAAGCCTCAACACAGCCAGTAGTGCTCCGAATAATGTCTGAACACACATGGGGCATTCCCCCTCAGCCACCCCGATATCCAGTCCCATGGGAATGTCAGGGGGCAATCAAAGCATCTCAGACGATGGTGCCGATGAGGCCGTATATGCAGCCAACTGCCATATACCTAAGCTCAGCGGGACTGGCAACAATGAATAAGCCAAGGGCGGAACAAACAGCGAATATGAAAATGGCCACAGAGGAAGTCACCGAGGCCGAATTACAAGCAGCCAAACAAAGAGATAATGAGTCCTCCAGGTACTACATAAGAAGGTGGAGAAATCTCCGTGAAAGGTGACGACATCCGCCAAGCTACGGGGACTCTATTCAAATCTACAAAGAGAATTTAAGAACAAAAATTCTACGATGGGTCATTGACATTGAAGTCACGACCTTTGAACAGTTAAGTGACATCATGGCCGATGTCGAAGCAGTTCTGGCAAAGCTTTGCCCGGCTTCTATAGCCTCAAGCCAGAAGAATAAACCAACTGACAAATACCCGGCAAAAGAAGAAATTCGTGCTTCAAATTTTGAAGCCTTCGAGCAACAAAAGAAGAAAATGAAAGAGGCAGCCAGCCTTTCTTCCGCCTAGCCGACAAAACAAGGGTCCTCATTAAGGGGCAGAATGATAAAACCATACTCCTTTCCGAAGGATAAGACTAGGGTTCTTTTTGAGTGGGCCCATGAATGTGGTAAAGTGGTGCTTCCAAAGCCAAAGAAACTGGGTGATTCAGCAAGGAAAGACGATCCACGCTTCTGTCCTTATCACCAAATGTTGGGACATCCTATTGAGGATTGCTATGTGTTCAAGGACATTATTGAAGGCTTGATCTAGAAAGGTGAACTGCAGTTGGGTGAGTACAAGGTGGACCCACCGTGCCCTCATCAAATGCCCATCTTCAAAGGAGCAGCCCCACGCAGCATCACTCCCCCAGCTGCTCCTCGCAGATTTGGCTGAAGCCAACATTTAGTATCATCCCGCAGCTCGAATGCAGATGTTTGCAAGAAAAAAAAAGGAAAAAAAAGAAAAGAAAAAAGAAAAAAGAAAAAGAAAGGAAATGGCATGTTCTGGGGGCAGGTGCCAAAAAAAATGATGAATGAAGGACGCCTTGATAACTGCATATGCTAGGAGAAATATCACTCCCCTCACGACTTGGCCCGTGCCCAATAAGAACCTACCATTGTGAGATTGGTATGGTGGAGCGAACCACTCATCTCCTCTCGGAGGAGGTGAGCGCTCTCCTATACACCCACCTTGGTCTATTTAAAAACAAATGGATGAAGGGTAACGGCTTTGCACTGCACTGCACCGTCAAAGCCATCCAAGTTACCCGTTCAAAAAAAAAGAGACAAAAAAATGAATGATGAAAATGAAAGCAAAAGAAAAGAAGAAAGAAAATTATGAGGTCAACAGTGTTAGGATGCTAGCCACAGATTCAGAGGGGGGGTGAATGAATCCCCTTTAAAAATTTGCTTCGATTAACACTCACGTCGAGTAATACGTGCAGAAATAAAAATAGGATGGATCAAGCTAAACAGAAGCACTAATGCAGATCACACTTAAACGCTTACCCAACCTACGCGGATGAAGACTCTACTAATCAGCTGACAACACTAGGTTGCAGTGTTGAAACAGAACTTATAACGATCAGCGGAGCTTCAAATAGATGTAGGCCAACTGAATGAAAATGAAGTGCACTGAAGCAGGCATCTATCATGGAACACAAACCCAATCAGAGATACCGGGTTCAATCAAACCATTTCAGAAGCTAACCAGCGAATGGGGGGTAGAAGATAGGGAGCAATCACACCAAGGCAATCACACAACTCACATGACTTTTAGGTGGTTCAGCTAGACCCACAGTCTACCTACGTCCACCCCTCACCCCAAACCGGAGTGAGGCTTCCCTTACAAAATGCAAGACCCAGACTCAGTCTGCAAACAAACACTGCCTAACAGCTTGACCCAAAGGAACACTCTCCTCTCTTCCTCCAACCCGGAGGGGAACCACTAGTGACACCCCGTCACTAGCAACTGGAGACACCAGTCTCCCTTCTCCTGAGTCCACAGGAGGAACCCCGACCTCAAACCATAGGATCAGAAGAACACTAATGGAAAATGGAAAGATCAAACGAAAAACAAAAGAAGAAACAAAAACAAATGTAGCTCTGTAAGAGCAACTTGGCTTGGATCTGATCCAGAGGCCAATACAACTCTGATCTTCAAGGAAGGCTCTCTCTTCTTCTCTCTATTCTCTTCTCAGCTCGTCTCTTTTTCTTTCTCTTTCTTTCTTGCTGCTCACTCACTGGTTCTTCTTATTCTTTCTCAAGTCTCACTCTCTTTCTTCTTTCTTTCTTCTCTCTGGTAGCTCTCCTTTTTCTTTTTTAGGTTAGGGTCCTTTGATCGCAAAAGATGTCTTCTTATACGGCTTCAGACCTGGAGTCCCACAGACTCACGCCTCAGGCGTGTGTTGGGCTCGTGCCCCCTTTTTCAGAGAATCCACGTGTCAAATTTCAGCCTTAGGTTGCATCTGAGATGATATGGAGAAATTCCTCTTTAAGGTGGTCACGTGCTCAACATATGCTCCATGGGCTCACGTGCTTATCATTTGCTCCCAGGGTCCAGGCGCCAGCCTCCCGCCATTTTTGGGAACACGTGCCAGGTCTTAGCTCGACCTCACGTGCTATTTTTCATCCTATCAGTCACTAGAGATGCATTTCGTCAAACATGTTGTTGTCAGCCAATTTTCAATATGCATAAACCTAATAGATGACTAAGGTGAATGTGCACCGACTTGTCCCAATGGGTTTCATGAAAACGTGCACAGACTCTGTATGCGAGGGATGAGTAATGCACCGACCTTCTAAATGAGTATGCAACAAAAGATGCACAGACCTTATATGCAATGTGCACCGACGTTGTATGCGAGATACACAACTAGCACCGACTCAGTATGCGTGCAGGCAATCCTGCATGGACCTTTATATGTGCAAGGCAAAGCTTGCACAGACCTATATGCGCATAAGCCAAAGACTGCACAGACGTTATATGCAATTGACTAAAACGTGCACCGACGTTATGAACACAACAACTAAGTATGCACATACATGTTTATGAAGCATTATAACAAACACCTCAAGCAACATGCACCAACCTATATGTGAACAAGCTACAGAAAAACTAGCACCGAGCTTTGTGTGCATGCAACAGTATATGCACCGACTTCAGTCTATCAAACCGAAACATGCACAGACCTGCACCGACCTTGAAGACATGTGTGCATAGACCATATACGTGAACACATGACATATGCACCGACTCTATATGCTCCAAGCAAAACTTGCACCGACTGTATCTGCTTATGCCAAGGAACGTTGCACCGACCTTGTTAACGAAGAGACAGAAACAATGCACCGACTTCTGTATATGTGAAATGTGCACAGACCCTATATAGGCGCCGGCAAAACATGAACAGACTTATGTTGTATGATTAGTAAACTAGCACCGACCGTGGGTAAACATGTAGCGCAGCTAGCACCGACTTTATGTTCAATCTAAAACATGCACTGACTTGATGTTCAAGCTAAAACATGCTCCGACTTGCAGACCCAAATGCTTTAAGTATGCACCGACCTCATGAATGCTTATTGCATGAAACCTAAACATGCATTGACTGTGTATATGCTAACAGACGAAACGTGCACCGACTCTATGTATGCAAAAGGTGCAACTAGCACCGACCTTATGTGAAGTTAAGTAAAAAATTGCACGAGGTTATATGCACAAGACCTTATTCTGAAAACATATATGCACAAACTTATAAGCATAGCAGTAAAATGTGCATATACCTTCGGCATGCACAGACCTAAAGTATGCATAGACCCAAAACGTTGCACAGACCTCACACAAAGCTAACACAGACCTTAGCTGTATGAAAACACAACTAGCACTAATCTCAGATGCATGCAACAAAATGGAAGTCTGAGATATCTGTACTGACATGAACATGTATCAGACTTGGATGATCATTGACTTTACCTGTCAGAAGCTGATTCACATTTTACCAGAAATTGACTTGCTGTCAGTTTGAGTTGACCGTTGATTTTCTTTTCATGTCTTTTTGAATCATCTTTAGAACCTGTTCTGACATATTTCATACTTTTATAAATGATGAGATCATCAATGAATTCATCGCAATTAAATGATCAAAGTCATATATGATGGCTTATAATATTTGTCATCATCAAAACTTCAGAACCACAGGGGACGCAACAATCTCCCCCTTTTTGAAGATTGCAATATTATGAGTCATTGCAATAGATTCAACATGATGATTAAGCCAATATGAAATACCAGTATGAAATATGCAATGAGCATTAAATAGAAATGACTCACAAATTCTCCCCCTTTGACAACATCAAAAAGGAATGATCATTATTGTTGAAAGAGAGGTTGTGACATAGCAGAACCACAGGGATATGCAAGAATTCTCCCCCTTGGATTGATACCACAGTGTGGGTTACAAAACAGACTGGTTCAAGATGGACTGACTGATACCAATGTTTGAGTTTTTTTATGCTCCCCCTAAATGAATGCACTCAAACAATGTATTTGGAATATTCAATATGCATGAAATGCAGTTGGCTATGTGAATGATACCATGACATGAAGACCATGCAAGGGTCTCAGACAGAAGAAGAAAAATCTGATAGACGAACTGAATGGTTGTTCATTGACAAAGCAAATCGAGCATAGATTCTTCTAGTCTAAGAATTCAGATTAATGCATACAAGAATTATGTGGTTTAAAAAGTTTGAAAGTTAGAGAATAGCCACTTCACTCTATTGAAAAGCAATCAGTGTGAACTCTTAATAGTAGAGAACCAGAAGAACATGATGCATGCCAGATTTTGTCTTGCTTCATCTTAATTATCTAAACATCAATGTATCTATCAGGAGAAACTAGAACATGTATTAGGATTAAACAAAAACACAGTTCTGATCTAAACTTTAGAGGAGCAGTGTCAATTTTTGTATTCTTTTTCGTACTCTATTAGAACAGTCAAGCATAACCTTGCCTTTTGACATAAGAGCACACGTTTATCAGATGCCAGTGCTCCTAGTAACTCAACAGGGTTTACTATTATGTTTCAGGTTTAGTGTTCACTTTTCTTGTAAGGGTACACGTTTATCAGACGCCAGTACCCCTAGATACCTTGTGAGACTAACCTTTAATGATTTTCTGAACATAGATAACTTGAAGCACTTCATGACATGGGTTTGTCTCCATTTCATTGATGAAGTACCCAGTTTCTCAGTGCATTCAATCATTGCTCTGCCATTAGCATGTATGATTTATCATTTTAACACAGCTGCTCATTTGATTTTCAGAGAGTGTTGTTTAAAAACAATACAAGCTTCTGAGTTTTCTCAACCAAATCAACCTGAGTTTAGACAATATCAGATTTTTAAAGACTCCAAGAAACATGATATGTGCTAATTGGTTGAGAACTATTAAAAATATTTCATGATCCCTTTTCATTGAGTTTTGTTTTTAATCTCTAAAGTTCATTAGGTTTAAACCCGCAATACATTCAAGGTACATCACTGCTTCTTATAATAAAATGTGACTGATTTTAGCAGCTTCGATAAATGAACTTGACTATCAGTTTGACATGATTCAGATTTAGAATTTTCAAAAACTTCCCTGACAATATGCATAAGACATAATGTAAGCACATATGAGTGAGACACAAGAATTACCCTAATTAACTCCCCCTGACTATGTGCAACAAATGCAAGATTAGCACAAGACTTTATGATTTATGCTCATGATTATCTAGACTGCCTTAAGTACAAAAATACCCATGGCACTTGGCGGAGTACCCTTTGGGTGATGCATTAAAATGAGATGCAACTGCAGACTTATATAAAATGCACTATTGCTGAGCACGAGCATATGCATGTGAGCCTTATATGCAGCAAGATATCAAGTAAACAAGAAGTTCAGGCAAGATATGACATTTATGAATCAAATGTATGCAGAGTAAACTTGACCAGATTGAGCACATGAGCAACCTCTCAAAATGATATCATTTGAAAGCCTCCAGGTGAGACAGTCTTTATGAATTTTCAATTGTGAACATGAGATTTCTATATGAGTCAAATGCAATCAACACATGCATGCAAATGTACTGACTCCCCTTAATAGAATGCCATATATGACACTTCTGAAAGCAACATATGCAATGACAATTATGCAGAGAGTTTGATGAGTTATGCTCATGGACACTTAGACTGATCTATGTGTAGCATGACCCATGGTACCAGGCAGAGGACTTGGTCTAAAGGACCACCTCAAGCATAGCAAGAACCTCCAGATAGATTTCATCTACCCTTTTATAGCTTACCATTTGATATACCATCATGATCATTCATGATAATGTAGTGCCAAATCAATCCTATATGCATCAGATTTTCAATGACTGTATGTCAAGCTGATGTGTATACAGACAATTGACATAAGCAACTCACATCTATGCACAACTATGCAGACTATGCTCATGAGTTCCTAACCTTCTCTATGTACACAATCAAGTGTCAAAACATTAATGCATGCAGATGAGAAATATGTTGCTCAATGCAATTGTTAAAGCAAATAAGAATATGTATGCATGAAAAATTGATTAACAGCTCAAGCATGATATGCATCTATCTAAAGGAGATTATTTAAAGCTCAAATGACCAAACGTGTCAAGTGCAGAAATGGGGTTTATCATATTTAGGTGCCTTGGCTTATTTACCCCTTTTTATTCCTTCCACCAAGGCACACCTGCAAAATAGCCTTTATTTCGCACAAGCAGGTACCCAAGAGGTCTTGGGTCCGGAACTGACAGTTTCACCTTTAAAGGGTGCTCTAAGCAATCTTTGAGCATAGAAATCACCATATTTTAGTATATGACAGTTATCCATAGAGTGTCCATTATTTCCACAGTAACGACATGAGATAACAAGTTTTATGTTCTTCCTATTGTGCACATTAATGTGAGCATGGAATCTATGTGCATGAAGATTTCTGTTATCTACATGTGCATTTTGTCTTTTATTCCTTGCCAGCCAACAATCAGCAACTTGGTGGCCTGGCTTTTCACACTCAAAACATGAAATTGATTTTCCTTTGAAAACAGATTTATTTCTACTGAAAACATTTTGATTTATAGAAAGTTTAACAAATTTAGAGTTAAATCTCCTTCCCTGAGCATGCCAACAGTGGGCTGCAATGTGGCCTCCCTTGCCACAGTTAAAGCACACAATGTGCTGGCCATGTGAAGCAAATTTATTATTATCAAAGACATGTTGGATCACAGGATGATAACCATAAACTCTTGTTTGTGCATGAACAAGCTAGCATTGTGTAGCCATGTGTCCTACTTTACCACAATGAGGACATTGAATTTTCTTTTTCTGAAATGCAGGATTACTAACATGGGATTTCGTAGCATGCATGTTGCTGAAATTCAAATCGTCCTTCTTCATTACTAAGCAGTCATTCATTAAGTGTCCATGCCTACCACAATAATGACATGCCATTTTCTTTTTGTATGAATGTGAATGGGACTTTAAGTTGTGTACAACATGCACATGAGTGTTTGTTGGTTTGTTCTGCAAATTTCCATTTCTTTTAGCTTTTTCAATAGGTTTTAGATTTTTCTGACCATCAGCCTGATTTGGATTTTTCTGTGATGTGAACTGAAAGGCTATTGGAGTTTTGATGCTTGTTTGTTCTGAGCTAGCTACAAATGATGTATGGATTTTATTTCCAAAGCTCCTCTTATTTACTGAATTAAAACCCAGCCCCTCTTTCTGAAAGTTTACTTTCATTCCCAGCAGCTTATCCAGGTTATCTTGTCCTTCAACAAATTTAGACAGGGAAATTTTTAGATCCTTAATCTCATCTTCCAGGGATGCAATATGTAATTCATAACCAGTAATTTTGTGTTCACTGCAGTTAACACACTCACTTAGCACCTTGTTTGTAACTTTATATTTCTCAACGTCTTGTTCCAGTTTGAGCTCTTTCTCAACTTGATTTTCATTAACAACACATTTTCCTTTTTCTAGAACAAGAGGCCTCTCAGACATAGCAGTGTTCAACTGCTTCAACTCTTCATACCCTTTTTGCATCAATTTCAATTTTTCATTTCAAGACCTTAATTCTTTGATCTGTTCAGCAAGATTTTTATCATTAGAGATAGAACTTAGCTGTTCAATTAATTCTTCCTCTCTCTGTTCAATTTCCACGTTTTTATCCAACAGATTTTTGTTCTCTTCCCTCAATGATGCAATTAAGTCTTTATCCCATTGGACATTAAACTGGAGAGATTCATTAATTTCTCTTAGAAACAATCACTTATTACAAGCAGCCATGTCAGAACAAGCATTTTCAGATTTGAATTCTTTAATTTTTTTTCTTAAGACAATTATTCTCTTATTGTAAATTATCCACTTCTGCTTTGACAGTGTCCAGGTCTTTTACATGTTTTCTCAGTCTGTCATTTTTAGATTTTAATTGTTCTAGTTCTAATTCAATTGAATCAAGGTTGTTCAGTTGTTTTCTGAAAATTTCATTCTTAGTTTTTAGTGTCTCATTATCAACATTTTTAGAGTTGGAGTTAGCAGCTTCATGCAATTTCTTCTTCAGGGATTTATTTTTCTTACTTAGGCTGTTATACCTATCTAACAAATCAGCATAGTCATCCTCCCAGTCATCTATAGAGAAATTCTCAAAGGGGTTTACCAGATCATCGTTATCATCCTGATCACTGTTGTGATCACTACCGTTTGCCATCATGCATTTATCTTCGTTTCCTTTATCGGTGGTCTTCAGTCTATCCAATATCTCTCTTGCTGATCTGCAATCATAAAAACAAGAATGGAATGCTCTATTAGTAGCGGCCTTCATCATCTCCAAAGCTTTCTGGTTTTTAGCACACATAGATCTATGATTATCAGTCCATTTGGACTTATTCTTTGATAATCTGTGTGGACCATGTGAAATTAGCTTCCACAGATCTGGATCAACAGACTTAACAAACATACGCAAGTTATTAAACCACAAATTAAAATCAGTACCATTAAAAACCGGTGGATGACCCATAAGAAGGATTGAGGAACAATTAGCCATAAACAAGGAGCCACAAAAGGAATTAGCACCAAGGAGCACCAAGGATCACTGCAGATCGTTGGATCTGTAGAACCAGTAACCCGCTCTGATACCAACTGTTAGGATGCTAGCCACGGATTTAGAGGGAGGGTGAATGAATCCCATTTAAAAATTTTCTTCGATTAACACTCACGTTGAGCAATACGTGAAGAAATAAAAATAGGATGGATCGAGCTAAACAGAAGCACTAATGCAGATCACACTAAAATGCTTACCCAACCTACGCGGCTGAAGACTCTACTAATCAGCTGACAACACTAGGTTGCAGTGTTGAAAAAGAACTTATAACGAACAACGAAGCTTCAAATAGATGTAGGCCAATTGAATGAAAATGAAGTGCACCTAAGCAGACATCTATCGTGAAACAAAAACCCAATCAGAGATACCGGGTTCAATCAAACCATTTCAGATGCTACCCAGCGAATGGGGGGTACAAGATAGGAAGCAATCACACCAAGGCAATCACACGACTCACAGGACTTTTAGGTGGTTCAGCCAGACCCACAGTCTGCCTACGTCCACCCCTCATCCTAAACCGGAGTAAGGCTTCCCTTGCAAAATGCAAGATACAGACTCAATCTGCAAACAAACACTGCCTAACAGCTTGACCCAGAGGAACACTCTCCTCTCTTTCTCCAACCCAGAGGGGAACCACTAGTGACACCCCATCACTAGCAACCGGAGACACCAGTCTCCCTTCTCCTGAGTCCACAGGAGGAACCACGACCTTAAACCAGAGGATCGGAAGAACACTAATGGAAAATGGAAAGATCAAACGAAAAACAAAAGAAGAAACATAAATAAATGTAGCTCCGTAGGAGCAACTTGGCTTAGATCCGATCCAGAGGCCAATACAACTCTGATCTTCAGGGAAGGCTCTCTCTTCTTCTCTCTATGCTCTTCTCAGCTCATCTCTCTTTCTTTCTCTTTCTTTCTTGCTGCTCACTCACTGGTTCTTCTTCTTCTTCTTTCTCAGCTCTCACTCTCTTTCTTCTTTCTTTCTTCTCTCCGGTGGCTCTCCTTTTTCTTTTTTCGGTTAGGGTCCTTTGGTAGCAGAAGATGTCTTCTTATAGGGCTTCAGACCTAGAGTCCCACGGACTCACGCCTCAGGCGTGTGTTGGACTCGTGCCCCCTTTTTCAGAGAATCCACGTGTCAGCTTCCAGCCTTAGGTTGCATCTGATATGATATGGAGAAATTCCTCTTTAAGGTGGTCACGTGCTCAGCATATGCTCCCTGGGCTCACGTGCTTATTATTCACTCCCAAGGTCCAGGCGCCAGCCTCCCGCCATTTCTGGGAACACGTGCCAGATCTTAGCTCGACCTCACGTGTTGTTTTTCATCCTGTCTATCATAAGAGATGCATTTCGTCAAACACATTGTTGTCAGCCAATTTTCAATATGCACAGACCTAATAGATGACTAAGGTGAATGTGCACCGACTTGTCCCAATGTGTTTCATGAAAATGTGCACAGACTCTATATGCAAGGGATGAGCAATGCACCGACCTTCTAAATGAGTATGCAACAAAAGATGCACAGACCTTATATGCAATGTGCACCAACGTTGTATGCGTGCTACACAACTAGCACGAACTCAGTATGCGTGAAGGCAATCATGCACGGACCTTTATATGTGCAAGGCAAAGCTTGCACAGACCTATATGCGCATAACCGAAAGACTGCACAGACGTTATATGCAATTGACTAAAACGTGCACCGACGTTATGAACACAACAACTAAGTATGCACAGACATGTATATGAAGCATTATAACTAACACCCCAAGCAACTTGCACCGACCTATATGTGAACAAGCTACAGAAAAACTAGCACCGAGCTTTGTGTGCATGCAACAGTATATGCACCGACTTCAATGTATCAAACCGAAACATGCACAGACCTCCAAATCATATGTGCACCGACCTTGAAGACGTGTGCACAGACCTTATACGTGAACACATGACATATGCACCGACTCTATATGCTCGAAGTGAAACTTGCATCGATTGTATCTGCTTATGCCAAGGAACATTGCAACGACCTTGTTAACGAAGAGACAGAAACAATGCACCTGTTGACATGTTTTTCCTTCTTTTCCCCTTTTGATTACCCTTCCAACCCCTTCTTTACTATGCTAATGTAAAGAATTAAACGATGCGTAGATAACGGGGGGAAGGATATGGAATGTGTGTGATCGCCACCAAGGTGCCTAATGTAGCTAGATACACCGTACCTTGGAAAGAGAGGGGAGACACTCGCCTAGAACAGCACTGCAGCAATGCGCAGCTCTTGATGAACCGCCCTGATGATGAGCGGTCGCTCAACCGATCGCCCGGCAGCACTAAAACGAACGCGTGACGAGGAGCAGCTGGATGACGGAACGGTTCAGGACCAACCGCTTGGAAAAATGGGATGGTTAACAGACAGCCGCCCTATTCCTCAAACAGACATACGAAGACCGCTCTGCATCACCAACTTTCAAAACATGGGATATCTACCTCCACCCTTCCCGATCGGCCAGGAGGAGTGGCCCTCGTGTTGCGATGATGCTTACCTGCGAAACAGAGTGTAGAACAAAAAAAGGAACCCAATATCAGAACTGCAACCTGTAGTAAGTGCCAGAACGGAAAGAAATGAACATAACTAAATGAAATGGGGAATACCTGGGGGGTTTTAAACCCCTAGGGGCACCAAAAATGTGGGAGGATGTGTGTAATGTGATGAGACAATGAAGAAAGAATAGATGAAAGAAAGGAGAACGATGCATGCAATGAGAAAATAGACGGTGGGACTAGCAAACTAATGACTCAAACAAACGGTGTACTCCCTGAACCGGAGGCCTATGCGGATGTAGAAGGCCTCCCTCCCTGTCTTGGGTCGCTCAACAATCCGGCAAAGCTTCGCCGTCGACCCAAAAATCCCCCCCTTTTCAAAGCTTGCCCTTAGGGTCTATTTATAGAGCCTAAGAATCCAGCCTCGAAATTAGGGTTCCTAATGAATATCAGCTCGAGATATCAAATGAAAATCTGTAGATAACATAATTATCTTCCAACCAGTCGAAACGGCACCTCATTTGGTTGAGAAACCACGGAGAAATGGTTGGAACAAGTTAAGGATAAAACCACTGCTAGAGAGAGAAAAACCCTTAATCTTTCAACAATCGGACCATTGCGCGGCCATGCGATAGACCACCCAGTCCATTGCACGATCTGTCTCCAGACCGTCCAGCCTATCGATGGAAATTAAATAAATGAGAAATATTATCCAAATATCCATCGAACTGACCGAAGTTTTTGCCGTTGGACTCTCATGCATTGGGTGGTTCCCAATGGACCACTCAGCTCACTGAACGGTCATAAACCAGCCGCCCAACACTTGTCGGTGGTAAATCAGATAAAACCAGATAATTAGATAATTATCCGAATAACCAACGACTTTGGGACTCTGAGAACTAGACTGTCATAGGACTACCGTTCCATAGGTCTGAACGGCTACCTATGAATCGTGCAAAAGCTTTGTCAGTGGAAATTCAGAAAAATCACCTTAATATCCAAAAATAGGCAAACGGTCCATTGTCAACCGCTTATTGACGGAACGGTCATGCGACAGGCCGCGCAATGGCTGGATGCTTTGAAAATTAATAAAACGTGATAAATCAAGCAAAACCAAGGCCCATTAAGCCCTGAATTGAAGCAGACCGAGCCAGGGAGGGAGGTGCCCATAAAATTGGCCCAATAAGCTACCTGAAAATAGTCCACCAAGTAATGAACAACTTGAGGCATCAATAAATGGTAGTAAGAGAAATGACTCAACTTGTCGGCAAAAAATGGGTGTCAACAGATGCCCCTCCTTAACGTCCTCTTTGCAGGGGAGCGAGCGGAGGTGAAGCGAAATCGAAATGGAACATGGAGGTGAAGCGGAAATGAAGCGGAGTGGACCGAAAAGCAGGCGTTAAGGTAAAAAGACACTCGTTTTGCCAACAAGTGACGGGAATCTTCCGGAAAACCCTGAATCATTCACAAGGAATGATTAGACCAAAAGCGACACCAGTCTGGAGGAACTAACGAACTAAACAAAAATACACGATCAACCTCATGGGGGACACAATCCCTCGGACCAATGAGAAGACCGGAATAAGCAAAAATAAAGAAACAGACTAAAACTCTGGACGGGGACCTCTTAATCAATCAAACCAAGTGAACAAACCAGAGAGAACCTTCCAACTCAGAGTGGAATTGTTCCTTTTACTCAAACACTGAACGCACAGCTACCCATCACTGGCGGGACATCAGCAGGCAAACCATGAGTAATGAATGCCCAAAAGATGCGTATGATGCATGCTGGGCTAAAATAAAAGAAATCATCAAAACAAATGCAAAGAAAAGATAAAATACAAAGTACTTGAGAATAGTATTGCTAGACTGGGAGAAATAGAGTCAAGACACTATCCGCAACCATGGCGTGCGGGATAGAACCATCCTCCCCATGTTTTCCCAACCTAACGGCCTATCCGGTGATTAAACACGTGAACCTGGATCATCATTATTTTTGTTAAAGGGGAACATCAGATCTTGGAACACGCAGATAACCAATTGGTTCTTGAGATAATATAATATAGTACCATATAGTAATGCAATAAGGGACATAGGAATAGAAAGCCATACCTGACATACCTGTGCAGGTGAAACGGCAAATGAAGGTGATGCTGCAAAAAGAATTATGAGTAGGATTGGCAATATATATCATCGAAATCAAATTTATAGAATGCAGCATTAAAGGGTCAAACCACATCATTTAAGCACATGAACAGTCAAAAATATACCGCTCAGAACATTATACGGTTAACTAAGGGCCGTTCAATCATGAGCAATTTAAACCTGAATGTGAAGCCACGCTGCCCCAATACAGACCCTGCAATAAAATGAACGGCCAGATTATAGCCGCTCCATGCAAAGTACCGTTGGTTCATAAATGGTCAGATCTGGACCGCTTAATGTTGGAACGGTCTGGCGATAGACCGCACAATACTGGCGACGTTTAAAACACAAAACCCTTCATCTCCCTCCTTCTCCTACCTCCCGCCTCCCCTCACTGTAACCGACGCCCCCACTCTCCCTTTCTACTCTCTCATCTCCTCCCACTCTCCATCTCCCCATTTCTCACCCCCGTCCTTGCGCCAGAAACACCAGGCTAGACGCCCCGAGATGGCCGGAGAGGGCGAAGAGACGCGGCCGCCGCCGCGGCGGAGGTACCACCGGTATAGGAAATGTCGGCACCGCCGTCGGCTGAGGGAGAGGCTCCCCCTCCGCCGTCCGAGGTCGGGGAAGAAGTTGAAGCCATCGTGGCCGGGGAAGAAGATGCCGGAGAGGGAGCACAGGTGGAGAGGCCGGCCAAAAGGCCACGGGACCCTGAGGTAGGCGTGCTAAAACCCCCTCCCATTTCCATTTTTATTGTATGCATGTTAGTTTTTAGTCACGACCCCTTAGAAACACCAAGGAAGGCCATTTGGGCCATGAACGGAGGTGGGGAGAGGATTTCCCATCATCGGAGACGACGATAATAGCACGGTTCAACAGTAACCGCTTCACAAAACAATGTGGTTCACATAGAACCGCTCAAAGAACACACGGCCCGTGGGTGGCCGTTCAAAGGATACGAACCGACACCACAGAATGTCTCCATGTAAACCGTCTAAATGTAAGGCGGTCCATGTTGGTCCAGTTAGAATGCGAAATGTTGAAAACAGAACGGTCTCCATTAGACCGTGGAACGTAGAACGGACCTTCCTTGTCCACTCAGAACCTGGAACACCTAGAGATAGGACGGCTGGGCTAGAACCGTTGAAACGCAAACGGTCGATCGATAGACCGTGCAACTTTGAATGATTAACCACTTGAAAGGGAAGGAATGCGGTCAGGTGGGGACCGGGTAATTATTGAGCGGCCAACTGTGGTCCGTTCTAAGACAAACCCCAGATAGTGAAATGACCCTCAAAGGGCCGTCCAGGTAGCAGAACGGTTCATGGGGAACCGTGGGACTTATTGAAGCGGTACATGGATGACCGTTTAGAGGATTATTGAATTGAATGCAAAATGCTAAACTAAAATACAATTAATCTAAATGTGTCACGCCCCGAACCGATAGCAGCGGAACATGTCGTTTGCTTGAAACGTGGCAGTTAAACAGTCGATTCGATCAGAGCATAGTCATTTCCACATAACATAATTTGGACAAATGACAAATTTCATTTCAAATATAAGTTCTTTACACATTCGAGCCCATAATAAACGAAAAGACTTAATAAAGAAATACTACAATGAGACATAAGACGCAAGATAACCAAACTAGATGATTCATCTAGATGTCAGAGTTCTCTTCACTATTGCCCTTGCCCATCATGTTCGGTCTCGTCGTCACTAAGGTCATTACCTGAAAAATATTGGAAAACGCAGGGTAAGCGAACGCTCAGTATGACTTAATATCTCATGCTCCAAGCTAGCTTTAAGTCAATTACAGTTTAACATGCTCATGCAGGTCATGAAAGATATAGAAATCGAGAACTACAATGACACGAGATAAATTCAAGAACTATAAGAAATAAATGAGTAAGCAAGATGCTAGATACACTCAAGAAGAGTAAGGACAATGACAATCAAGAGAGTATAGCAAGACCTTAACAAGTACTTTCTCAAGCTAGGTCAAGAGCATTCATGAGGAAATATAACATTCATCTCTCTATGACGAACACTATCATGAGAGCTTCAATGTATTAATTATTATGAAGGATCTTTGGGACAAGATAACGTATACTATCATTAGGGGTAATTCAAGAACATTTATGATGATCGATATAGAAGTAGAACAATTACTTCTACAAGCACTATATAGCATTTGCCAAGACACTAAGGGAATATCACGACGATATGATAACCCCTCCAATTAGGCAATTCAAGATATTTTCATGACGAACAATAAGTTGTGGAGAGATGTAATATGATGGCAGTACTCCCGATCATCACTATCACAAGAGCGTTTGCACACCTAGCACTATATAGGATTGTGTACTCAGATGGCAATTACTCCCGATCATCACGATCACGAAAGCGTTTGCACATCTAGCACTACATAGGATTGTGTACTATGATGGCAATTACTCCCGATCATCACTATCATGAGAGCGTTTGCACATCTAGCACTACATAGGATTGGCCAATGCACTAAGGGAAAAATCACGACGAGATGACCACCCCTCATGGAAATAAGTTATAGACTATAGGTGGTGAATGCCAGCACCCGATCATCGTATACCGGTAACGTTTGGACTTTGCCTCGCCCAATAGGGTCAGATAAGGACCCATAGCATTTAAAATGTCATTTTAGTGGGACCCATAGCCCCTGACATTTAGTCTAGACTAATTCCATATTAATGGCCAAGAATTTCAAGGATCAAACATGTAAGAATATTAAGATAAATTTCATGGAACATAGAGTTCAAGGATAGAACTTGTAATAAGGATGATATATCAATAAACCATATGAAAACCATGACATTCTGGAAATCTAGGTGATTAGGTACAACCAGCTCAGTCGGCCTTGAGGGAATCCAAGGGTGCGAGGAGACTTACGGAGGTCCCAATGACTAACTTGCCAGTCCGAAGGAACGGAATGTCCAACGGAGGGCTCGTATGTCACCGAGAGTTGAGGTATATAACATGAACCAATCATGAAACAGGGACTCCATCTACGGACGTGAGATGAGAGTGCCAAAAGACCCGAGGTATGGGTCAAAACAGGAAGAAAACGGTGAGAACATGAATGCGTTAATTATAAAATTCACGTCCATCCAATTCTATAATTAACTATAATTAAATAAACTTATATTAATTGACGCCCGTGGGTGGCGTGATTTATTAATTAGCATCCTCTTGGAGGGACGTTAATTTTATGATTTTTAACTTAATTCATTTAACAAGAATTCACATTAATATCTATTTAATTGAATAATTTCAAAAATATACATTCAAAGACATATTTATTTATATAAAATAATTTAGAAAAAGAGAATATATGATAATTAGGAGAAAAATTCAAGGATTCCAAATATATATTTTTATATATTTTTATGTTGCATAGTTTAGTAGAAATGGATTTTCAAAGATATAATTACAAGTTATATGTATATATATATATATATATATATATATATATAATTCAACGACTTTGCACGATGCCGTCAAAAGAATTTGACGCCATTGAGCTTGTCATCATTTCAATAAAAGTGTCAATCTTCAAGCCTCCGGTTCTCGACGTACACACGTCGGAATCACGCGTTCTATATATCGAAATGACGGGTTCGAAAAGGTCTACCTAACTGGACGTTCAAAGTAATTTTTCGTTAAGAGATGGGGGATCTTGAGATAGGGGGCACGAAAAATGATGTAACCACTCTCACTACCTCAGTCTCTACCCCAATAACGCTTCCATAAAATTTCATGGCCAAAGGATGCTCCGGCGCCTACTAACAAGTTATTAAGGTAAAAACTTCATAATTGACTTCTACAGTGTTAACCAAAACAACGTAATATCATGTAGGTGATGCTTAATATTGAGGCAGAACTATCGAGATCATGCTAGATTTGATCGCTTAATAGTTTGGCTTGGGAGATTGCCTACCTTTTGGATCGATTGGATGATGAACAATGACTTCGGGGGTGTATAACGTGCTCTATTTTGAACAGGGGATGAAGATGGCAGGAGAATAACGCCTGGGCTTTCTTCTTGATGTTGGCAGGATCGCAGGAGGAAGAAGAGGTTCGAAGAAGATGCTACTTTCTTCCTCACGTATGGGACGAAGCCACCAGCAGCAGCACACCGTCGCAGAACAACCCCTCGAGCACGCCAATGGTAATAGCCTTGGCACATTCGATTGGCTGGTTATTTATAGGGAGATAACTTCTAGTGGAGTCGTGATCGATCAAGGAATCTTACTGGGGTTAGGAATCGAATGGCAGCAAGTTTCCTAGCTTCGATCCATGAATTCCTCTAATTGCTAAAACTATAGCCACCTAGCATATTGGCTTAAAACCCTAAGCCTTCACCCTAAACAAGTTCGATCATGGAAAGGTTTTAGGGTTACTTCGTATGCACATGGGTGAAAGCCCATTAAGGTTCTTATGTGTATATATGCGTGTGTGGGTGTGTTTAGCCCATTTAGCATATGTATATGTCTTAGTCCATTAATACCCTATACGTGTACAGCCCATTTAACTATATTATGTGAGTTTAAAAGTCCAATTCAAGTTATGAAGGGTTTTTATATGGTTTTTAGCTTTGAATCTTGTATGAGGCCCATTTATGTTTAGGGATATTTTTAGTTTAGGTTCATAGGACTATTAACATTTATGTATTTATGTATATTCTTTTAAGAGCTCAATAATTATCATTACGCCCATTCTTATTTTTAAAGCCCATTAACTAATTAAAATTATATATATATAGGTTTCTTAAAAAAACCCGCTAGTAACTTGAAGGCTCTTTAAGGCCCATTAAATATATAGATTAGAATTATAAATAGTTTTGTCTTCATGGGTATAGGTTTAAAGCCCATATCATATACTTGTTATTATGTGTTGGGCTTTGGTCAGCATAGCTTTACATCTTTTATTTGGCCACTTGTATATGTGAACCTCATGACTAGAAGTTTCAGACCCATTTGTGTATATATGGGTTTTATATGTATATTGTATATTGTATTAGATAGATGCACATATCTATACATATATGAGTATATGAGTGGTTTAAAAATGCAGGAGTTTATATCTATACATATATGAGTGGTTTAAATATATGGGTGAGTTTAATATACGTATTGCAATATGTATATATTTATATATATAGAATTTGTATAAATACATATATATACATGTGTATATGTATAAGGCCCATTGGCCTTAAACTAAGCCCATTTCCAATTGCGAGTTTGCTTAAGGTATATACTGATCTTATCCCTCACAGTTTTATTTACTATAACTACATTTTTAGTCATTGCTCTTGGTATCAGAGTCGGGTTTGATCCTATGAAAATCTTTATATGTATGTGTACGTATTTATTCTTGAATTATAAGTTTAATTTGAAACTAAAATAGATAATTGTTATACTAATTCTGATTTATTTACTTATACTTTTGTTAACGTTTAGCTAATTATCACTTTTCTTTTATCAAAATATAATTTTTATGACGAATATCTATAGTTATTCTATATATATAAATTTTTATTTTATATTTAAATTTTCGGGGTGATACAAAATGTATGCATGGAAAGCGTAGGACCCAAATCTCATGGCTGCAGGTTCGGGCAGTGTACCTCGCGCTGCCCGACTTCCAGCGTGAGAGGCTGAGAGTCATGGGATTCTCAGAGTTCCTGAGCGTGGAGGTTAGTCGGTTTGACACACCGCTACACTACGCTCTACACGACCGCTGGGACCCAGTGAGTCGCACGTTTCTCTTTCCGTGGGGGCACATGGTCCCCACGCTCGAGGACGTGGCCCGGCTCACTGGCCTACGTGTGCATGGGTCGCCGATTAGCAGGAGCACTTATCCTGACTACCGGGAGATGGCCCAGGAGCTTCTGGGACTGGACTTGCTACACCTAGAGCGGCAGTCCACCACCCTGACTCGGGCAGCGCTTCAGGACAGCCTGGGGCTCCGGCGAGAGGGGATTACGACGGGAGAGCTACCCGAGCAGCACCTTAAGAGACTCGTGGAGCGAGCCAGACAACGGGTTGCAGCGGAGGCGGGACCGGAGGCGGACAGAGTACTGCGGTGGTTCCTGACTTTGCTGTTCGGCCGGCTGCTGTTTGCGACGCGAGGAGACGTCATCAGCTGTCGTTTCTTACCGTTGCTCCAGGACCTCGATCACGTGGGTGATTACGCGTGGGGAGCCGCTGTCCTCGCGTTCCTCTTCGACACACTAAGCTCGACGTCCCGGCAGATGATGCTTGGGGGTTCTCCCCTCTACTCCAGGTACGACTCTGACTTCTACTATGCATCTAATTATAGGATTCCGACGACTGCTATATGTTGACTCTTGGTGGAATGCAAACGCAGGTGTGGGCCTACGTGTACCTACGTGGGCTCGGATGAGGCGTGGAGACCCACCCGGACCAGGTACCCAATGCGAGGAGGTGGACCGCACCTCGGGAGAGTGGAGGTCTCCGGAGACAGGTCCGGGAGCTCCAGGATGACATGGACACCCTACCATACACCTCGGTATGACTCTAATCCTAAACCCTTTAATTAAATGCAACGATTATGATTATGATGCTGATGTGACTCTCTATCTTGACAGGTACGATGGACTCCTTACACGGAGGAGGGACGCGAGGGCTAGCCCTGGGTGGTAGGGGCCCTTGCCTTCTCAGGACGCGATGTGTGGCTTCACTGCATGAACGTAGTGGAGCCACTACACTACAGATTGGTAATGAGGATGACCAGCGTCCCGCAGCCAGCGGCGGAGTTTTCGGTGACGGTGGAGCACGTCAGTCGGCACCCGCGGGCAGCGGTGACGGTGTTGGATTGGAGAGAGCGAGCCGCCGAGCAGATTGCAGACTAGGCGGCACGAGGGCGAGTGGTGACCACCCAGGCGGAGAGCAACACGGCATACTACACAGCGTACGCCAGGCACTATCGGGACCAAGTGTTCCATGGTGCCCGCCGACCGGTACGACTTCTAAACCCTAAATGCTCTTCCTATTATGCTTCCTATATGCCTATGCACTGATGTTTGAACTTTCTAAATGTAGATCGACCCTGAGGGACGGATCACGGAGCTACAGGGGCTCCTCCATGAGACGATCCGTGAGCGTGACGAGGCCCGCCAGGCCTTGACTCTAATGGTGAGTTTCTAGACCCTAAACTCTTTAAATTATGCAAATGTTTATGACTATGCATGTGACTGACCTGGAGTTGAAATGTAGCGAGCCGAGGGGACCCAACGCTAGGGGACAGACGCTCTTTCTTCTTCTTCCACCCAGACTCCCGCAGATCGAGCTAAGCGGGATGCCGACTTCTCACGGATGGTGGCGCGGGCCAAGCCGGCCGAGGTGGCGCTCATCGAGAGGGTACGCAACTACTGCACTTTCCCTGTTGTTTATGCTTATGAGTATGCAATGTATGAAATGCTATTGACTAACCTCGACGATGCATATGCAGACGACCGAGCTGACCCGACTGAGGGCAGAGCTGGAGCAGAGCCGGGCAGCGGCTCAGGAGGAGGTGGCCCGTGTGCGGGAGGAGGCAGCACAGAGCCGACCGGCGGACACGCTAGAGATGGCACTCCTACGGGATGAGCTAGACCGACTCCGAGCTGGAGCGGAGGAGCTGGTGCTGGTTCGGGCTGAGCGGGATCGGGCTCTGATCGAGGTGTCCGAGCTGAGTGGAGAGCTGCGGGCTTATAAGGAGATGAGCCGACGATCACGCAGCGGGACTCCGAGCGGTAGCCACGGCACTCATGGCTCTATGAGGAGTTACTTTACGGGTTCCTCCGGCCACTGGAGGAACGAAGAGGACGAGCAGTGCCGACGACGTCAGCGTGACGAGGCGACTTCAGCGATGCCTCCACCAAAGAGGCACGAGGGCGGTGGAGACAGTGACGGGGGCCAGGTAGAGGGACAGTCCTGACTTTTGTACTCGTGGCCCGACTTTTGTACATGATATGCTATGATAGTGATATGCCTTTCTTTTTTTTGATTTTGTGGATGTATGAATGTATGAATGAATGCAAATGACTGACACTGACTTACTGACTACGACTACGACATGAGTGAGACGGACACGCGCGAGAGAGAGAGACGACACGAGTGAGTGTGTGAGGATAGAGACACGACAGAGTGAAAGAGAGACGACACGAGTGAGCGAGAGTGAGTCGAGTGTGAGTGAGAGAGAGAAGAGAGATGCCAAACTCAGTGAGAGAGAGAGATGCCAAACTGAGAGACGCCAAACTGAGTGAGAGAGAGACGCCAAACTAAGTGAGAGAGAGACGTCAAACTGAGTAAGAGAGAGGCGAGGCCATGGCTCGAGTGATACAGGTGAGAACAGGCGAAAGTAAGGCTTCAGGTATCTAAACGGTCGAATTAGGACCGCTCAAACCACTACATGGTCTTATCTTAGACCGCTCAGGACCTCTCGAATAAGATGAGAAAACAGTTTTAAATTAGCGCTCTAAGAATAGGACGGTTCCCTTCTGACTGTGTGATGGACAGAACGGTCAGTTCTAGACCGCTCAATCTCCAGGATTCGAATTGTGTGGAAGCTTATGAACGGTCTCAAGAAGACCGTCCAAGTGTTAGGGCGGTCTATCGCTAGACCGCTCAATGGTACGACCTGAGAGATCAAACGGGACTCTCTTGGAGAGTCCCAACCCGAAGATAGGCATCCTGAATCATCCCCAACTCTATCCCAACTCAATCTAGGCCTATCATACCTCACTTCTAGTGGGTTTAGGCCTCTATCTAAGCCCTATAAGTAGGATGGGGCTCTAAATTCATAACTCACACCGCACCCCTCTTGCTAGGCTCTAAACCTTTGTTATTCTCCATCAAATCATCATGAAAAGGTCCTTTGAGGGGAGTTCCATGGAGGGGGCCACTTATGAGGGGCCAAAGCCGGCCAAGAAGGAGCGTGAAGTGCTCCAACGGCTAACTACGATCCCTCGTCATCTCAGCTCGAGCCCTTTGAGAGAGGTATGCTAATCGTGATTTCATCCAAATCAATTTATTCATTCACTTACATGCTCTTCCTCTCTTCCTTCCTCCATCTCAGCTTCTTCCTGGCTCCCGGCCCTATTCCACTCTAAAGTGGCTGGCCCCCATGGTCCGTGCGTTGCCCCTAGGAGTGACATCCATCCTGAGATCCTGGCACCTACACCCACTCTTAGTACGAGGTCAAAACTTCCCAAAGCTTTCTCTTGACTGGCATAGCATCTCAGCTTTGGTTGAAATCTGGCATCCTCAGACCCATACATTCATTTTCCCATCATTCGAGGCCACTATCCTATTAGAGGAGGTAGAGACCTACTTCTCTTTCCCTAGGTCCCAGGTGGGAGAGGAAGACTTAGTGTGTCACACCGTTGCCCCTATAGACCCTAGGCTCATCTTGGGAGGGTTCATACCAGACAGCAGGGACATCCATACCTTCATAGGCCCACGTCAGATCCATCTTCTTCCTCTTAGCCAGTGGGTAGTTGAACATTGTAGAAATCGGTGTGGATGGGATGAGGCCATAGACAAGGCCATGTCTATTTGCTTGTGCGGGGCTATCCTGTTCCCCTCAGTTGACCACGTTCTAGACATTCCTATTCTTAGCACCATTAGCGGCCTGTGGCAGGGTCCTTCTATCTCCCAGGCCATCCTTGCCTACTTGTAAGAGGGTCTGACCTCAGCAGTCCTAGGAGGTCCTCTCTTTGGTTCTATGATGCTCTTAGAGTGCTGGATGAGTGTCAGGATGAAATTCATTCAAAAGGAGGATGTCACTTCAGCTAGCAGGATCTTTGGGAGCCACCCCCTCTTCTTCATAGGCGGCGCATTCGGGTTCTCTCCACAGGTAGAGTGCAGGACAGTAGAGAAAAAGACTAGGGATGAGTGGCGACTGCACATCAACAGGCTGCCCCTGGATTGGTTCGTGATGCGCTCGGACTTCCTCCGTGACACCACTGTCAGAGTTCTTAGGAGGCCAGGCTTGGATCTGAGGCTCGTGAGCGACACTGCACTGGCTATGTACAGCCCGCACTGGTGCTACCTACAGGTTGGACTACCCCGGACTGTTCTACCAGCACTACCCCACCTTCCCGCACTAGAGACGAGGAGGATCGTTATAGAGGAGGACGAGCAGGCGGTCAGGAGTGCCCTGATCATGTGGGAGGTGAGCAAGGTGCTTACCCTACCAGCGGAGGTTGCAGAGATTCTGGCGACACGCCAAGCCTATGTTAGAGAGCTGAGAGAGATACGTCCCCGCGGGGATGCCCAGGGGAGGACTGAGTGATTTTTCCTTTCTTTCATGATGACATTGATGTAGAGTCTTATGCTTAGAGATGCTTGATAGATGAATGAATAAAGCTGATGATTTGATTGGTTTGAGTTTGGGCTTTTCCTTGTGTGATTGAGCGTGTTGGGATATGACTTTGAAATACGCATGGTCACGGACTGACCGACCTTTCAGCTTCAACCTGCCCCTGCACACACATAAACAAAAGGAAACAGATTAAATCTGTTTTAGGCTTAACCCCTTGCCGGTAGCAAGTTAGGAAATGACCAGTTCTTGATTTTTGGTCAAGGGGGTAAGCCTTATTAAACAGGCAAATGACAGAATGCAATGCATGCTATGAATGCAAATCATGAAAACCCTTTTTGTAATTTTGAAAATATTTAACTTTTTTGGATTTTGGAATGTTCGATTTTTTTTTTGAGTTTTGAAATATTTGATTTTTTTTAAGTTTTGAAATATTTGATTTTTTTGGATTTTGAAATATTTGATTGATTTTTTTTGGATTTTGAAATATTTGATTTTTTTATTTTTGGATTTTGAAATATTTGATTTTTTTTTGGATTTTACAATATTTTATTTTTTTTTTGAATTTTGAAATATTTGATTTTATGGATTTTGAAATATTTGATTTTTTGATTTTGAGTTTTTGAAATATTTTGTTTTTTTGAGTTTTGAAACCAGCTTAAACCTGACGACGGGGAACCTCATATCTCACGGGGGGTCTCCCGGGCTCAACGTGTGCTATAAAGGACTGCCCATGGCCGGGGCCAATTTCGCTTAATGATGCCTCTGCCGAGGCCATACCCGAGGTAGGATCCATTCCTCAGAAAATAAAAGAGAGTTTTGATAGAAAAGCTGGCAACATGTATAAAGGTTTTTAGGGCTTGAGTTATTTTCATGACACCCCTTTTTCAAAGAATTTGGTCTGTTGCGCCGGAGCTTTGTGTCCGTCATTGAACCTACATCCGCTCTAGGCACGCATGCGACCGGGCTCATAACGTCCTGCGGGGAAACTGTACTGCCGCTCTTGCCATGCCTAGTTTCTTTATTTTGGGGACTTTCAGACTTTTGAGCTTCGAGCTTTGGGTGAGCTTTTAGCTTTGATCTTTGATTTTGCCCCTTTTTCTCTATTTCTTTTCTTTTTCTTTTTTTTCTTGCTCTTTTAACCTGCGGAATAAGGTCATAACGGACTGCCCCTATTTGAGACCTCTTTTATCGGGGGGTCTAGATCAGTTCTCGCCCCGTTATTCACCACTTGCCCCTATTTTCAGTCGAGACAGAAGAAAAATAAGGATTTTCACTTTCCCCTAAGCATGGCCAAGGGAGAAACGATGTTGCGCCAAAGAGGAAAGCTGAACCACGGGAGGTCGTGTAGTGTGTGAATGTTGAACTGGGGATCTCCCTTTGCGATCAAGTGAAGGCACACCCCGCCGTCGGGCCGTTGCTGACTTGACTCTATGGATAAAAATATTTTAAATACAGCCCATTCCACAGATTCGGCAATTATTCACCCTCCGCGTTAACTAAACGATATGAGTTACCAGGATAGACTTTCTTAACTACAAACAGCCCTTCCCAGTTCGATTGCAGCTTAGACCTGGGACCTGCTGATCTGATAAATTTGCGTTTCAAAACAATATTACCCACTTAGAACTTTCTTTCAATAACATTCTTTTGAAAATATCGCGAGACACGTTTTTTATAAATCGAGACGTGATTGGCCGCATTAAGCCTCTTCTCGTCTAAGAGTTCCAGTTGGACTAGCAACGCCTCTCGACGCTCGTCGATATTAAGTTCTTTGTCTAGCTGCACTCTTAGGGAAGGGATCAGGATCTCGTACTGGAGTACCGCCTCCATCCCATAGGTGAGAGCAAAAGGAGTTTGTCCCGTGGGAGTACGGACGGAGGTGCGATAAGCCCATAGAGCTTCTACTAGTTTATCAGCCCAATCAGCAAATTTATGTGACTCGCATGTTTTCTTAATGATTTTTAGAAGGGTTTTGTTCGTGGCCTCAGCTTGGCCATTACCTTGGGGGTAGTATGGTGATGAATGATGCAATGAAATATTAAACTTCTTATAGAGGTCCCGAAATTCTTACGAAACAAATTGAGGCCCATTGTCGGTGACGATATCACTTGGCACTCCGAACCGTGAGATGATATTCTTCAGGATGAAGCGGCATACTGTGCTGACTTTGATTTCTGCATAGACTTCAGCTTCAGCCCACTTGGTGAAGTATTCTGTAGCCGTCAGAATGAATGATTTCTGTTTAACCTGAGCATTAGGGTCACCAAGTGGTCCAATGATATCAAAGGCCCACATCGAGAATGGCCAAGGAGCAGAAAGAGGATGGAGAGAAGAAGCCGGAGCATGGATTTTATCAGCATGAAGCTGGCATTGAAGACACCTACGGACATAGGTGGAACAATCTTCTTCTAGGGTTGGCCAGTAATAGCCCTGCCTAAGAATCTTTTTTGCCAACGCCTGTCCATTTACGTGCCCTCCACACTCACTGGAGTGAGCGGCTTCTACTACCTTCCAAGCCTCATCATCATCCAAACACCTCATTAGAACTCCATTGAGAGCCCGTCTATACAATTCTCCTGCAACAATCATGTATCTAGAGGGGGCTCTTCGAATGGCCTTGCGCTGCTCGGCGTTCGCCATCTCGAGAAAGGAACCATCCCTGTAATACTGCTCAATCTCATAATACCACGGCAATTTTTCTTCTTCGATGATCTCCTCAAGCTCAGTTAATGAAACTTATTTCACATCTTCCCTCTCCGCCTTCCTTTCTACAGATTTCCTAAGATTGTCGAACCAGGGATCCTGAAGGGAAGGAGCATTAATCCGCTAGACCACAATGGTCTCAGTGGTGCGACTGAGGGGGAATGAAAGAGAAGAAGCGAGTGATGCAAGCGCATCGGCCAGAATGTTCTGAGAACGATGAGTATGAATATAGATAAGCTTCTGGAATTGCCTAGCCAAGAGCGTGACCAGATCTTGATAAGGTTTAAGTTTAGGGTCACGGGTGCGGTAAGTTGACAGAACTTGACGCAGCACTAATTGAGAGTCTCCTATGATGTTAAGGTATCGCGTGCCCATGAGGTAGGCGTGCTTCAGACCGACAAGGAGAGCCTCATACTCGACTATATTATTTGTGGCAGGAAAAGAGAGTTGATAAGCAATAGGGATGGTTACTCCTTCTGGAGTGAGGAGAACGGCGCCGATCCCACGGCCCTGAGAATTGAGAGCACCGTCGAAATGAAGAGACCAGAAAGGAAGATGAGTGATTACAGCTAAGTGTTCATCAGGAAACTAGTCTTGAATCGAATCAGTGCGAGGGATAGGAGAATGAGCAAGATGCTCAGCAATGGCGTATCCCTTGATCGCTTTCTGGACAATGAAGGTGATATCAAATTGGGAAAGGAAGCTCTGCCATCGAGCTAATCGGCTAGAAAGGGCAGGTTTTCTAATAGGCAACGAATGGGGTCCATTCTAGAGATCAACTTAACCTCATGAGCAAGGAAATAGTGTTTGAGCTTCTGAGCTACCCATACTAGTGATGCACAGGTCTTCTCCATGGCAATATACTTGGATTCAGCGGGATTAAACAACCTCGAAAGGTAGTATGCTACCCTTTCCCTTCCTTCATCATCCACTTGAGCCAGAACAGCTCCTAGGGAGTCCTCAATGACAGAAATGTATAGGATCAGGGGTTTTCCAGGGACGGGTTGTTGTAGAATCGGGGGATTAGAAAGATAAACTTTAAGATCATCATTGGCCTTCTGACATTGCTCATTCCATTCGAATTTAGCTCCCGCCTTTAACAATTCATAGAATGGGCGGCACCTCGAATGTTGAGATATGAACCTTCTAATGAACTGTAAGGGCCCAATCAAACCTCTGAGCTCAGTGATGTTCTTAGGTGGCGGCATTTCCATAACGGCCTTCGCCTTATTTGGATCGATCTGAATCCCCCGTTTGCTAACTATAAACCCCAGTAATTTCCCTGATGCGACTCCAAACACGCATTTCTTTGGATTCATTTTCAATTTGTACTCCCTAGCCCTTTGCAACACCTTAGCTAAAATGGCGGGGTGCTCTTCCTTGGACCTCGACTTTACCAGGATATCATCCACGTAAGCTTCTAAGTACACATGCATCATGTCATATAAAATAGCCATCATCGCCCGTTGATATGTGGCACCTGCATTCTTCAATCCAAATGGCATAACGACATAGCAGTATGTGTCCCAGGGCGTGGTAAAAGAGGTCTTCTCTTGATTTTCAGGAGCAAGATGGATTTGATTATAACTAGACTATTCATCCATGAATGAGAGGGCCTCATACCTAGCCGTGTTATCTACCAACACGTCGATGTGAGGAAGCGGAAAATCATCATTCGGACATGCCTTGTTTATGTCCCTGAAATTGATACAAATCCGAATTTTTCCATCTTTCTTCATTACCGGGACTATGTTCGCCACCCATTGCGGATATAAAACAACTCTATTAAACCTGGCCTTATGCAATTTGTCAACTTCTTCCTTTATCCTAAAGGCCATTTGCGGGTGGAATCTTCTTGCTCTTTGTTTAACGGGTCTTGTCCCTATTTTAAGGATCAGTCAATGTTCAACCAGCATGGAGTCAAGACCCGGCATGTCCTCATAGGACCAGGTAAAAGAATCACTGTACTCCCTCAATAGCTTGATTAACTCCTCTTCAACCTGAGGAGGGAGGTTAGCAGAAATAAGTATGGGCCTGGGATCCTCTTATGTTCCAAGATTAATTTCTTTAGTGGGTTCATCCACTGCCGAGGACGGTTCATCAAACCTCTTCAAAACTTGTGAGTACAAATTGGCAGTGTCATACACATCGCTTTCCTCATCATTGGCTAGGTCCTTCTCATCAATGATTTCATATACTCCTAATTCGTCATTGCTCCACACCCCTTCTAATTCCTCATCATCTTCTAAAACAATTGCGGTCTCTACAAACTCCGGGCACTTAAGAAGGGCATGGCATCTGTGAGCTAAATCTTGCAGAAACCTATCAGGTATGGATTTAGAATGACGCATCATAGGGTGCGCCAGAGACGTGGATGGGCTGACTAGACTCGAACCGGACTCTACCCTAACTGACTCCACAAACCTAGGAGATTCTGCACACTGTACATCTAACCTAGGAGATAAGAAATCTATTGGGAAAGAAGCAGGGGTCTCACACCCCTGGGAAGAGGATGGACTGAAAACAGTGTAATCTTCCATTGAAACGTCCGTTTTAAAATTGGCGTTTTTTTTGGAGGTAGGAGGTGATCATGCAACATGAAGAATAAGACGGGGGAGGAGGGAGTTGCATGGGAAACAGATCGGGGAAGATGCAATCAAAGAACGGGTCAGAGGATGAAAATCACATTTTGTGGAGTTGGGCATTGGGGGAAGGAGGAGTGAACAGGGTTGATAAATCAATGGGTGGGCATCGCCAACATGCACATGGCATGAACAGAATTTTAGGCGGTCTTTCCATGAAGTACGGGTCGACCATAATCGGAGGGGAACGGGGGATAAACCCCAATTGTTGAATCAAGGAGGCAAGATGGGATGGGGATAGAGAAAATGTAGTGATAGAGTTCCCCACTTCCCGTGGCCTCCGGAGAACTAGCTGAGTTGGAGAGTGCCTCACCAGCTGCATCTCCTTCTTCTTCGGATGGTCTTCTTCTTCACTGAACAGCTTCTCAAAGCAACTACAGAAATCTTCCATGTCACCCACCAGCCCCTTCAACGGCGGCGGTCGGTCAGAAACATCACGAGCGGCATCAATCTTCACATTAGTACATGGCGACGGCTTCTTCAAAGTGCCGGGCTGCAACGGGCCTTTTACAAAATGTTGACGGTAATCCCACGTCAGTGGCCCGGAGTCTCCCAGAATAGATAATGCTGAATCTCGGTAGCCAAGGCCTCTGTGGCCCATCTTTCTGCCTTTAGGGATGGGCTTAGTCTGCACCTGCGATTGCGCGCCAAGGCCCAAGCCCGGCTGGTAGCCCAACTTTAGAATCATATGCCACCCATTCGAATCTCTAATCTTGGACTTAATCTTCACGTTTACTAGCGCAGTGGCGGGCTTGCGTGACGCATATGCCCATGAATAATTTAAGTCCATCACTGAAAGAACTGGCCTGTTACTCGGTCACAGAGTGGGGAGAATCTTGTCTGTAATTGCATCTACTGACTGGATTGTGGAGATACTTTTCACCTTAACCACTCGGCCTTGGAATGGGAACTTCAGGCATTGGTGAGTAGTTGAAGGCACAGCATTTAGGCTGTCTATCCATGGACGACCCAGAATGGCTTTGAACATTAGGTCGATGTCCAACACGTAGAATTCCACATCCATCACCAAAGGCCCTAGCTCGGCCTGGACTGTCACGACCCCGTGGCACACTCGCCTGGAGTTGTCATAGGCTGCAATTATGGTCGGTGTTGGCTTAAACATGTCTTCTGAAATGTTACAGGCACACAGTGTACTCAGCGGACACACATTTATCGATGCTCCCGTGTCCACTAGGGCATATTCAACGGCCACTTTGTTCAAAGAAATGGTAATGCACAGTGGCATCTGCCGTGCCTCTGGGGGTGCTAATTCTGACTCGGAGAATGAAATGGAAGGCCCCCTTGTAATAGTCGCCAACACTGAGGGCAAGCTGTCTACTGCCACATCCTCGCTCACCATAACCTTCTGTAGAAAAGCCCGAAGGGCGTCATAGTGTAGCGTGGATCTTTTAATCAACTCCAAAATTGATATCTTGGCCGGCATCCGGTCCAAGTGCTGTAGTAGGTCATACTTCATTCCTGGCACGGGGTCTACTTCTTCTGCTTCGGCTGTAGAGAGGGGAACTTGGGGGTTGGGTGCAGACGCACCAAAGGAAGGGTAAACTCTATGAAATGGATGCCCACTCCAAAGGGCGCATTGTCATGCTGGCACGGCTATAGATGGGCCCCTGCTTGGCCCAGTGGGGTAGGTGGAAGGGGTAGAAATGGGAGTGAGGATGACGGAGGTTGGCCTGACAGGCCCTGGCGGAGTGGTGATGGGTGAAGGGTTAGGTGGTGGGGTGATGATGGAGGGTATGGCTAGTGATGGCGGAAGGACTGGCGGAATGGTAGGGAATGTGGCGGGTGAAAAAGGTGGTCAGGAAGGGATAGTTGGTGGAATGGTGGTGAAGGTGGTGGGTCGAAGGATAGAGGGAACAGAAGGAGGGGGGATTGGTATGGTGGAAGGCCAAAAGGTGAGCGGGGGTCTCATCATCAAAGGACCACCCATCGTTGGGGGCTGGGCGATGGACTGCGTTCACCTGGGCCGGTGCCGGTGGTTGTTGTTGTTGTTGTTGCTGCTGAGGAACGGGCGGATGTATTGGCATGGGATTCTGATGAATCTTGAGGTCTTGCTATTGTTGTTGCTGCTGCGGTGGTGGTTGTTGTTGTTGTTGGAGGGGTTGCTGGAACTGCTATTGCTGGGGTGCTGCCTGCTGCGGCCTAGCTTGTCTTCTTCTCTCTTTAATATCTTCAATGATTTTGTGCATTTGGGCCCAATCAATCCTCTGGCCCTCATGCAGATCATACACCAAATCTCTAAACTGAAAGCATCTCTCTATCATGTGCCCGGGCTGCCGATGGTAGATGCAATGCCTTGACTGATCGGTGGTCGGATTCCAATTTTGACGTTCCGGAGGCAATTGGATGTCACCAGTGTACATTAAAGCTGAAAAGATGTCGGGGAGGGTTTCTGGAAGGGGAGGTGATGGGAATCGACGCCGAGCTAGTACTTTTCATATTGTATTTATATCCTTTAGTTTATTTTTATATCCACGGGAAAGTATACGCGCAATTGTACGGCTTTATCGGCCAATGCGTCACTCCCGTAGATTATGTGGGTTTCTATGTAATTTGCCCATGGGACCAGCAAGGGGGCCCTCAGCCCTTTCCCATTGGTCCACCTAGACCATGTGGGGCTGATCAACCAGCCTAGGTGGCCTTCTAGATGAGTGGACTAGTCATATGCCACATGGGTAGACAAAGGGTTAAGAATGTCAACATTCTACACCCATCCCACCTACCCCCATTCAACCTTCCATTCAAAACCTACCCATAGTCAATAGGCCGCCCCCCCCTTCATTTTTTAATGTTTTTTTGTGTGTTTGTGGCATGCAATCCCAGCCCTTCAATCCCCATCCCTAGATCTAAGGGTGGATAATTGATTTGGTTGGAATCATATAAAAGATTGTATTTTTATGTGAAAATCAATGAAAATCAGAATTTTGTTGAATGAGCAAGAGCTAGCTGCGCCCCCAGCCCTCTCTCCTCTGGTTCTCCCCTTCCCAAGCCTCCATTCTAGAGTGGTATCTCCTTTCCCCACCCTCCGGTGATCATCGGTGCCGCCGCCGCCGCCGTTCGTGCCGCCATCGAGCCGCCGCTGCAGTTCTGTCCGCGTAGTACCACAACAACTTCCACGAAATTTCCACCTCAGCCATGAGCTCAGATCGAGCTGGTAATTTTACTGGGTTTTCCAGAGGTGTCAAGAACATCCCCTAAATTTTTGTTTGTCATTCAGATCCCGTTTAGTATTTTTAGATTTTCTTCCACTCTTCCACTTCTGTTCTATCTGCTGTCTGTTTCCATTTTCACCCTCCCTGAGTTTTAGGCCTTAGGCCCACTTTTTGATTTTTGTTCATCCCAAAAATTTTACTGGCGTTTCCTTCCATCCACCCCTTCATCCACAATTTTTCTTAATTTTTGGTTCGTCCATCTCATATTTTCTAAAAATCGTTCTCAGTCCCATCTATAGTTCTGTCCACCTATTCCCAGATCCGACCACCAGTCACTCAAAAAATCATATCAAATCACCCCCACCTCCAACTCCAATTAACAAAATTTTCCCAATTCCGTGGTTTGATTATCTACAACTTTGAAGAAGAGCTTAAAGTCCGAATCCCACTGTAAGTAGGCGGTCAACGGCCTTTTACAGGGATCTGATATGCTGATCTGAGATTTCTGGAGCAGTGGAGCAGAAGATTGAAAAATATCTAAGGCCCTGGTCCGCATAGGTTCAGAGGAATCCACTGACCCTACGTTTGAGGATTTTGAGTCCTCTTTCCAACGGCACTGGTTTCGTCGCATTCCGGCGACGGGGCTGATCACAGCGGCCATTTTCGTCCGAGCGCGCGCTGCAAAACAGCAGCAACCAGCCCGTGGGCAGCAATTCCGACGGGTACCGAACGGAGCCGCCCAGCCTCCGATCGCCGTTCCAGCATGCCACCAGCCCGGGGATCGCTTCTACCAGTGTCCCCACCACAGCGGTGACACCGGGTCCCACACGGCCCCTCCGGACAGCGCGTGGGCCCCACGGTCGTGATTACGCGTGTAGTCGAATCAACACACGAAGCTGCCCGTCATCCCGAATTCGGTCCTCCCGGGCCCATTTGTGTCGCCCTTTACCTCCCTGCGTGGAGTGGGCATATTCCCATTGCTGTAATTATTGTGTGTTAAGTTCCCCGGGAGTACGAGTTTCGGCCGGGTCCGTCGTCCCCACGCCGAGCGCGTGGAGGTATCGTTCTCGCTCCCTACACTCGGCATTTGCTTATTTTCATATATACTTGTTTATGCCGCTGCTAGAGAGCATGATAGGGTAACTAGCTCACTTTCTATTTGTATCACCACTGCTGCGAGAGTGAGCATTACCGTCCTGTGACCCGATCCGGGCACGAAAGAGAGAGCCGACCACCCTAGCTCTTGCCGGTTTCTCAACCGCGCACGTCCGACGCTTCCCTCGTTAAGGGACAATCGCGAGCTTGTCGTGTCCGTGTCTCGTCCCGCATCAATTTGGTATCAGAGCGAGTTGAGTCTAGGGTGTTTGCATTCAAAAAAAAAAAAAAGAGTGTCATGTAGTCATTAGTCGGTCTAAGTCGAGTCTAAGATCATCACATTTTTAAAACAACAAAAAGAGTCATTTTTGGGTCGCATACATCCCTTTACTCGGTATATAAAAAGGTGTTGTCCGACCGTTAGGTTACGCCTATCGGGAAGGCCGCACACTTGTGCGAGTGACCTTCGGGTCGATTGTCTCCGCCCCGTACCGAGTCTTGGTTTACGTCTAGGGTCCTTAGTGTGCATTAGTTAGTGCATTCCAACTTTGCATTACTTAGTGTCGTGTCTAGTGTTTTGGTCCGAGTGTCGGCATCGCAATCCACTAGTTTCCCCGTGTCCCATGGAGTTCCAAACTCCCGGATGGTGGCGATACTATCTCAAATGGAAGGACCACCCGAACCACCCCACGAGGCCCGAAACCCAGGATTTCTACGGGTCCGATGACCCGAGTGTCTATCTAGAATGGGAAGCCATTATGGATGATTACTTCGAGGTGTACATCATGTACGGGCCCATGCAAGTCGATGTTGCCAAAAGGCGACTTTTTGGTGAAGCCGCTGCAACTTGGAGGGACATCAAATATTGGAGGGAGGATAGGAATCTAAGGCCCATCGAGTCATGGTGGGAAATGAAGAGAGTGCTTAGGAGGGCCTACGTTCCCCGCCCACCTACCTCCAACCACGGAGGTCATTCCACTCACCAACCCCACCAACTCACCCACAATCAAGTGGGCCACACCTCTACCCAATCCCACCCCTTCACCGCCGTCCAAGCCCACCAAAGTGACCCCAATCTAGTGGCCCGCCCATGCACCACCAACCAACCTCCCCTTGGCACTCCCATCCCAACCCACTCAAGCACCTCCAACCGAGTGGAAGTCCCGCTTATAACCGAGCCTAGGCCCACACCCGAGCCGAGAGTTAAGGAGCTAGTCCACCCCAAGGTCCCTCCTCCAACCCGCTCCTTAGAGGAAATAAAGAAAATGTTTCGGATTGGTGGGAAAGGACACAAGCTACTCCACCACCCATGGATGCTCCATTGTTATCTACCTCCGGTCTTCATTTGAAACCATCAAAGTGGGAACTACCAAAGCCCGAGCCACCCGTGTTTCTTACGGGAGCACTTTACATAGCCGAGCCCCTTCTTAGATGGCTCAAGGATGGCTTGGTCCCACATCCCTTCCCTTCCATGGACCCCACCTTACCTTTAGTGCCGGTCAACTCATTCCATACCACATTTCGATCTCGTCACCATGTTGATACGTTGGATGATCTTGTCATGGGATTAGATTCACAATGGGAGTTGACGCATCTTTTGGCCCGAGGCTTTGACCAACCCGCTAGTCCTAGCTTCACCCATCCGGCCATAGGGTCCATTACCTCCGAGTGCACCGTGGGTTGTGTCACCACGGAGGTTCTTCTACTTCTCCCGCTACCGGATGAGCCCGACTTCATGACTTTGCTTCCGAGGGAGGAGTCATATTTCCTATACACGGTCCCATCTACCATGACGGAGGAAGGTGACCACCCGCACCTTCAAGAATTTCACGATTGGGACCATGTCATGTTGGAACCCACTTCATGGGGTCACACCTTCTTCGACCCTTTTGACCCCTTCACTAGTGACCCTCCCGAGTTTTCATACTCGTTACCCTTCTTCCGCGGAGTTCACTATCCCACCTTTTCCATTCGGGCCAAGCAAACTCCACATAGCCATAGGTCCGAACCATCCCTCGGGGGTAAGGAAGACTTTGGTTTCCCCGATCCCTCTAAACCACCCGCACCTCCCGGACTTCCCGCATCCAATCCCAATGTCCATGATTGGTGCATCGTAGTATGTCTAGGAGTTCCCCATGACGTCAACCTCCAGTTACGTCAAATGCATGTATGGCACATATTCGGGTGTCCTGGTCCGCCATCACCCATGTACGGGTCGGCCTAACATTAGGTGTGTCTAGGGTCATATATGAGTCTGTGTGTTTTCTTTATGTGGTTTGTTTGTGTGGTGATTTTGAGTCGATTGTTTGCGTGGTTTGCATTCGTGTGTCTATGCATGGTGAGTCTGCATGTGTCTTGTGCAAGCTCGTGTCGTTCCCGAATGAGTGTGAAGCGAGTCGATTCACTTGACGAGTATGGGATCGGTTTACTTCTATACCCGGATCAATCACCTATAGGGACTCAGCAGTGATTCCTAGTGAGTCTTTGAGCTGTTTCCTTCCGTTGAGAGTGCCCCTTCGGAGTGACCACCTTTGGCCATAGCAGTGCGCATATCGAGTATATGTGGAATGAGCAGGTGCCGATCACTTGGAGTGGAGCATACCCGCGCTACTTGGCACGGTGACGGATCCGCCGGAGACCTGAGCAGCCGCACCCTTTACTCGACGGGGTCGAGTTCCTCCCACCCGGGGAGAATTGATGGGGAGATCAGCGACAACCAGCTCACTTTGTGTTTGCATTTATGTCCTTTTGTATTTGTATGTACGCCCTTGTGATATATGCGTACACAATAGTAGGTCTTAGTGGGTTTATTTGCAAAAGGCCATTGGGTTTCTTTGCAAATATGCTTGTAGGCCCTGCAGGGGCCCCCTCCCTCCTCCTTATTGGTCCACATGGACTCTTGGGTCCAAGGTGGCTGGTCCATGGTCCAAATTTGGACTTGGACCATGAATTAAATAAAGAAGACAATTCCAAATTGTCCTCTTTAAGGGGGGGGGGACCTATTAGTTTATTTGGGTTTAATGTGGTGTTCACACCACATCTCAACCCTCCATTCTTCAACCCTTGATCCAAGGGCTCATATTAGATTAGAACCCTTTCATATAAATACTTGTATTTTCTTATGGAAAGAATTAATGAAGAAGAAATTAGCATTTTGCCTCCTTGAAGCTTGTGCCCCTCTCCCCTCTCTCCCTGGTGTTCTTCCACCTCCAGCCCATTTCTAGAGTGTAATCCCCTCCCCCTTGATCCCCTCCAACTTCTGAAGCAGCTCCGGTGATCGCCGCCGCCGCCGTCTCGCCGCCGACGCGTCTTCACCAACGAATTCGGTTTTCTGTCCACTCTGGACAGACCTCTCTTCTCCGAATTGTCTCTCTCTCTTCCCTCATCTTCTGAAGCTCCAATTTTCAGGGTTGGTTCCCCTCTTGAACCCTTACCTCCACAAAAAAATTTCAGGCAAAAATTCGTCCTTTAGATATTTTTAGATTTTCGTCCAAGTTCAAATTTCAGTTCTGTCCAGGTTCTGTCTACTGTTCATCAGTTCTGAGTCTACCTTGTTCGACCCATGTTTTGAATTTTGTTGGGGCTCTAAAAAATTACTGAGACTTCTGTCCACATATGTCTACCACCATGAATTTTCTTAATTTTTGATAAGGTCTCTAGGTATTTTTCAAAATTCGTACCAGTTCCTGTGAGCAATTTTTCCACAGTGTCCCAGATCCGACCCAGGTCCACTCAAAAAATCCCATAAAATCCATTTCCTATCCAAATCAAAAACCAAAAATAGTCCCGGTTTTCTATCTCAGAGATCTTCAATTTTTCTGAAGAACTCATCTCCATATTCCAAGGTCCTCCCACCGGTCAACGGTGATTTTCAGAGAAGTCAGAACCTGCCCCTGCAGTTCTGGCCTGTTTACAGCAAGGGTGTAAATTCCATAAGTCAGATATACGTACCTGATTAATTTTTTCTGAAGGCCCCTACGTCGAAGTATTTGGAGTCCTCTTTCCAACAGCGCCGAGCTCGTTGCATTCCGACGACGGGGTTGATCACATCAGCCGATCTCGCCGGACAGCGCGCGAGAAGACAGCAAGTGCAGACTTGTGGCCGGTTTCCCGCGAGCGTCGTCCGAGGGCCGCCCGGCGTCCGGCGGTCGTTCCAGCAACTCGCCATCCTAGGGGAGCGCTTCCCAAGTGTACCCACACCAGAGGAGGCATCAGGTCCCACACGACCCCTCCGGTCCACACGTGGGCCCCACTAGCACGAGTACGCGCGAAGCCGAAGCCGTGCCCGGAAACCGCCCGTCAACCCGGAATTGGTCCTCCCGGGCCCCCTTGTGCCGCCCGTTACCTCCCTGCGTGGAGTGGGCTTACTTGTATTGCTGTAATCTTAATGTATTAAGTTCCCGGGAGTACGAGTTTCGGCCGGGTGCCATCTTCGCCACGCCGAGCGCGTGGAGGTATCGTATTCGCTCCTTGCTTGGCATTCCGCTTATTTCTATATATGCTTGTTTATGCCGCTGCTAGAGAGCATGTGTAGGGTTACCTAGCTCGCTTTTAATTTATCATATCACTGCTGCGAGTGAGAGAGTGACCGTCCCGTGACCCGATCCGGGCGCAAAAGAGAGCCGACCACCCTAGCTCATTACCGGTTTCTCAACCGCGCACATCCGACGCTTCCCTCGTTAAGGGACGATCGCGAGCTTGCCGTGTCCGTGGTCCCATCCCGCATCAATTTGGTATCAGAGCCGGGGAGAATTGATGGGGACATCAGCGACAACCAGCTCACTTTGTGTTTGCATTTATGTCCTTTTGTATTTGTATGTACGCCCTTGTGATATATGCGTACACAATAGTAGGTCTTAGTGGGTTTATTTACAAAAGGCCATTGGGTTTCTTTGCAAATATGCTTGTAGGCCCTGCAGGGGCCCCCTCCCTCCTCCTTATTGGTCCACATGGACTCTTGGGTCCAAGGTGGCTGGTCCATGGTCCAAATTTGGACTTGGACCATGAATTAAATAAAGAAGACAATTCCAAATTGTCCTCTTTAAGGGGGGGGCGGACCTATTAGTTTATTTGGGTTTAATGTGGTGTTCACACCACATCTCAACCCTCCATTCTTCAACCCTTGATCCAAGGGCTCATATTAGATTAGAACCCTTTCATATAAATACTTGTATTTTCTTATGGAAAGAATTAATGAAGAAGAAATTAGCATTTTGCCTCCTTGAAGCTTGTGCCCCTCTCCCCTCTCTCCCTGGTGTTCTTCCACCTCCAGCCCAGTTATAGAGTGAGATCCCTCCCCTCTTGATCCCCTCCAACTTCTGAAGCAGCTCCGGTGATCGCCGCCGCCGCCGTCTCGCCGCCGACGCGTCTTCACCAACGAATTCGGTTTTCTGTCCACTCTGGACAGACCTCTCTTCTCCGAATTGTCCCTCTCTCTTCCCTCATCTTCTGAAGCTCCAATTTTCAGGGTTGGTTCCCCTCTTGAACCCTTACCTCCACAAAAACTTTCAGGCAAAAATTCGTCCTTTAGATATTTTTAGATTTTCGTCCAAGTTCAAATTTCAGTTCTGTCCAGGTTCTATCTACTGTTCATCAGTTCTGAGTCTACCTTGTTCGACCCATGTTTTGAATTTTGTTGGGGCTCTAAAAATTACTGAGACTTCTGTCCACATATTTCTACCACCATGAATTTTCTTAATATTTGATAAGGTCTCTAGGTATTTTTCAAAATTCGTACCAGTTCCTGTGAGCAATTTTTCCACAGTGTCCCAGATCCGACCCAGGTCCACTCAAAAAATCCCATAAAATCCATTTCCTATCCAAATCAAAAACCAAAAATAGTCCCGGTTTTCTATCTCAGAGATCTTCAACTTTTCTGAAGAACTCATCTCCATATTCCAAGGTCCTCCCACCGGTCAACGGTGATTTTCAGAGAAGTCAGAACCTGCCCCTGCAGTTCTGGCCTGTTTACAGCAAGGGTGTAAATTCCATAAGTCAGATATACGTATCTGATTATTTTTTCTGAAGGCCCCTACGTCGAAGTATTTGGAGTCCTCTTTCCAACGGCGCCGAGCTCGTTGCATTCCGACGACGGGGTTGATCACAGCAGCCGATCTCGCTGGACAGTGCGCGAGAAGACAGCAAGTGCAGACTTGTGGCCGGTTTCCCGCGAGCGTCGTCCGAGGGCCGCCCGGCGTCCGGCGGTCGTTCCAGCAACTCGCCATCCTAGGGGAGCGCTTCCCAAGTGTACCCACACCAGAGGAGACATCAGGTCCCACACGACCCCTCCGGTCCACACGTGGGCCCCACTAGCACGAGTACGCGCGAAGCCGAAGCCGTGCCCGGAAACCGCCCGTCAACCCGGAATTGGTCCTCCCGGGCCCCCTTGTGTCGCCCGTTACCTCCCTGCGTGGAGTGGGCTTACTTGTATTGCTGTAATCTTAATGTATTAAGTTCCCGGGAGTACGAGTTTCGGCCGGGTGCCATCTTCGCCACGCCGAGCGCGTGGAGGTATCGTATTCGCTCCTTGCTTGGCATTCCGCTTATTTCTATATATGCTTGTTTATGCCGCTGCTAGAGAGTATGTGTAGGGTTACCTAGCTCGCTTTTAATTTATCATATCACTGCTGCGAGTGAGAGAGTGACCGTCCCGTGACCCGATCCGGGCACGAAAGTGCGAGCCGACCACCCTAGCTCTTGCCGGTTTCTCAACCGTGCACGTCCGACGCTTCCCTCATCAAGGGACGATCGCGAGCTTGCCGTGTCCGTGTCTCGTCCCGCATCAATTTGGTATCAGAGCAGTTTAAGTCTAGGGTGTTTGCATTCAAAAAAAAAAAGAGTGTCATGTAGTCATTAGTCGGTCTAAGTTGTGTTTAGGATCATCATATTTTTAAAACAACAAAAGAGTCATTTTTGGGTCGCATACATCCCTTTACTCGGTATATAAAAAGGTGTTGTCCGACCGTTAGGTTACGCCTATCGGGAAGGCCGCACACTTGTGCGAGTGACCTTCGGGTCGATTGTCTCCGCCGCGTACCGAGTCTTGGTTTACGTCTAGGGTCCTTAGTGTGCATTAGTTAGTGCATTCCAACTTTGTATTACTTAGTGTCGTGTCTAGTGTTTTGGTCCGAGTGTCGGCATGGCCATCCACTAGTTTCCCCGTGTCCCATGGAGTCCCAAACTCCCGGATGGTGGCGATACTATCTCAAATGGAAGGACCACCCGAACCACCCCACGAGACCCGAAACTCGGGATTTCTACGGGTCCGATGACCCGAGTGTCTATCTAGAATGGGAAGCCATTATGGATGATTACTTCGAGGTGTACATCATGTACGGGCCCATGCAAGTCGATGTTGCCAAAAGGTGACTTTTTGGTGAAGCCGCTGCAACTTGGAGGGACATCAAATATTGGAGGGAGGATAAGAATCTAAGGCCCATCGAGTCATGGTGGGAAATGAAGAGAGTGCTTAGGAGGGCCTACGTTCCCCGCCCACCTACCTCCAACCACGGAGGTCATTCCACTCACCAACCCCACCAACTCACCCACAATCAAGTGGGCCACACCTCTACCCAATCCCACCCCTTCACCGCCGTCCAAGCCCACCAAAGTGACCCCAATCTAGTGGCCCGCCCATGCACCACCAACCAACCTCCCCTTGGCACTCCCATCCCAACCCACTCAAGCACCTCCAACCGAGTGGAAGTCCCGCTTATAACCGAGCCTAGGCCCACACCCGAGCCGAGAGTTAAGGAGCTAGTCCACCCCAAGGTCCCTCCTCCAACCCGCTCCTTAGAGGAAATAAAGAAAATGATTTCGGATTGGTGGGAAAGGACACAAGCTACTCCACCACCCATGGATGCTCCATTGTTATCTACCTCCGGTCTTCATTCGCAACCATCAAAGTGGGAACTACCAAAGCCCGAGCCACCCGTGTTTCTTACGGGAACACTTTACATAGCCGAGCCACTTCTTAGATGGCTCAAGGATGGCTTGGTCCCACATCCCTTCCCGTCCATGGACCCCACCTTACCTTTAGTGCCAGTCAACTCATTCCATACCACCTTTCGATCTCGTCACCATGTTAACACATTGGACGATCTTGTCATGGGATTGGATTCACAATGGGAGTTGACGCACATTTTGGCCCGAGGCTTTGACCAACCCACTAGTCTTAGCCTCACTCATCCGGCCTTAGGGTCTATTACCTCCGAGTGCATCGTGGGTTGTATCACCACGGAGGTCCTCTTACTCCTTCCCTTACCGGACAAGCCTGAATTCATACCCTTTTGTCCGAGGGAGGAATCATACTTCTTGCCTACGGTCCCCGTCCCACCCATCACAATTCAAGAAGGTGATTATCCACACCTTCAAAACTTCTACACGTGGGACCGTGACTTGTGGGAACCCACCACAAGGGGTCACACATTCTTTGACCCATTTGACCCCTACTCTAGTGGGCCCCGTGACCCATCACTTCCCTTATACCTTATCGGGGAAGTCCACTTTCATACCCCTTTCCTACGGGCCGGGTCCTCCATACCCACCAAGCCCGTCCACGATACACCTCCACCCAGCTCTTCCACACCCGGCTTTCCTAGCCCTCTCAAGTCTCCCAAATCCAAAGGACCGTCCATGCATGACTGGGTCATACTTGGACATTTAGGTGTACCTCATGCCACCCATCTCCGGTTACATAACATGCATGCATGGCACACATTCGGGTGTCCTGGTCCGCCATCACCCATGTACGGGTCGGACTAACATTAGGTGTGTCTAGGGTCATAGTTGAGTCGGTGTGTTTTCTTTGTGTGGTTTGTTTGTGTGGTGATTTTGAGTCGATTGTTTGTGTGATTTTCATTCATGTGTCAGTGCATGGTGAGTCTGCATGTGTCTTGTGCAAGCTCGTGTCGTTCCCGAATGAGTGTGAAGCGAGTCGATTCACTTGACGAGTATGGGATCGGTTTACTTCTATACCCGGATCAGTCACCTATAGGGACTCAGCAGTGATTCCTAGTGAGTCTTTGAGCTGTTTCCTTCCGTTGAGAGTGCCCCTTCGGAGTGACCACCTTTGGCCATAGCAGTGCGCATCTCGAGTATATGTGGAATGAGCAGGTGCCGATCACTTGGAGTGGAGCATACCCGCGCTACTTGGCACGGTGACGGATCCGCCGGAGACTTGAGCAGCCGCACCCTTTACTCAACGGGGTCGAGTTCCTCCCACCCGGGGAGAATTGATGGGGACATCAGCGACAACCAGCTCACTTTGTGTTTGCATTTATGTCCTTTTGTATTTGTATGTACGCCCTTGTGATATATGCGTACACAATAGTAGGTCTTAGTGGGTTTATTTACAAAAGGCCATTGGGTTTCTTTGCAAATATGCTTGTAGGCCCTGCAGGGGCCCCCTCCCTCCTCCTTATTGGTCCACATGGACTCTTGGGTCCAAGGTGGCTGGTCCATGGTCCAAATTTGGACTTGGACCATGAATTAAATAAAGAAGACAATTCCAAATTGTCCTCTTTAAGGGGGGGGGCGGACCTATTAGTTTATTTGGGTTTAATGTGGTGTTCACACCACATCTCAACCCTCCATTCTTCAACCCTTGATCCAAGGGCTCATATTAGATTAGAACCCTTTCATATAAATACTTGTATTTTCTTATGGAAAGAATTAATGAAGAAGAAATTAGCATTTTGCCTCCTTGAAGCTTGTGCCCCTCTCCCCTCTCTCCCTGGTGTTCTTCCACCTCCAGCCCAGTTATAGAGTGAGATCCCTCCCCTCTTGATCCCCTCCAACTTCTGAAGCAGCTCCGGTGATCGCCGCCGCCGCCGTCTCGCCGCCGACGCGTCTTCACCAACGAATTCGGTTTTCTGTCCACTCTGGACAGACCTCTCTTCTCCGAATTGTCCCTCTCTCTTCCCTCATCTTCTGAAGCTCCAATTTTCAGGGTTGGTTCCCCTCTTGACCCTTACCTCCACAAAAACTTTCAGGCAAAAATTCATCCTTTAGATATTTTTAGATTTTCGTCCAAGTTCAAATTTCAGTTCTGTCCAGGTTCTGTCTACTGTTCATCAGTTCTGAGTCTACCTTGTTCGACCCATGTTTTGAATTTTTTGGGGCTCTAAAAATTACTTAGACTTCTGTCCACATATGTCTACCACCATGAATTTTCTTAATATTTGATAAGGTCTCTAGGTATTTTTCAAAATTCGTACCAGTTCCTGTGAGCAATTTTTCCACAGTGTCCCAGATCCGACCCAGGTCCACTCAAAAAATCCCATAAAATCCATTTCCTATCCAAATCAAAAACCAAAAATAGTCCCGGTTTTCTATCTCAGAGATCTTCAACTTTTCTGAAGAACTCATCTCCATATTCCAAGGTCCTCCCACCGGTCAACGGTGATTTTCAGAGAAGTCAGAACCTGCCCCTGCAGTTCTGGCCTGTTTACAGCAAGGGTGTAAATTCCATAAGTCAGATATACGTATCTGATTATTTTTTCTGAAGGCCCCTACGTCGAAGTATTTGGAGTCCTCTTTCCAACGGCGCCGAGCTCGTTGCATTCCGACGACGGGGTTGATCACAGCAGCCGATCTCGCTGGACAGCGCGCGAGAAGACAGCAAGTGCAGACTTGTGGCCGGTTTCCCGCGAGCGTCGTCCGAGGGCCGCCCGGCGTCCGGCGGTCGTTCCAGCAACTCGCCATCCTAGGGGAGCGCTTCCCAAGTGTACCCACACCAGAGGAGACATCAGGTCCCACACGACCCCTCCGGTCCACACGTGGGCCCCACTAGCACGAGTACGCGCGAAGCCGAAGCCGTGCCCGGAAACCGCCCGTCAACCCGGAATTGGTCCTCCCGGGCCCCCTTGTGTCGCCCGTTACCTCCCTGCGTGGAGTGGGCTTACTTGTATTGCTGTAATCTTAATGTATTAAGTTCCCGGGAGTACGAGTTTCGGCCGGGTGCCATCTTCGCCACGCCGAGCGCGTGGAGGTATCGTATTCGCTCCTTGCTTGGCATTCCGCTTATTTCTATATATGCTTGTTTATGCCGCTGCTAGAGAGTATGTGTAGGGTTACCTAGCTCACTTTTAATTTATCATATCACTGCTGCGAGTGAGAGAGTGACCGTCCCGTGACCCGATCCGGGCACGAAAGTGCGAGCCGACCACCCTAGCTCTTGCCGGTTTCTCAACCGTGCACGTCCGACGCTTCCCTCATCAAGGGACGATCGCGAGCTTGCCGTGTCCGTGTCTCGTCCCCCATAGCAGTTTGTGCATATCGCGTATATATGGAATGAGCAGGTACCGATAACTTGGAGTGGAGCATACCCGCGCTACTTGGCACGGTGACGGATCCGCCGGAGTACTCGAGCATCCCTACCCCTACTCGACGGGGTCGAGTTCCTCCCACCCGGGGAGAGTTGATGGGAATCGACGCCGAGCTAGTACTTTTCATATTGTATTTATATCCTTTAGTTTATTTTTATATCCACGGGAAAGTATACGCGCAATTGTACGGCTTTATCGGCCAATGCGTCACTCCCGTAGATTATGTGGGTTTCTATGTAATTTGCCCATGGGACCAGCAAGGGGGCCCTCAGCCCTTTCCCATTGGTCCACCTAGACCATGTGGGGCTGATCAACCAGCCTAGGTGGCCTTCTAGATGAGTGGACTAGTCATATGCCACATGGGCAGACAAAGGGTTAAGAATGTCAACATTCTACACCCATCCCACCTACCCCCATTCAACCTTCCATTCAAAACCTACCCATAGTCAATAGGCCGCCCCCCCCCCCTTCATTTTTTAATGTTTTTTTGTGTGTTTGTGGCATGCAATCCCAGCCCTTCAATCCCCATCCCTAGATCTAAGGGTGGATAATTGATTTGGTTGGAATCATATAAAAGATTGTATTTTTATGTGAAAATCAATGAAAATCAGAATTTTGTTGAATGAGCAAGAGCTAGCTGCGCCCCCAGCCCTCTCTCCTCTGGTTCTCCCCTTCCCAAGCCTCCATTCTAGAGTGGTATCTCCTTTCCCCACCCTCCGGTGATCATCGGTGCCGCCGCCGCCGCCGTTCGTGCCGCCATCGAGCCGCCGCTGCAGTTCTGTCCGCGCAGTACCACAGCAACTTCCACGAAATTTCCACCTCAGCCATGAGCTCAGATCGAGCTGGTAATTTTACTGGGTTTTCCAGAGGTGTCAAGAACATCCCCTAAATTTTTGTTTGTCATTCAGATCCCGTTTAGTATTTTTAGATTTTCTTCCACTCTTCCACTTCTGTTCTGTCTGCTGTCTGTTTCCATTTTCACCCTCCCTGAGTTTTAGGCCTTAGGCCCACTTTTTGATTTTTGTTCATCCCACAAATTTTACTGGCGTTTCCTTCCATCCACCCCTTCATCCACAATTTTTCTTAATTTTTGGTTCGTCCATCTCATATTTTTTAAAAATCGTTCTCAGTCCCATCTATAGTTCTGTCCACCTATTCCCAGATCCGACCACCAGTCACTCAAAAAATCATATCAAATCACCCCCACCTCCAACTCCAATTAACAAAATTTTCCCAATTCCGTGGTTTGATTATCTACAACTTTGAAGAAGAGCTTAAAGTCCTAATCCCACTGTAAGTAGGCGGTCAACGGCCTTTTACAGGGATCTGATATGCTGATCTGAGATTTCTGGAGCAGTGGAGCAGAAGATTGAAAAATATCTAAGGCCCTGGTCCGCATAGGTTCAGAGGAATCCACTGACCCTACGTTTGAGGATTTTGAGTCCTCTTTCCAACGGCACTGGTTTCGTCGCATTCCGGCGACGGGGCTGATCACAGCGGCCATTTTCGTCCGAGCGCGCGCTGCAAAACAGCAGCAACCAGCCCGTGGGCAGCAATTCCGACGGGTACCGAACGGAGCCGCCCAGCCTCCGATCGCCGTTCCAGCATGCCGCCAGCCCGGGGATCGCTTCTACCAGTGTCCCCACCACAGCGGTGACACCGGGTCCCACACGGCCCCTCCGGACAGCGCGTGGGCCCCACGGTCGTGATTACGCGTGTAGTCGAATCAACACACGAAGCTGCCCGTCATCCCGAATTCGGTCCTCCCGGGCCCATTTGTGTCGCCCTTTACCTCCCTGCGTGGAGTGGGCATATTCCCATTGCTGTAATTATTGTGTGTTAAGTTCCCCGGGAGTACGAGTTTCGGCCTGGTCCGTCGTCCCCACGCCGAGCGCGTGGAGGTATCGTTCTCGCTCCCTACACTCGGCATTTGCTTATTTTCATATATACTTGTTTATGCCGCTGCTAGAGAGCATGATAGGGTAACTAGCTCACTTTCTATTTGTATCACCACTGCTGCGAGAGTGAGCATTACCATCCTGTGACCCGATCCGGGCACGAAAGAGAGAGCCGACCACCCTAGCTCTTGCCGGTTTCTCAACCGCGCACGTCCGACGCTTCCCTCGTTAAGGGACAATCGCGAGCTTGTCGTGTCCGTGTCTCGTCCCGCATCAGGAGGATAGTTGGCCCTCTTGGGTCCCGGCTGAGCAGGCCCATAACCAGCGGGAGGAGGAACGTTGTAGTACTGGGGTGGCTGTTGAGGCTGTGGTGGCGGAGGTGGTTGTTGTGGGTGTTGAGGAGCTGGAAAAGTGGGTCGGGGAGCTTGCGGAGCGAGGAACTGGGGGTTGCGTGGGGGTTGTTGGAAACGGGGTGAAGCGGGCTGGTTGGGGAATTGAACGGCCTGGACCTGCTCGTTGACTTGAACTCCCTCAGTAACTGGGCCCTAGGATTTACAGGTGCTCTTGGACTTCTGGGCCTCGAACAATGAATGGATAGGGGAGTCTTTAAATTGGGTCTGGATAAACCGGGCCTGACTGTACAACTGGTGCATGTTAGAAATGTCGTTCATTGTCAAAATATTCCGGAACATCGGAGTAGCACTAGAAATCAGTAACTTTACTTTTTCTTCCTCCGGGATCTGCCCGGGCACATGCGAGGCCATCTGCCTCCATCTGTCTGCATATACGGCAAAGTCTTCATCCGGCTTCATTTTCTCTGCAACCAGGTCGGTGAAAGAATATTCGGGACCGACTCGATCCTGGAATCTCTGAATGAACTTCTCCTTGACAGTCTTGAAACTTTCGGCCTCCTCCAGGGGCAATGTATAGAACCACTCCAGGGCGACCCCGTCCAAGGATCGACGGAACAAGTACACCATCAGGCGGTCGTCTTGCTGAAACTGCGCTAATTCGTAGAGAAACTCCCTGACATGAATAAACAAGTTGCCGTTCTCATCATACTTCCGATACACGGGGAGCACGAACTGAGGAGGAAAATGAATGTCCCTGAAGTTAGGAATGGGGACATCAGCCAAAGACTGCGGGCCGACCCGCTTGTGGAAGAGGTCAATCTGCTGCTGCATGGCAGCCCATTTGTCAAGAAGTTCCCGTTCCCGGGAAGGAGAGATACAACAGGAAGGATGGAACCGGAGTACGGAGCCGAAGGGTACAATGACTGAGAGGGGAGCCCATAAGATGGATAATGGGCCAAGGAAGGGCCCATATCCGAGTGAGCCAACTGGGTGGCCCCTGGTTGCAAACGAACAAAGTCAGCCGAGGCCACGAGCGCCTGCGGCACTGAAGAGAAGGTGGTGTATGGATCAACATAAGAACTGGAGGGGATTTGGGTCTTCCCCTTATCAAGCGGCTGATGGGCCGAGGTAGAAGCCTGGCCTGCTTCCATAGCAGAGAATCGAAGAGCTTGAGGGCGAACAGGGGTGAGATCAATGGGGGCCGCAGAGGTGGCCCCTAACCCAATAATCGGGGATGTGGTGGTGGTGGCAGCAGTCGTGCCAGAAGAAAGCACAGAAGGCGGGGCATCTGCCCCTTGCAGAGCTTGTTTCAAGAGCTAAAGTTGGGTCTGATCAAGTTGGGCCATCATGTTGAGAACGTGACTGGCCGAATTTTGTGAAGAGGAACTAGAAAGGGAGGGTTGAGGGCCCTCAATGACAATGGTCGGGAGAGAAGGGGCAGTCCCCTCTCCTCCCTGCACATGGGCGACCCTAGGCGGGTGCTCGAGAAGTCCCTGAGGGAGAGAGTCCTCATGGGAATGGGAGAAATGGTAGGATGACATAGCTAGAGGTGAGTCGAACAAGGGATTAAAGTAGGAGATGAAATGGGAGTTGCCCCTAGGAGACGAACCTATGGGGAAGAGACAACTCCACATGCACCGATGACGATGGGGGGAGGAGTAAGCAAATAGCCCTAAGCAAAGAGCTAAAACAAACAACCCAAATGGGATGCACACAATGGGGGGGAGAGACGAGAAGAGAATCAACCAGTTAATGCAACCAAGTTTCAAATGATGTGCGTAAGGTTTTATAAAATATTCCCTTTTGGACCTTAGTGATTTAATTAAGATTTAAGTTCACTTCAGCACAAGGTACCTAGCCAAGGTAGGGAATAGGGCAACTGGCTGACACTAGAGGACTCTCTCTCTCTCTTCGATGTAGACCCTAGACTGGGGGGTGGTATGGTACAACCTGCCCGGCGTCCGTGTGGGAATCCACGGCTCACGGGGGCTTACGGAGGTCCTCGGCAAGGTCCCCTAGTCGGCTCCAAGGAGTATGGAGATGAGAGGAAACCCTACCTCGATAGGAATGCAACTACTAATGAAGGCTGTGTATGATCCTATGTGCATCGGAGTGCATGCAAAGTCTAACCTAGATCTAGCAAGCAATGGCAATAAAGCAAATATGAGAAAATGAGATGAACACAACCATGCAGTAATATAACAATAGTAGGGGGAGATCAAAACATCACCAAAGATGTAGATGTAATGATATGAACCGATGATCAAAATATAGCCTCGAGTGCACTGTAGCAGAGAAGGACGGTCTGATGAAGATCGCTCAGTGTATGCGCACGGTCCGGGATGGACCGTCCAGGGAGATCAAACGGTCAGGAATGGACCGTGCAATAGCAGGGAGTAACGCCAAGGCAGACGAAAAAAACACAAAATGCTGAAATGACTGAGGAATAAGACTCAGAAGCGTACCTTGATGGGGCGATCTTTCGACAGACCGCTCAGAGTCTGGGACGGACCTGAAACAACCGCCGAATAGCTATAAAAACCACAGATGTAAAAATAGCAAAGTACCTAAGCCAGCAAAGGTGAACGGTCCGTATCAGACCGCTGGAAGAAGGGGACGATTTGTGGAGAACCGCTGGGTCGCTGGCCTGACAGGAGCTCTAAAATGATCACGGGACGGCCAATTCCGAGCCGTTCTAACAAGCAGGCGGCTCTCCGAAGACCGCTTCAACTCCCGAGGATAGAAACGTGAGTTGGGCCAAAGAACAACCTGGAACACTCAAAGAAAGAGACTAACAAAAACACACAACGAGGTCCGCAAAACATTAACACGATGGACGCTAGGAGTCCCATCGCGATCACCAAAAAAGAGGGTGTTGACATGTTTTTCCTTCTCTTCCCCTTTTGATTACCCTTCCAACCCCTTCTTTACTATGCTAATGTAAAGAATTAAATGATGCGTAGATAACCGGGGGAAGGATGTGGAATGTGTGTGATCGCCACCAAGGTGCCGAATGTAGCCAGATACACCGTACCTTGGAAAGAGAGGGGAGACACTCGCCTAGAACAGCACTGCAGCAATGCGCGGCTCTTGATGAACCGCCCTAATGATGAGTGGTCGCTCGACTGACCGCCCGGCAACACTGAAATGAACGCGGGACGAGGAGCAACTGGATGACGGAGCGGTTCAGGACCAACCGCTTGGAAAAATGGGACAGTCAACGGACAGCCGCCCTATTCCTCAAACGGACATACGAAGACCGCTCTGCATCACCAACTTTCAAAACGTGGGATCTCTACCTCCACCCTTCCCGGCCGGCCTGGAGGAGTGGGCCTCGTGTTGCAATGATGCTGACCTGCGAAACAGAGTGTAGAACACAAAAAGGAACCCAATATCAGAACTGCAACGTGTAGTAAGTGCCAGAACGGAAAGAAATGAACCTAACTAAACGGAATGGGGAATACCTGGGAGGTTTTAAACCCCTAGGGGCACCAAAAACGTGGGACGATGTGTGTAATGTGATGAGACAATGAAGAAATAACATATGAAAGAAAGGAGAACGATGCATGCAATGAGAAAACAGACGGTGGGACTAGCGAACTAATGATTGAAACAAACGGTGTACTTTCTAAACTGGAGGCCTATGCGGACATAGAAGACCTCCCTCCCTGTCTTGGGTCGCTCAACAATCCGGCAGAGCTTCGCCGTCGACCCGAAAATCCCCCCCTTTTCAAAGCTTGCCCTTAGGCTCTATTTATAGAGCCTAAGAAGCCAGCCCCGAAATTAGGGTTCCCAATGAATATCAGCTCGAGATATCAAAAGAAAATCCGTAGATAACATAATTATCTTCCAACCAGTCGAAACGACACCTCATTTGGTTGAGAAACCACGGAGAAATGGTTGGAACAAGTTAAGGATAAAACCACGGCTAGAGAGAGAAAAACCCTTAATCTTTCAGCAATCGGACCATTGCGCGGCCATGCGATAGACCGCCCAGTCCATTGCACGGTCTTTCTCAAGACCGTCTAGCCTGTCGGTAGAAATTAAATAAATGAGAAATATTATCCAAATATCCATCGAATTAACTGAAGTTTTTGCCATTGGACTCTCATGCATTGGGCGGTTCCCAATGGACCACTCAGCTCACTGAACGGTCAGAAACTAGCCGCCCAACACTTGTCGGTGGTAAATCAGATAAAACCAGATAATTAGATAATTATTCGAATAACCAACAACTCTGGGACTCTGAGAACTAGACGGTCATAGGACTACCGTTCCATGGGTCTAGACGGCTACCTATGAACCGTGCAAAAACTTTGTAGGTGGAAATTCAGAAAAATCATCTTAATATCCAAAAATAGGCAAACGGTCCATTGTCAACTGCTTATTGATGGAACGGTCACGCGACAAGCCGCGCAATGGCCGGATGCTTTGAAAATTAATATAACGTGTTAAATCAAGCAAAACCAACGCCCATTAAGCCCTGAATTGAAGCAGACCGAACCAGGGAGGGAGGTGCCCATAAAATAGGCCCAATAAGCTGCCTGAAAATAGCCGACCAAGCAATGAACATCTTGAGGCATCAACAAATGGTAGTAAGAGAAATGACTCAACTTGTCGGCAAAAAATGGGTGTCAACAGCACCGACTTCTGTATATGTGAAATGTGCACAGACCCTATATAGGCGCCGGCAAAACATGCACAGACCTATGTTGTATGATCAGTAAACTAGCACCGACCGTGGGTAAACATGTAGCGCAGCTAGCACCGACTTTATGTTCAAGCTAATACATGCATCGACTTGATGTTCAAGCTAAAACATGCTCCGACTTGCAGACCCAAATGCTTTAAGTATGCACCGACCTCATGAATGCTTATTGCATGAAACCTAAACATGCATTGACTGTGTATATGCTGACAGATGAAACATGCACCGACACTATGTATGCAAAAGGTGCAACTAGCACCGACCTTATGTGAAGTTAAGTAAAAAACTGCACGAGGTTATATGCACAAGACCTTATTCTGAAAACATATATGCATAGACTTATAAGCATAGCAGTAAAATGTGCATAGACCTTCAGCATGCATAGACCTAAAGTATGCATAGACCCAAAACGTTGCACAGACCTCACGCAAAGCTAACACAGACCTTAGCTATGTGAAAACACAACTAGCACTGACCTCAGATGCATGCAACAAAATGGAAGTCTTAGATATTTGTACTGACCTGAACATGTATCAGACTTGGATAATCATTGACTTTACCTGTCAGAAGCTGATTCACATTTTACCAGAAATTGACTTGCTGTTAGTTGGAGTTGACCGTTGACTTTCTTTTCTTGTCATTTTGAATCATCTTTAGAACATGTTCTGACATATTTCATACTTTTATAAATGATGAGATCATCAATGAATTCATCACAATTAAATGATCAAAGTCATATATGATGACTTATAATATTTGTCATCATCAAAACTTCAGAACCACTGGAGACGCAACAATCTCCCCCTTTTTGATGATGGCAATATTATGAGTCATTGCAATAGATTCAAATACGGGTCCGTGCCTGTTAAGGGGAACGAAAAGAATAGGCCGTACTGAAGCCTCATCCTACGGGGGTACTCCCCACTTGTCCCACCGTGACTGAACCTCTACCCTTGATTTGGGACCTATGCCCCCAGCCATTGCATTCTGGTTGTTTTCTAGCATTCGGCCAACAATGATTCAGATACACCAAGAAACGTCATATTTGTCTCATGGGGCTCTCCCACTATTACCGGTTCTGACCCTTTGCCCAATGTCGGACCAATAAAATCTCCCTTCTCTTGGCATAAGGCACTTTGCCCTTGTTAAGCTCTCAAAATCTTTGCCCATCAGTCCCATCGGGCTGGGTCCAGAAAGCCTTTTTCCTTGGCATAAGGTGCTTCACCCTAGCCGAGCTTGAAAATTACCTTTTGTCCCATTGGGTTGGGTCAACAAAACCTTTTCCTTGGCCCGAGGCGCTCCGCCCTCGCGGAGCCCTAAAATTACCCTCTGTCCCATTGGGCTGGGTTCATAAAGCCCTTTTCTCGGCTTGGGGCACTCCGCCCTCTTCGAGCTTGAAAATTGTCCCTAGCCTCACGGAACTAGGCCCTTGAACCCCTTCGTTCCCGGCTCAAGGCATCCCGTCTTGGCTGGACTCTTGGACATTAATCCCTAGTCCCACTGACGTAATAAACAATGAAAGTCACCAATAGTCCCACCGAACAAAATGTCCCGCACCGCAAACGAGTCTGTACTAGGGAGACCAAAAAAAAACAAAAAAAAACACAACAACAAAAAAGAAACAAAAAGAACAAAGAAGCAAACAAAAAAATGAAGAAATGAAGATGATGATTTAAAATAAACTTAATGAATCAACAAACTCAACAAATTCAACAAAACCAATAAATTCAACAGATTTAGCAAACTCAATAAACCCAATAAATAGAACAAAATCAATCAATCAATCCGGTAAACTAAATAAACCATGATAAACTTAATCAATTCAATAAATCAAACAAGCCAAATAAACTCAGGGGAACTAATAAACCCAACGAGCCCAATAAACCCAATAAAATCAATAAACTCAGTTGATACAACAGAATTCAATAAACCTAATGAACCGGGCAAAATCAATCAATCCTATAAATCAATGAACTCAATACACCTAATAAAACCAATAAACTCAATGGAATTGACAAAATGTTCAACAAACCCAATAAGCTCAATAGACTCAATGAATCAACAAACCGAGTAAACCAAATAAACCTTAATAACCTCAACCAATAAATTCAATAAACTTAACAAAATGTTCAACAAACCCAATAAACTCAACGAACTAAAGCAACAAACTCAATAGACCCAACAAGTTCAATAAAACCAATAAATTCAATAAACCCAATAAACTTAACAAATTTGATGAACTCAAAAAATTCAACAAATTCAATCAATACAAACAAATAAACTAACAAAAAGACCTCTTTGCTTTGTCTCAGACCTTCTGCCTGAGCAAGGTTTGTTGACCCCGACCTCTTCACGGGTCAACATCCATATTCTATCCTGGCTTAGACCTCACGTCTCTGTTGGGTTGGTCAACTTCGACCTGACGTCAGGTTGACATCCTCATCTACACATTCTACCCTTGACTCCAATTTTTCATCGGATTGACATCAATATTTAGCCCTGAGTCTGGGCCTCTCATCCGTTTACAATCTGGTCTACCCTCACCCCAAGCCTTCAATCGGGACAGAGCCCGTTGACTTCGACATGACGTCGAGTCAACACCTATCCTATATTCTGCCCTTGGCTTAGGCCTCACGCTTCTGCCAAGTTTGTTGGCTTCGACAGGACATCAAGTCAACACTTATCCTATATTCTGCTCTTGGCTTAGGCCTCACGCCTCTGCCAAGTTTGGTGGCTTCAACATGACGTCGAGTCAACACCTATCATATATTCTAGCCTTGACTTAGGCCACACGCTTCTACCAAGTTCGTTGGCTTCGATAGGACATCGAGTCAACACTTATCCTACATGCTGCTCTTGGCTTAGGCCTCACGTATCTGCTAAGTTCGTTGGCTTTGACATGACGTCGAGCCAACACTTATCCCATATTCTGCCCTTGGCTAAGGCCTCATGCCTCTTCCAAGTTCGTTGGCTTCGACATGACGTTGAGTCAACACTTATCCTATATTCTGCCCTTGGCTTAGGCCTCACGCCTCTGCCAAGTTCGTTGACTTCGACAAGACGTCAAGTCAACACCCATTCTATATTCTGCCCTTGGCTAAGGCCTCACGTCTCTGCCAAGTTCATTGGCTTCGACATGATGTCGGGTCAACATTTATATCCTATATTCCTTCCTTGGCTTAGACCCCACGTCGTCGCCAAGTTGGTTGACTTTGGTAGTCTGTCAAGTCAACAACCATTTTCTACCCTGGCCCAAACCCTGTGTCTCTCCCAGGCTGCTCGTTTTTGACATGACTTTGAGATGACAACAGTGTTTTATGTCTGCCCTTGTCTCGGACATACCGTCTAAGCAAGGTTTGTTGACTCGAACATCCCGTTGGGTCAACGTCCATATTTTACCTTTGGTTCAAACCTTTTATCCGATCAGAGAACAAAAGGACCATTCTCTTACCTCTAGCTCGGACCTTTCGTCCAGCTAGTCAACAAAAAGACACTCCTTTCACTTTTGGCTCGGACCTTTCGTCCAGCCAGTCAACATAAAGACCCCTTTTACCTTTGGCTCAGACCTTTTGTCCAGCCAGTCAACAAAAAGACCCTTTTGCCTCTGGCTCGGACCTTTCGTCCAGCCAGACAAAAAAAAGACCATTTTTACCTTTAGCTCGGACCTTCCGTCTGACTATACAATAAAAAATACCCTTTCACATTTGGCTCAGACCTTCCGTCCGACCACAGAACAAAAAGAGACTTTTACTTCTGGCTCGGACTTTTCGTCTAGCCAGACAACAAAAAGACCCTTTCACCTTTGATTCGGATCTTCCGCTCGACCCCGTAACAAAAAGACCATTTCACCTTTGGCTTAGACCTTTCATCTTGCCAGTCAACAAAAAGACCCCTTCATCTTCGGCTTGTGCCTCTCACCCGACCGGGAACAAAAAGACCCCTTTTACCTGTGGCTCTGCCCCTTCCATCCAGTTAAAGAACAAAAGAACCCTTCCACTGCCGGCATCATGACCTTTCGTCTAGGCTGGCACATAAATTAACAAAAACATCCATGTCCGGCATCCTATGTAATGATGGTTATATATTGGATGTTATCAATGAACAAGGATTTAGTTTATTATGTCTACATTGCGCACTCTGTCTATGTGTCAAATTCCTTATGCTTTGATTGACATGATCAATATAAACTCGTCACGCGTACTGGGTTCCTTCCGCATTCGGGGCGTGATAGTTTTTGTGGTTTCAGAGCCCAGGATATTAAATTCCTATAAAACAAAGTCCAAGGATAGGTTTTATACCTCTTTCATGGTGAGATGGGTAAAGCCATGGGTTAAGTTAACTTAGGAATATAAGGCCCTTGGTTCATCGATTATTAATATAGTTATTTAACAATCTTGTAGGACTATGGCTGTCGAACGTGCTCAATGGCGTGATATGCAACGCACCGTTCAAGGCCTTACCTAGGCGCTACAACAAGTAGCGCAAGGCCGAGCAAATCGTGGAGCGGGAGATCTCCACCGAAGCTTTCGCAATATGAATCCACCAAAGTTCACCGGCTCGTCCGACCCCGACGACGCCAAAAACTGGGTGAAGGAGATAGAAAGAATATTCCATGTAATGCAATGCATGGATGAGAAGAAGGTTCTGCTAGCGACCTTCCAACTAGAGAGGGATGCTCGCTTTTGGTGGGAATCGGTAGAAGCGACACTGCCTCATGATCACGTCACGTGGGGCGAGTTTGTTGAACACTTTAATGGCAAGTACTTCTCTGACCGCATACAAGAGAAGAAAGCCACAGATTTTGCTACATTGAAACAAAGGACTTTATCAGTGGCCGAGTATGAGGCCCAATTTTGCCGTCTATCAAGGTATGCACCACATCTAGTGTGTACCGAGAAGATGAAGGCTAGGAGATTTCTTAATGGGCTTCGGCCACAATATATAACTCAACTGGTGCTGATGGACATTCAAGTCTATTCGGAGATGGTGCGGAGAGCCCCGTTGCTAGAAGATGCCACAAAGTTATCCGACCCGATTCGTGGGAAAGACAACAATAAGCACGTTACAAGCTCCGGCACATTCAAACCCACATTTAATAAGAAGAGGTCAAGCAATGGAGGAGATTCCTCCCAAGAGAAAAAATTTAAGAAGAATAACAAGCCCTTCTCTATCACTACCACACCTTCCAAAGAGGTGTGCAAGCACAACGACAAGGCTGGCCATAAGGCCGAGGAATGCTGGAGGAGATTGGGAGCATGTCTCCGATGTGGGAGCCGTGATCACCGGATTCCCGTTGTCCTTTACTTAATGATCAAGCTAATGATGAGAAGTGCCCGACAAAGAAGCAAGGCCGCCCACATGCTCTCCAAAAGGCGGAGCAAGATGAAGGTGGACTTGTGGAAGGTACATTAAAGATTTGTTCTAAGTCTGCCCACGTCTTGTTTGATACCGGCATGACTCATTCTTTTATTTCCAAAAGATTTACTGATCCATTACCTATGGAACCGGAATGGATAGATTTAGTTATTTCCACGCCTCTCGGAAATGAATTCGATATTTCACACCATTTCCCAAATTGTGAAGTTATGGTTTAAGGGCACAATCTACCTGCCGGTCTGATATGCTTAGATATGGACGGGTATGATGTCATACTAGGAGCCGATTGGCTATCTACACACAAAGCAGATATAGATTGTCGAAAAGGTAAAGTAACTTTTAAGGAATTTCTAGAACTTGTCTACACTAGTCCTCGGAGTCAACACAAGTCACCCCTTTGTAGACACGCCAAAATTGACGCTACTGTGAGTACATCTCATATTACCTTGTAATGCCCCAATTTGACCCTCAAATTAGCTTTGTTTGAGTGATTTTTTCCACTTTTCTTGTATTTCTCCCTTTTTTTCTCTATTTTCTTATTTTTCCCTATTTTTAGGATTTTTTGGGTATTTTTCTCCATTTTTTTAAATTTTTCGAAATTAACGACGTGAGAGGGGGCGTCATTTATTTCTAAGAAAATTAAAAAAAATAAAAAAAAATGACAACTATCAATACAGGCGTCCATTTCACTCTTTTTCTCATTTTTCTGAATTTTTCTAGGAAATTTTTGGATTTTTTTATCAATTAACGACTTAGCATGGGACGTTGTTTGATTTTTAAATAGAATAAAAAATAAAAAATTGAAAATAACGACATTTGGAAGGGCGTCAATTTCAAATTGGATTATTTTAATATTATTTTTAACCCTCTTCCAGAGGTGATTTGGTGGCCTTCCAGGTGTCAGAAAAATACGAAAAAATAGTAATTGGAATCAGCACAGTTAGGTGCACTTCCACCTAAAAAATCAGAAAATAATATTGAGAAATAAAAAATAGCCCTGTTTTGCCTATTTTTAAATAATGACCTTCTCTCGGACGTCAATTTAATTGACGCCCGAATTCTCGGTCGTCCATTTCTTTTGGCTTTTTATATTTTTTGATTCACGACGCTGAGAAAGTCATCATTTGCAATTGACGCCCCTGGTCAAGTCGTCATTTTCATTGCAATATTTTGAGATTTCATATCCGCCCGAAATTCGTGTTAAAATCTAAATAGCGCCCCTCTGCAGGTCGTCAATTCTTTAAACGACGACGCCTCCACGGGCGTCAATTTAAAAAGCGATTGTCATACGGTCGTCAATTCTTGTTGAATTTCGAACTTTCTCAGAATCTCCTTCTTTCCTCGTTTTGGGCCCCTTTTAACTTCGGAATGGCTTTCCATGACAGGAGGGACTCCTTCCAATGTTTATCTCTAGGTAAAACCAAGCTATCCTAATTGTTGTTGGACTTAAACTCCATTTTCCCCTATAAATAGAGCCCCTGCGTCTCATGCTGAAGGAGGTCGATTTTCAATCTTTACGGGGAGGTGCTGCCCAACTGGTTGTTGGTTGCTCAGAGAGAAGAGCTCCCTGCGTCCAAGGCTTCATCTTTTGGAGGCTCTTTCCCAAACCCCATCAAGAGCAACTGCACGCACAGGAGAATATCCCACAGAGGCTTTCTTTACTCCTTCTTTGTGTCTTTCTGCATTTGTTAGCTCTACATGCATCATTTTCCTCTCTTTTATTCCTCTTTCTCAACCACGTTGAGGCTTCTTCCATCGGTGCAACACTAGCACTTTATCTCATTCATAGCATTTTTATCCTTCCCTTTTGCATAGGGGGTTAAAGGGCTGGCGCCCGAAAGGTGTGTTCACTCGCATGATCTTCACGCTATATTTATATTCAGGATTTTGGTGCTACACCGTGAATCTAATTCCATATTTTTGTTGGTGTTTATCTCTATTTGCAAGGGTAATCAAAGAGACTCTCTCCATCAGCCGGCCGATCGGACGAGAAGGAAGTCACCCACTATCTCCCGCATTCATTGAGGTAACCCCTCTGGCGATCACTCTCCTTATTAGCACCTCGTGCACGCTTAATTCTTTTATTTTTAATTGTTCTTAGTGGATTTCTTAGAATCTACAAATTGGCGATCATGGTGGGACACCATTGTCTTTCTTTCGATTACCCTCACCCATTGGGCACCCACGTGTGCCATCTCCCTTGGCACCCACGGTGCATTTTTTATTTCATTTATTGCTCCATCTAACACTCTTCTCTCCCATTGTGCATTGGTTCCACAACCTGTGATTGCTCAATTTGATAGGACTTATTAGAATTCCACTGCTATCAATTAAAAAAAAAGGGAGAAGAAAACATAGCATCAGATGCCTTTTCCTGGAAGCATTTGTTTGTGGGCGGCCGTTCCCTAAAAATTGTGCCCACAGGGCGGAGGCACCATTTCTCTCTACCCGTTTGCATCTGTTTGCATCTACCTATTTCTGTTGGCATCTCACATTTCATCTAGTTCTATCGCATGTTGCATTGTCATGCTGTCACTGGTCATAAGAATTCGTCTGTCACTGTTCATTTGCATTCGCATGTTGCACTTGTTCTAGTGTCTGTCCATCATTTGCAACAAGGATTAGTGTTGGAGTTTGTTCTATTTTGCACCCCCCGTTTCATCTGCATCAACATTCATACGAATTAACTTCCCTGTTCACACTATTATGCATTTACACATCACTCTGTAAGGTGGAAGTCATTCTGGTAAACACAAAACATGTTGCATGTACTAGTGTATGTCCCTCATTGCATTTATACCCTACATTTACCTTCTCTATGGCACACTGTTCACCCACCACAGCATATCATGTTTTGCAATTTCCTTGGTCATTGGCATTGTTAATTGTATATTGTTGTATACATCCTGCTTCAAGTTGCTGTTCATCTATCTGCATTAGCCCATTCTGTCTGCATTTGTTTATTGCACCCCACATGTCATGATGCATACACTGTGTACCTATTGTCATTAGTGCATTTTTGTTTTGTTTGTTTTGGGTTTTCCCTCTTCATCACACTTACATCATATCATTCTGTGAGATTGGTCTCTTCTTTGGCATTAGCATTTGCATCAGGAGCATCGGTTCGGGAGACCTCCTCTCCCCACACTTTCTAGGAGCCATACCCCTCTCTTGGTTAAGGAAGGACCCTCCATTGAGCATTCCGTTTCTTTGGACCGTGAATTCCTAAACCAAGGCCTCCATAAGTCCCCGCACCCGTGGATTCCCTCACGGACGCTTGGGCAGGTTGTACCTTTGAAGTCTCCGGGTTTTAGTTGGCCTATTCATGGTAAGAATCAACCTAGTTGGCACTGGAGAAAATAGCATTTGAAATTAGGTCCAATACCTTGAGTAATCACATCAATTTTGTTAAAAATCACTTTAACTCACCAAGGATCAAACAAAAAAAATCAAGGGTAACCATTCCAACTTGTTTGCTATCTTGGTAAATTGTTTTGATTGCACATTAAATTGCTTGCATAATGGCTTTTCATGATAAGAAGACTAACATGTTTAATTCAATTAATATTCATGAGGGGATCAACCTAGCGCATCTTATTCCCCTCAACTTCATAATTCACACCACAATTCTTTCAAGGGATCACGTACTCATTCCTATGGTCATGCCCGGCCCATGGGCAATGTCCAATCTCATGGCCCCCCGATTCAATCGCGAGCCACTACTCCTACGGGACCGTCTCCTCCCGACGATGAAAAGGACTCCCAGATCTTGCATGCATTAGATCATCTCACCCCTCAACAAATCCAAGCCCTTAAGACCGTTGTTGAGGGTGCATCTCATTCCTCTCATCCTCCTTCCAATCCTACGCGGGTGGCCCATCACCCACTTCCCTCTTCTATTCACATTCCTACTCGGGTAGCCCATCACCCATCTCCTCCTATTCACACTTCTCCTCGGGTGGTCCAATACCCGCCTCCTTCTATTCCTCCTTCACCACGGCCCGAAGGCCCATTTATTCCTTGCAACCCTGCCCATCCGGGTTCTTCTATGGGTCATCCCATTAATCCCCTTCCATGGCCTTTTTATGCGGCCCCTCCTTCAAGGCCCTGCCAACCCTCTGTTGCTCAAGTCACACCCCTCCAACAAACTCTACTCGACAAAGTCACTTTGTTGGAGGAACAATTAAAGAGGGCTACGAGCCCACGGCCCGCTCCTTCTACTCTAGTCAATCCCCTCCACGCCGCTCTGAATGACATTACAAAGATGGAGAAAGCTTGGAAGGATAGGAGAGACGACTACGGCATCGACAGTGCGAGCAAGCAAGAGCCAGCGGGTTTCAACGTTCAAGTGGACGCCGTCCATCCTCCACCCATTCACCCAATTCACGCATATGGCCCTCCACCTCCACATACACAATATCATTACATTCCACCACCCGATACACGCCTTCACTACGGTGTCCACTTGAACCTGCTAATGAAGAACCGGCGATTGAAGAATTTGAGGCGGCATACGACGAAGCTCTGCAAGCACCCCTTCCGAGTTTCCTTCGCTTCCCTCTCTCTTCGCTACCACTTGATGAACCCCTTGCTCAGGACGAAGCCACCATCCCCAATCCAACCCCCGTTTCTAAGACTTACTGGTGTTACGATGATGGGTCGATACTTCGATCACCCACACCGACACATCATGAGTCACCTTCTATCCCTAACACCGTTCGCCACATGCGGCATTTCCTCCGCACTAAACCCCCTTCTTTTATACCTCCCACTATGCCATCAACCTTCATAACACCAGCCTCCGTCGAGCCTTCCACCAAACTTCCGTCAACTCCACCATCAACCTCCAGAACACCGGCCTCCAGTAAACCCACCACCGAACCTTCCTCAATTAACCTCCCATTACCGCCACCTCGGCCCTCCATTATACCTTTAACCCGTAACCTAGCCACTCCTATTCCACCACTTAACCCTTCACCTTTACCCATGGTTAATCCTGAGCAAGATCTGTCTCTTTTTGCACTCGAGCCAACCCCAACTGCCTCCGAGCAAAGGGGGAAGCTCGACGTGTTTGAATCTCCGCTTCTACTCACCCATTTGCCAACACCTTCCATTACACCACCACCTGTGGAGCCTTCCGCCTCCGCTTCACCTTCCTCTACCACTCGGAATGGGGGGCTTTCATCAAGCACATGTGTCGAAGATGATCAAAAGCCGGGTAGGAAGGATTTGGCCACGACCGCGCTATTCAAGATGCAAGAATTTGTTTGTCGAATGTCGATCCGTGTTTCTGTGCCTAGCATGGTTGAAGAGGCCAAGTCCCCGCTGCTACTCGCCAGAAGAGAATGCCAAGCGTTGATGCCGTATAAGTCTATGTCCAAGGGCCGGACATGGCAACCCTTGTTCCGATCCTTCAATCTGGAACTTTCTCTTTCATACAAGGAGCGAACGCCCGCTTTGTTCAACACTTTTCAAACACCACAATCCTTGTATATGACGATGCTTCACGCTCTAATTTTCCAATTCTCTCACATTGTCACTCTTCACCCTCCAAGGGAGTTGGCAGTGATTGTTAAAGCTTCATCACATACTTTGATTTTATCCGGTTGTACACTTTTGCTGCTGTGGAGGGGCAGACATGCTTCCGCTAAGGGGCCTTCAACCTTCTATTCAACTTCACCCACATTCACATCTATCATCGATTTTTCATGGGCCACTCCATAGGCGAAGAGGAGGATCTCATCCTCTCATCCCTCGTATTCTTCACATTCTTTGCATTTCATGCATTCATCGCATCTGTTGCATTACATTCGCATACATTTGCACTTCTTCTTTCCCGGGTTTCCGGACCCGTATCTTCCCCGCCTTCCAGAACCTCCGGATCTTCCACATTTCCCATCTTATTCATCTTCATCCTCAGGATCTTCGGGTCCCCTTACACTGCCCGGGCATTGTTAGGGCATCGCGCCCCTTTTCAACTCTTGCATCAGGACCTTCCGGATTTCTCCCTTGTCCTTCTGGGGCATCACACCCCATGGTGTCTCATCCTTCCGGAACCTCCGGACCTCTCACTTTGGGCATCACGCCCCTCACAACCGGGTCCTCCGGGTTTCCCACTGATTTTCCCTAGGCATCATGCCCTTTCTGATTCTATTCTTCCAGAACCTTCGGATCTCCATTCTGGGGCATCGCGCCTCTCACCACCTCCACTTTCGGACCCTCCGGATCTTTCTCTCCTCCCAGGGCATCGTGTCCCATGGTATCTTCCCCCTCCGGAACCTCCGGATCTTTCTCTTTGGGCATCGCGCCCTTGCACACCCTCACGTCTGGATCTTGTAGGCTTCCCACTGATTCTCCCTGGGCATCGTGTCCCTCGGTATCTTATTCCTCCGGAACCTCCGGACCTCCCTTTTAGGGCATCACGCCCCTCTACACCTCCATATCCGGATCCTCCAGATTTCTCTCCCGTCCTCGCTGGGCACCACGTCCCATGGTATCTTCCCCCTCCGGACCCTCCTGACCCTTTTCATCCACTCTTCCCGGGGCATCGCGTCCCTCGGCATCTTCTTCCTCCGGAACCTCCGAACCCTCCACCTTTCTTCTGATTTGTCTTCTTACTCTTCCAGGACATCACGTTCTTCATTTTTTTCCTCCTCTTCCATCATCTTTTTCCCTATTTCTTCCCTGGGCACCGCGTCCCTCGATGTTTTATCCCTCCAGAGCCTCCGGACTCTTTTTCCCTTCATGATTCTCCTCCTCTGCCTCCAGACCCTGAGGATCCACCTCTTTCCATCTATCAATTTCTTCTTCTAATTCCTCCTGATCTTGGGTCCGACCAAACTTCTTCCACGTCCACTGCCTTGGGCATCTGCCCTTTCTCCCACTGCTTCCGAGGCTTTAGTCCTTACTCCTCCTTCTAATTCTCCTCTCATTCTGTAGACTTTTCCATGTGATCAGGGTCTCCGCGCCTTAGCAAGGGAGTTCTAGCCCTTGCCTCTCTTCCTTTTCTCCTTATTCGTCTGAGTCTGGTCTTGGCACCACTCCTTCTTGTTAAGCCACTTCCAAATCCTTTGCTTCCAATCCTTTTATCTGCCTAAGAGGACTATCCCATGATGATCAACCCGCCTCTTACGGTGGCTGCTTCAACAAAGATCGCAAGGTAATATGTTGACGTAAGTAAGCATTTTTATGATATCATGTTCTCATTGCTTCACGCATGATTTTCAAAGTGAAGTGCTTCTTAACATGATTAAGAGTGATATTTTAAGCCTTTATCCTAGGAATTTATCTTTATTGAATTTCATCTTTAAAAAAAAATTGAAAAGAGTCTTTAGGCTTGCTATGCAGCACTTTGGTTATAAGAACCCCGCGCTGGGAATTCAACATTCTCTCCCCGCTTGTTAAGAGCAACCCTTAGCTGGGCACCGCACACACTTCACGGCGTCCTTTGACCGGCTCCTTGATAAAACACCGTTGCTACTTTGGCCATGCCATGAGTATATCTGAAAGTCTTTTCTCTTCTTCACTCAGTCGAATGCAGGGGCAAGAGGTTGACGGATGAGATGACCAACCTAGGTAATCCCCAATACGAGAGAAGTCTCAAATAGGGGCAGTCTTGACCCAAACTAAAATCAAATTTCATGATACATCTAGCCAAAAAGGGATATTATGAAAATCAAGTCAAGATTTCGATAAATGCAAAATTATGAATTATGGCATGTCAAGAGAGGCAAAGTCCCCGCAGGGAAAACCCTGGTCGTATGCATGTCAAGGGTCTAAAAATCAAAGGCACAAAGCCCCGACGTAACAGACTACCTCTTTGAGGGGTAATACCCCGGAAGGAATTTAAGTCTCGATATCTCCCATCCTGCATAAAGCTTATCTCCAATTGTTCTTCTCTTCTCCCTCTAAGACCGAATGTTTTTCAGGTATGGCCTTGGTAGGGGCACCGTTAACCATGGACAGTCGGCTGTAGGGCGCCACCTTTAAATGCACGCTCAGCTTTGGGTATTTTTTAGCGAAAGGGGAAGGAACGAGGACCTCTAGCCAGTGGTTCAAAAACACCCTTTGATGCTGCATAACAAAGTCTAAATCAAAATCCAAAAAAATTGAATATTTCTTGATCAAAATCCAAAAAAATTGAATATTTCCTAATCAAAATCCAAAAAAAAATGAATATTTCCTGATCAAAATCCAAAAAAATGAATGTTTTTAAAAATGCATAAAAAAAATTCAAATATTTTCTAAAAATCCACATAAAAATTTGAATATCTTTTTAAACCCATAAAAATTTGCATATTCCAAAATCCAAAAATTTGTATTGTATTTTCTGATGGTGTTTTGCAGGAATAACAATTTTGCAAAGGATCAAGAGCACGAGATGAGTCCTCTCCCTTCACCGCTATCAATCTTCTGATTCTTCCCAATATCATCATGATTCGTCACTATAGACACTCATGATTATCATCTCTCTATACTGGGCATTAATTGATCGTTCATCTCCCAAAATCTTTTAATAAACTCATGATGATTTCACTTGATCACTCCGCCGATGGGCATTATCAGATCCTGATCATCCAATCTCAATCACACATGCCAAGTTGTCATCCTCATGACAAACAACAAACAATGATGCTATGCTATCTATGCTTTAATGATGCTATCTAAGTTAAATGTTATTCATGCCTTTCACGCTGTGCACACTTGAATGCTATTCATGATATGATACATACATGCTATTGATGCTTTGATTCATGCTATACTTGCTATGCTTAAATGCCTTATTCATTGCTTGTTATCTTTTATATCTTGGCTAATGAAACTTTAAGCGCAGGATAAGAAGCTCTTGGTCCCACCGACTGGGCATCATCATCCAAGTCCCACGGTATTTGCACCTCATCTCTCAGTTCCCTCATGCTTATTGCTATCACCATCTTCTTGTATGCATTTTTACTATATGTTACATACGCTACTAGATTATATCAAGGACCTTGTGGCTTTGGTAAATCTGGAATTTGAGTTCCCTTTCATCAAAAATAATGATGATTCCAGAGGAGTCTTAGTCATACGGATAGGCCGTTGAGCCATCCAAGACTTGGGACGATGGTTCCCTTTTGCGAGTTGGTGCGCGGATAAACGGGCTTCGGCTTAGTATCAGCTCACGAAATCAGTTTCTTGACCCAGTCTTGGCAGTTTCACAATATTATCCTTGATTATCTTATATTTTCATTTGCTTAAATTTTTCCTTTTAAACCCAGCATGCATTCATATAGGGCTTTGAATTAACATTGAAAAATCATTCTGATAAGCTGATTTGGAGAGTCAAATTGATCTTAATCTTTCCAGATATGAGATATTCATTGCTGAATGGAATCCTCGGTTCGTTTTCTCACTGTTTTGGGTCATTTTCTCGAAAGCTCTTTGTTTGGATTTCTATCCTCTTATTTCAATCCTTTTCCTTTGATCCACCTTTGTTGTAGCACGTCCACATTGACTGGTAACCGCTCTCCAATGGTGAAACCTACAGGGTTATGACCTGGGCTACTTCCACCGCGCTGGAAGTTGATCATCCCTTTTCGTGCCCGCGTGCACACTCCCTCTTTTATCCAAACATCGTTGATTTCATTGAATTTCCCGAGATTGCTTCATCTCGAGCTTTTGATTCAATTCTCATCAGGTGATGTTGATCGCGTGTCTTATCACACCTTGGCATCTACTTTTCAGTTTGCTCTGCTCCCTTGCAAAGCAGACGCCAAGGCGGGGCAGCTGTAGACACGCCAAAATTGACGCTACTGTGAGTACATCTCATATTACCTTGTAATGCCCCAATTTGACCCTCAAATTAGCTTTGTTTGAGTGATTTTTTCCACTTTTTTTGGATTTCTCCCTTTTTTCTCTATTTTCTTATTTTTCCTTATTTTTCAAGATTTTCTGGGTATTTTTCTCTATTTTTTTAATTTTTTCAGAATTAACGACGTGAGAGGGGGCGTCATTTATTTTTAAGAAAATTAAAAAAAAAGAAAAAAAGAAAATGACGACTATCAATACAGGCGTCCATTTCACTCCTTTTCTCATTTTTCTGGATTTTTCTAGGAATTTTTCAGATTTTTTATCAATTAACGACTTAGCATGGGACGTTGTTTGATTTTTAAATAGAATAAAAAATAAAAAACTGAAAATAACGGCATTTGGAAGGGCGTCAATTTCAAATTGGATTATTTTAATATTATTTTTAACCCTCTTCCGGAGGTGATTTGGTGACCTTTCGGGTGTCAGAAAAATACGAAAAAATAGTAATTGGAATCAGCACAGTTAGGTGCACATCCACCTAAAAAATCAGAAAATAATATTGAGAAAATGAAAAATGGCCCTGTTTTGCCTATTTTTAAATAACGACCCTCTCTCGGACGTCAATTTAATTGACGCCCGAATTCTCGGTCGTCCATTTCTTTTGGCTTTTTATATTTTTTGATTCACGACGTTGAGAAAGTCGTCATTTGCAATTGACGCCCCTGGTCAAGTCGTCATTTTCATTGCTATATTTTGAGATTTCAAATCCGCCCGAAATTCGTGTTAAAATCTAAATAGCGCCCCTCTGCAGGTCGTCAATTCTTTAAATGACGACGCCTCCACGGGCGTCATTTTAAAAAGTGACTGTCATACGGTCGTCAATTCTTGTTGAATTTCGAACTTTCCCAGAACCTCCTTCTTTCCTCGTTTTGGGCCCCTTTTAACTTCGGAATGGCTTTCCATGACAGGAGGGACTCCTTCCAATGTTTATCTCTTGCTAAAACCAAGCTATCCTAATTATTGTTGGACTTAAACTCCATTTTCCCCTATAAATAGAGCCCCTGCGTCTCATGCTGAAGGAGGTCGATTTTCAATCTTTACGGGGAGGTGCTGCCCAACTGGTTGTTGGTTGCTCAGAGAGAAGAGCTCCCTGCGTCCAAGGCTTCATCTTTTGGAGGCTCTTTCCCAAACCCCATCAAGAGCAACTGCACGCGCAGGAGAATATCCCACAGAGGCTTTCTTTACTCCTTCTTTGTGTCTTTCTACATTTGTTAGCTTTGCATGCATCATTTTCCTCTCTTTTATTCCTCTTTCTCAACCACGTTGAGACTTCTTCCATCGGTGCAACACTAGCACTTTATCTCATTCATAGCATTTTTATCCTTCCCTTTTGCATAAGGGGTTAAAGGGCTGGCGCCCGAAAGGTGTGTTCACTCGCATGATCTTCACGTTATATTTATATTCAGGATTTTGGTGCTACACCGTGAATCTAATTCCATATTTTTGTTGGTGTTTATCTCTATTTGCAAGGGTAATCAAAGAGACTCTCTCCATCGGCCGGCCGATCGGACGAGAAGGAAGTCACCCACTATCTCCCGCATTCATTGAGGTAACCCCTCTGGCGATCACTCTCCTTATTAGCACCTCGTGCACGCTTAATTCTTTTATTTTTAATTATTCTAAGTGGATTTCTTAGAATCTACACCCTTATCTCGGCCCTCCGAGCTAGTAAGCTCTTAAGAAAGGGGTGTGTGGCTTTCATAGCATTTGTGACTGCCACGGAGGTTAAGAAGTCCAAGCTAGAAGACATCCACATGTTCGGGATTTTCCTGACGTATTTCTGGAAGAATTGCCCGGATTACACCCACAAAGAGAAGTGGCCTTCACCATCGACCTTGTCCCTACTGCTGGCCTAGTTTCTAAGGCACCATATAGGATGTCCCTCGCCGAGCACAAAGAATTGAAGGAACAATTGATGGAGCTCTTGAAGAAAGGATTCATTAGGCTGAGTACTTCCCCGTGGGGAGCGCCTGTGTTATTTGTCAAGAAGAAAGATGGATCGATGAGACTCTACATCAAATATCGGCAGTTGAACCACCTTACCACCAAGAACATGTATCCACGGCTGAGGATCGATGAATTATTTGATCAGATATCGGGAGCCAAGTATTTCTCGAAGATTGATCTCAGGTCAGGATATCATCAATTAAGAATCAAGGAGGAGGATATTCACAAGATGACATTTCGGAGCAGCTATGGGCATTACAAATTTACTGTTATTGATGATATATTGATATATTCAAAGACCGAGGAGCATCATGAAGAACATTTGAGAACTGCATTGCAAATACTAAGGAAGAACCAACTCTATGCCAAGCTTAGCAAATGTGATTTCTGGCTCGAGGAAGTATCTTTCTTAGGGCATGTGATCTCTAGGGATGGAATTTCTATTGATTTGTCAAAAGTTGAGGCCGTGAAGAATTGGGAAATACATACTAATGCTACCGAGATTCGTTGCTTCTTTGGTCTAGCTAGATATTATCGGCGATTCATAAAGAACTTCTCCAAGATCATTGTTCCTCTTACTAGGCTAACACGCAGGGAGATTCCTTATTAGTGGAATGAAGACTGCGAGAAGAGCTTTCAAGCCTTGAAAGATCATCTGATAACTGCTCCAGTCTTGGCATTAGCAACTAAAGGGGAGAAGTTTGAGGTATATACCGATGCATCTGGTATTATCCTCGGGTGTGTATTAATGCAACAAGGGAGAGTCATTGCTTACTCTTCCCGGCAACTAAAGAAACATGAGGAGAACTACCCGGTGCATGACCTAGAGTTGGCCGCGGTAGTATTTGCTTTAAAGTCTGGAGGCACTATATCTATGGAGAACAATTCACCGTGTACTCCGATCATAAGAGTCTCAAGTACTTATTCTCTCAAAAGGAATTAAACATGAGACAAAGGCGTTGGCTAGAGTATCTCAAGGACTTCGACTTCACTATACAATATCATCCTGGAAAGGATAATTCTGTAGCTAATGCCCTTAGTCAAAAGTCGAGAGCATTATTAGCCCACTGTATGATCCAAGAGTGGAAGATCCTGGAGCAATTCTCTAAGCTGGATATAAGCACGAGAAAGGAGAAAGGGTGTATTACTCTCTCACACATGAGGATACCACCAGATCTACTCTCCGAAATCAAAGGGCAATAAGATGAAGACCCGATGTTAGTAGAAATAAAGGGAAACCTAGAAGAACAACCTGATTTAAAGCTAGCATCAGATGGAAGATTATTGTTCCGAGAAAGGACATGTGTACCGGACTGTCCGAAATTAAAGAAGGAAATGTTAGATGAAGCTCATCGATCAAGGTACAAAATTCATCCCAGATCTACCAAGATGTACCAAGACATGAAACGGACATTTTGGTGGCCCAACATGAAAAGGGAGGTAGCGGACTTCGTTTCTCGCTGTCTCACATGTCAACAAGTCAAGGCGGAACACCAAAGGCCCGCTGGCAAGTTACGTCCTCTCGACATTCTTAAGAGGAAGTGGGAGGAAATCGGCATGGATTTCATCATGAGTTTATCTAAATATAAAGGCGGACATGACGGAATATGGGTTATCATAGATCGATTGACCAAGTCGGCATACTTCTTGCCTATAAAGAGCTGATGGTCAATTGACGTTCTAGCCGCCTTGTACATCAAAGAAGTGGTTAGACTACATGGAGTTCTCGTTTCAATCGTGTCTGACCGAGACCCGCACTTCACTTCTCATTTTTGGAAGGGTCTACAACATTCGTTGGGGACAAGACTCAACTTTAGTACTGCTTTTCATCCTCAAACAGATGGTCAGACCGAGAGAACGAATCAAGTTGTAGAAGACATGCTACGAGCATGTATCATTGATTTCGGTGGAAGCTGGCATGATCATCTACCCCTGGTCAAGTTTGCATATAACAACAGTTACCAAGCAAATATTCAAATGGAACCCTTCGAGGCATTATACGGAAGGAGTTGTCGATCGCCAATATGCTAGGACGAAGTTGGAAAAAACCAACTTGCAGGCCCGGACATGGTAAGGGACACTATCGAGAAGATTCAAATCATTAGAGAAAGACTTCAGATGGCTCAGTCTAGACAAAAGACTTATGCCGATGCTAGAAGGAGAGACTTGGAGTTCCAAGTCAGAGATCACGTCTTTCATAAAGTTTCCCCAAGACGAGGCATTAGAAGATTTGGTGTTAAGGGCAAGCTTACACCAAGGTATATCGGTCCCTTTGAAGTGCTTGAAAGAGTTGGCAAGGTTGCCTACCGGATTGCCTTGCCACCACAGTTATCCGAAGTTCATAATGTGTTCCATATCTCTATTCTCAAGAAATATGTTCATGATCCATCACATATCATAGAACATGATGATCTGGTAATACAAAAGGATCTCACATATGAACAAAAGCCTTTGAAGATCCTTGATCGCGAGGTTCGTGTGCTAAGGAAGAAAACTATTCCCATGGTGAAGATTTAATGGAGCAAGAATCTCGAATGAGAAGCCACATGGGAGACCGAAGAATTTATGAAGAGAAGATTCCCCGATTTATTTTGAGATCGTAAGTACCCTACACCCTCCACGTCTATATGCAATTGAATTTGGGGATCAAATTCTTTTAAGTGGGGGAGGGTGTAGTAACCCGGATAAATTATGGGAATAAAGCTTCTTGATTAACTAAAACCTCCAATTAAATAAGACAAGGGCCCAGATTAAACAAAATGTGAAACCCAACCCATACACAATTAAGGCCTTAATAAATATATATACACAAGATTAGGCCTGACGTAGGTGAGTTTAGCCTAAGAGCTAAAGGAACAAAATATAAAAGCCCAAAACCACAACATCACGGTTGGGCCCCAACCATGCACCTAAAAAAGGCCTTAACCTACATGGGCCTCACGTATAGGATAAATGGGCCTTATGGCTATAAAGAGGTTGAAGGGTAAAAAAATAAATACCTGTACACATGAGGGCTCCCTACAAACACTTACAAACTTATCACATTCGAACATGCATTGGCCTTAGGGTTTCTGATCGAAGATGGTTGAGGTTTTGGCAAGGGAGGATTAACATGGATGATCAAAGCCTATTAGGATTCTTATATGGGAAGGTTAAATCCCATTAGGATGCGAAGGAATCGTCAAAGCCAAAAATCTATAAATATGACCCCTACAATCGGCAGAAGCACCCTGTTGCTGCCAAAGTATCATCATCCTACTGCCGTCGTCGTATTTCTTCCGGCCGTCGTAAAAGAAGAAGCTTGCTTTCTTCTTCCTACGAGTTGCAGTTGCCGCCATAGCTGCTGCTTCCCTTCTTCCTTTTGCTATAGCGAATGGAAGAAGAAGTCTTCTTCCCTGCTACCTCCTCCTCTTGCTATAGTCGCCGTGGGATTTCCCTCTGCTACCATGGTTGCTACCGAAGGATCGAGCATCTTCTTCTATCACTACTGCTGTTGCAGTTGGATCTACTACACCTCTTATTCTTCTTCTATTCTCTATCCATCATCCAGATCAAGCCAAAAAGGTCAGTTTTCTCAAGTATATAATCCCAAGATAGATTGTGAAAGAAAAGTGCATGCATCCGTGTTGATATATCATGATTTCGTAGCCTCTGCTATTCCGTTTACATAGTCTTTTTGAGTTTTGTGTCTGCATGAAAATAGCGACCAAGTACTGGCCGCCTATTAATGAAAGACCACGCAGAAGGTCACAAATTATGAATTTGAGACGGTTCTCTGGTCGCCAAGTACTGTGCGACCACACCCCTGCCTCTATTTCCTGTAAACAGAATTAAAAAATAGAACATGTTTAAAATTTAATACCAATGAAATCTAGCGGTAAAATTCTTGCATGAGCATGTTTCTAGATTCCTTATATTTTTCTCTAGCTATCCATGTCTTTAGTTTCTAGAAATTTCATGTAAATAGTGAAGTGATACTGTTCATGTACAAGTGAATAGAGATTTGTGTCCGTGAATGTGTCTGCCTGATGCGTAGCAGTAAAAGAATGGACGGCTGTACCACAGTCGCCAATTAATGAATGTGTGCCCCTATGAGGAGGCGTTGTTTATAAAGATATAGTAAAACTATAAAATATAGGAAAATCATGACTCTGCGACATGATCATAGACGCTATTTAAAGATTGAGCGCCGTTGCATACGGTCGCCAATTATAATTAAATTCTATTGATTTCTACAAATTTCTAGAATTAGTGCCCCTTCACAGTGTCCCTAATTCTTAGTATATTTTCCTGAAATTTTGTAAAATATTGATTAGGCGACATTTCACACGGACGCACAATCATGATTGAGCGCCCGTCTGAATGGACGCCAATTCTTGTCTCTCAGTTTTCATCGTGTTTCTGGCCCATATCGTGGGTTTACTTGGCACTCTCATCTCACATCCATAGATGGAGTCCCTATTTTGTTTCTATCGACTGCACACTAACTCTTGGTGATGATTGGACCCTCCGCGGGATATTCCTTCCTTCGGACGGATACTTTCTTCATTGAGACCTCCGTAAGTTTACGCTAGCCTTGGATTCCCTCAAGACAGCCAAGCATGTTGTACCCTAAAAACCCTAGAACCCTTACTTGTCACGTCACTCTTAAGAAACATGATGCTTTAGCCCTCTTAGAGTGCTGTTTCTAGCCTCTTTGAGAAGTCTGCTATCTGTCTGTAAACTACGACCATGACTTGGGCGCCAAAAGGAATTGGCGACCTAGACAGTGGTGCAGATTACTGATTTAGCGACCTGAACATGGACGCTATTTCTTCGTTCTTGCACTGTTCACAGGAATGACCGACCAAACAGTGGACGTTGTTTCTGTAATTGATGGCGACTGAGTGGTTGCCAATTACACAGTTTCATGATATGTCATCATTTTTCATGTGATTTAACGGTATGTCATTCTTGTTCAAGTTCTGTCCTTCAACTCTTTCATTCTGTGAAATCTACCCTATCATCCTACAATGGCTTACACCTTTGGAACTCTATTGGCTATAAACTATAGTGGATGTCTCAAAATATATACATGACTCAATGCTAGTGCATAAAGGGCCCGATCTGGTCCTAGGAGGAGCACCCAAAAGTACTTGTGCCCATGGGAGGTATATTGATCACGATGTGGCATTGCACCAAAGTGCAAGACTTGCTTGATTGTTTACATTTCATGATCTCGTACTTGACTTAACTTTGATAGTTCACACAGAAAGTGAGCTAGAAGGGGGGGATGAATAGATCACTTCCAATTCAGAGAATTCGAGAAACATATTATCTAATCTGAAATGCAATGAAGAAATCCTTCTAGACTGACCACGTAACAGACAAATAGATGAAAGTTTATCAAGAAAGAGAGTTGTGATGAAACAATGATCGAACAGCTGACGTGCCAAAACCAATTTGAGAGATTAGACAACCAATCCACACAGATGAGACAGAGAGCTTTTTAAGGTGGTTCGATTGCGATCCGCAATCTACGTCCACCCCTTACTCCTCCGGAGTAAGGCTTCCTTGCACTAAGTGATGGGAATCAACACCGGACACTAACTTTTATTTTTGTATTTGTGTCCTTTAGTTTGCTTTTATATCATTGGGAAAACACATGTGCAATTGTAAGGCTTTATAAGCCACTTTCTCATTCCTTAGGATTCTTTGGGTTTTTGTGCAAAAGTCCAGTAGGACTATCAAGGGGCCCCCATACCCTTTCCCATTGGTCCACCTAAGCCCTAGGGGTCCATGTGGGGCTAGTCAAAGGTCCAAGATGGGCTTCTAGATGGTTTGACATTCAAAGGGGACAAATGGACTAAAAAGTCCAAGATGCCTTCATTCCTTTCAAAGGAGTGTCCCCATATGTAATTTATTTATTTTGGGTTTTTGACCACATGGGGGAAGAAAATGCCCTCTCTCCCACGAAATTCCCATCCCCCACCCCTTTCCATTCTCTATATAAACCTATGTATAGTGTCATTAGAAGAATTCATGAAGAATTAAGCATTTTTGCCAAGAGCAAGCCCAAGGGCAACCCTTGTGTCTCTCCTCTCCCCCTTACAGTAGTGATTGCTGCCCATTCTAGGGTGTGAAGCCCTCATCTTGGTGTGACTCCAAGATCTCCAACCTCTGTTGGATGCGACTTCCGGCCGCCGCCTTCCGTTCGTGCCGCCATCGCGCCGCCACCGCCATCGCCGGAGTTTTGTCCAAATCAGGACAGAACCTCTTCTCCGAAATTGTATCTCTGGTTCTTGCTGTCTGATCGAGCCTTAATTTTGAGGGTTTGTTTTGTCCATCTCCCCTAACCTCCAGTTAAAATTTTGTGTCATTTGGAGTCCATTTGATAATTTTCCCATATTTTCGTTTACCCTCTCAGTAATCTGCCCTTTTGCCTATCTACGGGACAAAGTCTCCTTGTTGCAATTTTCCCACTCACTTAAAAAATTTTAAAAAATCCACAAAATTTCCCTAGTGTTCCTCACGTATAACCCCTTCCACCATAATTTTTGTTGAGTCAAAAACAATTATTTAGCCCTCGGTCAAAGGTCTGTTTCAGGCAGATCCATCTCTGCCCTGTGTGTCTGTCAGCCCGGGTCAGAAAAAAAAGGCAGTTTGCAGTCATTTTTATTTTTAATCCATTCTGTGGATGGAGCCACCAAAAATATATGTTGTATATCTCTGAGTCCCTTATCCATCGGTACCTCTTTTGCATCAATCCAACATCGGATCTGGTCGTAGAAATTCTTTTTGTGAAGGTGTGCAGAGTAGATCCGAGTTCAGCCAGCACAACTCAGTCCGGGAGAAAATTCAGAAATAAATATCAAAGGTCAACTTCAGCGACCGCCCCTTCAGAGAGTCGATCAAAAGCATCCCGCCATCGTCCCAACCAAGCGGCGCCTCTGGAAGACCTCAGGAAGGTGACGTTCCTTTGGAAACCGTTGCTTGCTGTCCAGTATGTCAGCAACTGAGTTGGTGCAGCACCGAGTTGGAATATTGTCGAGTCGGACCAGCAGGCCGAGTTCGTGCTGTACGCACCTCCAGATTGCTGCCCATCAACCCAGGGTCGGTCCTCCCGTGCCCCACTTGTAGCCCTTTACCTCCCTGCGTGGAGTGGGCATTAAAAGTTACTGTTGTAATTAACTTTTACCATTGTTACCGGGAGTTACCGTACTTGGCCGAGAACGTCTTCCCCACACTCGGAGCGTGGAGGTACACTCTCCACCCTCCTCGTAGGCTTTGTTTTACTCGTATTTATTCGTATATGCCGCTGCATGTGATAGGTTATTAGCCTGTTATATCAATTGTATCACCGCTGCGATAGAGTGAGTGTAACCCATCCCGTGACTCGACCCGAGTTAACGCGGAAAGGCCGATACCCGAGACTCACTGCCTATTTCTCAACCGCGCATGGTCCCACGTCTTCCCTCGCTTAGGGACGATCGCGAGCTAGAGTCCCACGTCGCATGTCCTTCCCGCATCAGTTTGGTATCAGAGCGAATGTTGAGTCTAGGGTAGTCTTTGTGTCTAAGTCTGCAAAAGAAAAAAAAAGTGTCTAAGTCTAAGTGTCACATTTGCATACAATTAATTGGTATATCAAAAGGTGTTGTCCGAACATTAGGCCACGCCTATCGGGAAGGCCGCACACTTGCGCGAGTGATCTTCAGATCGATTAACTCCGCCATGTACCGAGTCTTGGTTTACGTCTAGGGTCCTTAGTGTGCATTAGTTAGTGCATTCCAACTTGCATTGTCGTCGTGTCTAGTGTCTTGTCTCCGTGTGTCGGCATGTCCGCCTGGTAATTCCCCATTCCCAATGGAATCTCGGTCGCCCAGGTGATCTGACTGTTGGCCCACCCATGGGTTGGGCAACCATCCTCTCCACTTCTGTAGGCCCGAAGCCTGGATTTTTATGGCCCCAACGACCCGGGTGATTACCTACGTTGGGAAGCTGCCATGGAAAAATACTTCGCTTGCTATCCCATGTCCGAGGCCGGACAATTCTATTTTGCCAAGGATAGGCTTCATGACCAGGCTGTCGAAAAATGGAGAACCATCGAAGGCTTAAGGCAGGTTAGGAGGCAATGGCCCCTCGAATCATGGTGGGACATGAAGAGAGAACTTAGGAAGGTCTACGTTCCCCAACCGATCCCCTCCAACCAGTCCCACCCAGTCACCTCCAGCCAACCCCGCCAAATCATCTCCAAACAAGTGGGTCACACCTCCAGTTGACCCCACACCCTCACCTCCAACCAAGTGGGATATAGTCGGAGGCAAGAAGCCCCACCGGTAGCCGAGCCTAGGCCCACCCGCAGGCCGAGAGATGAGGAGTGAGTCCACCCCGAGGCCCCTACTCCAACCCGCACCTTAGATGAAATCAAGAAAATGCTTTCGGATTGGTTGGATAGGATGGAAAGGACACGTGCTCCTTCACCACCCACGAGAGCTCCAATGCCACCACCATCTACTTCCGATCTTTATCCGGAACAATCGCATTTGGAGCCACTTCGTTCCGAGCCACCCGTGTTTCTATCGGGTACGCTTTTCATAGCCGAGCCGCTTCTTAGTTGGCTCAAGGATGGCTTGGTCCCGCCTCCTTATCAATCAATGGACCCCACCCTACCATTAGTGCTGGTCAACTCATTCCATACCACATTCCGATCTAGTCACCACGTTGACACCTTGGATGACCTTATTGTGGGATTAGACTCGTAATGGAAGTTGATGCACTCATTGGCCCGAGACTTCGACCAACCCGCTAGTCTTAGCTTCACCCATCCGGCCTTAGGGTCCATTACCTCCATGTGCACCATGGGTTGTGTCACCTCGGAGATTCTTTTATTCCTCCCCATGTCGGCCGAGCCCAACTTCATACCCTTTTGCCCGAGGGAGGAATCTTATTTTCTACACATGACCGTCGTCCCACCGATCATAATGTATGACAGTGACTATGAATTTCAAACTTGGGACCATGTCATGTTGGAACCCATCTTCTTTGACCCTTTTGACCCCTTCACTAGTGAATCTCCCGAGCTATCATCTTCACTCCACTTTTTCCACGGAGTTCACTATCACACCTTTTCCACTCGGGCCAAACAACCTCCACATAGCAATAGGTCCGAACCATCATTTGGGGGTAATGAAGACTTTGGTTCCTCCAGACCACCTAAACCATCCGAACCTCCCAAACTTCCCACATCCAAGCCCAATGTCCATGAGTGGTGCATCGTAGGATGTCTAGGAGTTCCCCATGGCGTTAACCTCCAGTTACGTCAAATGCATGCGTGGCACATATTCGGGTGTCCTGGTCCACCATCGCCTATGCGTAGGTCGGACTAATATTAGGTTTGTTTAGGGGCATGTGTGAGTCTTTGTTTCGTCTGGTTTGTTTGTCGAGTGCATTGTGTGTCTGTGCATACATCGAGTCGAGTCGGTCCTTTGTACGCTCGCGTTGTCAGTACCTTTCGAGTGCGACACTTGTCGGACTTTGGGATCGATTCTACCTCATATATCGGATCTTGTCACATAAAGGGACCCATCGGAGATTCCTAGTGAGTCTTCGAGCCGCCTTCCCCTCTTTTGAGAGTGACCCCACCCCGGAGTGTCCACCTCTAGCCTCATACCCACAGCAACGTGTGCATATCGAATCCATAAGGGATGAGCAGGTGTCGATTACTTGGAGTGGAGCGTACTCCGCGCTACCAGGTTCGATGACGGATCCACTAGAGCTACTCGAGCAGCCGCACCCCTACTCGAAGGGGTCGAGTTCTTCTCACCTGGGGAGAATTGATGGGAATCAACACCAGGCACTAGCTTTTATTTTTGTATTTGTGTCCTTTAGTTTGTTTTTATATCCTTGGGAAAATACATGTGCAATTGTAAGGCTTTATGAGCCACTTTGTCATTCCTTAGGATTCTTTGGGTTTTTGTGCAAAAGTCCAGTAGGACCATCAAGGGGCCTTCATACCCTTTCCCATTGGTCCACCTAAGCCCTAGGGGTCCATGTGGGGCTAGTCAAAGGTCCAAGGTGGGCTTCTAGATGGTTTGACATTCAAAGGGGACAAATGCACTAAAAAGTCCAAGATGCCTTCCTTCCTTTCAAAGGAGTGTCCCCTCCATATGTAATTTATTTATTTTGGGTTTTTGACCACTTGGGGGAAGAAAATGGCCTCTCTTCCACGAAATTCCCATCCCTCACCCCTTTCCATTCTCTATATAAGCCTATGTATAGTGTCATTAGAATAATTAATGAAGAATTAAGTATTTTTGCCAAGAGTAAGCCCAAGGGCACCCCTTGTGTCTCTCCTCTCCCCCTTGCAGCAGTGATTGCTGCCCATTCTAGGGTGTGAAGCCCTCATCTTGGTGTGACTCCAAGATCTCCAACCTCTGCTGGATGCGACTTCCAGCCGCCGCCTTCCGTTCGTGCCGCCATCGCGCCGCCACCGCCATCGCCGGAGTTTTGTCCAAATCAGGACAGAACCTCTTCTCCAAAATTGTATCTCTGGTTCTTGTTGTCTGATCGAGCCTTAATTTTGAGAGTTTGTTCTGTCCATCTCCCCTAACCTCCAGTTAAAATTTTGTGTCATTTGGAGTCCATTTGATAATTTTTCCTATATGTTTGTTTACCCTCTCAGTAATCTGCCATTTTGCAGATCTACGGGACAGAGTCTCATTGTTGCACTTTTCCTACCCACTTAGAAACATTTCAAAAATCCACAAAAATTTCCCTAGTGTTCCTCACGTATACCCCCTTCCACCATAATTTTTGTTGAGTCAAAAAAAATCATTTAGCCCTCCGTCAAAGGTCTATTTCAGGCAGATCCATCTCTACCCTGTGTGTCTGTCAGTCCGGGTCAGAAAAAAAAGATAGTTTGCAGTCATTTTTATTTTTAATCCATTCTGTGGATGGATCCACCAAAAGTATACGTTGTAGATCTCTGAGTCCTCTATCCATCGGTACCTCTTTTGTATCAATCCGACATCGGATCTGGTCGTAGGAATTCTTTTTGTGAAGGTGTGCAGAGCATATCCGAGTTCAGCCAGCACAACTCAGTCTGTTAGAAAATTTAGAAATAAATACCAAAGGTCAACTTCAGCGACCGCCCCTTCAGAGAGTCGATCAGGGACATCCGGCTATCGTCCTAGCCAAGCGGCACCTCCGGAAGACCTCAGGAAGGCGACGTCCCTTCGGAAACCGTTGCTTGCTGTCCAGTGAGTCAGCAATCGAGTTGGCACAGCACCGAGTTAGAATAGTGCCGAGTCGGACCAGCAGGCCGAGTTCATGCCGTACGCACCTCCAGATTGCTGCCCGTCAACCCATGGTCGGTCCTCCCGGGCCCCACTTGTATCCCTTTACCTCTCTGCGTGGAATGGGCAATAAAAGTTACTGTTGTAATTAACTTTTACCGTTGTTATCGGGAGTTACCGTACTTGGCCGGGAACGTCTTCCCCATGCCCGGAGCGTGGAGGTACACTCGCCACCCTCCTTGTAGGCTTTGCTTTACTCATATTTATTTGTATATGCCGCTGCATGTGATAGGTTATTAGCCCGTTATATCAATTGTATCGCCGCTGCGAGAGAGTGAGTGTAACCCGTCCTGTGACTCGACCCGAGTTAGCGCGGAAAGGCCGATACCCGAGACTCACTGCCGGTTTCTCAACCGCGCACGGTCCCACATCTTCCCTCGCTTAGGGACGATCACGAGCTAGAGTCCCACGTCGCATGTCCGTCCCGCATCACTAAGCAATCAAGAACTGCAGACTCAGTCTGCTGACACCCGCTGCCTGACAGCTTGCCCCGAGAAACACTCTCTTTGCTCTTCTGAAGACCAGGAGAATCACTGGAGGTCCAACCTCCCTTCCTTCACAATCAGCAAAGGGAACCCCATGAATTGCTCCCTGCAACTCACGAACCAGAGGATCGTTCCTCTCTTCCTCCAAACATGATGGAGGGAAAATCGGAGTACCTCTCCCTTCCTCCAAGTGAACTTAGAGGGTAACAAAGTAGAATTGAAACGGCGAAAAACTCGAAGATGAAAATAAACAAAGGGGGAAAAAAGTCACCCAGAAACAATAACAATGTAGCTTCCGTAAAAGCAGACTCTCTGACTCAAGACTGGCGATCACTCAGGCTCTTCTCTTTCTGAACTGGTTCTCTCTCTTTTTGACTTTTCTTCTGGGCTTTTCTCTCGTCTCGAATAGGAGGAATTTCAGCACTGGCAGAGGCTTCAGATATTCTCTCTTTTCTTCTATTCAGCTGAGCTCTCTCTCTCTCTTATTTTTCAGCCTTCGATCCTCTTTTATAAGCAGACGATGGGCACGTGGATACCACGTTTCCCTCCCAAACTTTCACGCAGATCTGATCCTTTGAGGTTCCACGTGTCAGAATCGTGGTGCTGTAGCAATCCATGTGGCAGGATCATTTGGTCTGCTCCTTGTCTTGGATCACGTGCCATTAACCTCGTACTTTAAATTTCACGTGGGGTAGGTTGCTCAGTAGATGCTCGACCATATGACTGTCCTGGCAATCAAATAGTCATAAGTGTTAGCCGTTTGATGATATATATATATATATATATATATATATATATATATATATATATATATATATATATATATGCATGATGCAAATATTACACTGACCTTTAAACGCTTTAGGGAAACACACTGCACTGACCTTCTATATGCTAAGCAAAAAGTGCATAGACCTTAGGTAGTATATCACAAAGGATGCACCGACCTTCTCTATGTACGATGAGAAATGTGCACTGACCTTAGCATGCGTGATAAGAAAATATGCACTGACCTTACATGTAGACAAACAGGGTATGCACCGACCTTATATCGCACAAGGGCAAATGTGCACCGACCTTGTATCACACAAGGAAGGTGTGCACGGACCTGGTTTAGTGCAAGGTAAAAACTGCACCGACTTTTTTTATGCTTAATGCAGATGTGCACGGACCTTGTAAATACGCAAGGCAAAAGTGCACTGACTTGATATGCTGTAGAACCAAGAGAGCACTGACCATCTATATTCATAAGATAGAATATGCACCGACTTTGCATGCATATGGCTAAAATCTACACTGATCTCTATCGTGTAGGATGCGAAATATGCACCGACCTTAGTCATGCAGGATGATAATATGCATTGACTCCAATGCACTGACTCATGAAGCCTTCATACATGTTCTGTTTGACTTTTGACTTATGGTGTTTGACATTTGACTTATGGTGTTTTACATCATCAAAACCACAGGGATGCAATAGTCTCCCCCTTTTTGCTGATGGCAACACTATGAGCCATACAAGATTAATGCTATCAAAAAAATGAGGATGATCAGTCATGCATACAATGTCACACACTAACTCCCCCTGACATACTATCTTTACACAAGACAGATCACACTAGCTCCCCCTCACACTATGACTTCCAACCCGAACATAAAAATGCTCAAATATCCATTTTCTCAAAACCAAACCATCCGATCCATTCCCCCCCCCCCTTTGACATCATCAAAAGGAGTGTAGGGAGAAAATAAGGTACCACTAAGCTGGTGAGACCAAATGCAATTAATTCACGTGGTAGAGAAATCTCATATGCAACCCTTAAAGATCCAAGTAAGGTCACTGAGATGAGCTAAAAGACCTCAAGGCTAATAAGCAGGAAAGACAAAGAAGAAGATTGAAGATTATCATCGTACAGATGTAAGAATAAGGACCAAGGTGAAATAGTTATGCCAAGTGAAAGTTGTCTAAAAGTTGTAGAAATCAAATAACTGGATGCTCATCTACTGTTGAATGGTCCAAAGGTATTGAGGACAAACAATCTTCAAAATTTTCAAGGGTGAAAGATTTTTTCTTTGCTGAGCAGCGAAATAGTCATTGAGTAATTTTGGTAAATCACACATTGATATATGAGAAGACACCTTGATCAGAGGCCAGAATTCCCAGTTCCTTAGTGTGATAACCGTATTACTTCTCTTTAGAGAATAAAGTTAGCAATAAAAGTGTCTTTTATCGTGAGGAGACACCTTGATCAGAGGCCTGAATCCCCAGTTACTCAACACTTTAATGCTATTGCTCTTCCATGAATTTTAAATTTTCAGGAACTTTTTAAACAGAGATATTCTGGCACTTCATGACATAGAGAGTGTTTCATTTCTTTGATGAAGTGTCTAGTTTCTCGATAACCAGAACATTACTCTGAAATGTTGAAATACCCCTAAACAAATTGATTTTGTTTGTTATATGATGTTTGAAGACAATACCAGATGTACTGATTCTCAGAGGGTTTGAATTTAAGTTTCAAACATTTAGGAGATTTCATGACATAAAAATGTCAACAGTCATCCATGTTCATTAATGATGTAGGAAGACAGTCTTCAGGTTCTCTATCTAGGTCTTTGCAGGATTATTAGAGAGAAGCTTTTTAGCTAAATTTCAGTTAATCAAATTTGGAAATTTAAGAGAGTTGAGAGTTTCTAGCCTTTTGTAAAAACAAAAACTGCATGAGGTTCTCAATAAGCTTTGTGTAGTGTCAAGATCTCTCAAGTTCTTTTGAATCAGTCTCCTAAGACCCCAAACTGACAAACAAGCAACTCCCCACCTTGACTGGCTGATGAACTTAAACCTATCAACTTCACACATGCAGATGCCTTCTACACAAAGGCATTCCTAGAATACCTCCCCCTCACAATATGAAGCAGATAAGCAGACAGCAGGAATGCACAATGTATTGAAATGCAGAAAAGCTAAATTTATGGATGTTGAACCTGATCTATATGTAAATGAGCCTGTGGTACCAGGTGGAGAATGTAGGTCAGAAGACCTCCTCACACATGATGTGGGTTTCCAGTCAGAAGAAATCTGACCTTCTCCCAGCTTATCATTCGATATACCAACAAGTTATGCATGCAAAAAAATAAATAAATGACAGACACAGGATGAAAATTCATGCAAATGAGGTCAGCATGCAGCTCAACATGGGCACAGAAGCATTGATGCATTTTATTCCAAGATTCAAAAATTCAGGGGGTTTTAAAAATCCCTAGTTCTCTCCTTAAGGTGGTGAATTTGTCATTGTCCAGAGGCTTAGTAAAGATATCAGTTATCTGATGGGCAGTGTCTACATGGATCAATTCAAAAGTGTTTTTAGAAACCGCATCTCTGATAAAATGATGTCTGATTTCAATATGTTTGGTGCGAGAATGTAAGATAGGATTTTTTGCAAGATTTATGGCACTAGTGTTATCACAGTATATGGGTGTGCAGCCCAGGTCTACTTGGTAGTCCTGAAGCTGGTGTTTAATCCAGATCACTTGTGTACCACAGCTCCCTGCAGCTACATACTCAGCTTCTACAGTGGAGAGTGCCACATAGTGTTGTTTCTTAGAAGCCCAAGAAATTAAACACCCACTTAGAAATTGACAGTGTCCACTATTGCTTTTCCTATCTAGCTTACACCCAGCATAGTCTGCATCCATATATGCAATTAAATCTAAGATGTGTGATGCAGGAAACCATAATCCTAGAGTGTGTGTAGCAGATATGTATCTGAAAATTCTTTTCACAGCAGCTAGATGCAATTCAGTAGGCCTAGATTGGTACCTAGCACACATGCCTACACTGAATTGTATATCAGGTCTTAAGGCAGTCAAGTAGAGTAGAGATCCAATCATACCTCGGTATAACTTTGCATCAACTTCTTTACCTGATTCGTCTGCATCTAATGATCTATTGGTACCCATTGGAGTTGTGATGTGCTTCAAATTATTCATGCCAAACTGCTTGAGGATGTCCAAGGTGTACTTGGCCTGGTTGATGAAGCATCCATCTTCCAGCTACTGTACCTGCAAACAAAGAAAGTATTTTAATTCACCGACCAAACTCATTTCAAATTCAGTAGACATTAATTGAGCAAATTCATTACATAGTTTAGTGCATGTTGAGCCAAAGACTATTTCATCTACATATACCTGAACTATGATGAGATCCTTACTCAAACTTTTGGTAAACAGGGTTTGATCCACTTTACCTCTGTTGTAGCCCTTGCTGATCAAAAATTCTGTCAGCCTTTCATACCAGGCTCGAGGAGCCTGCTTTAGACCGTATAGAGCTTTATTTAACCTGAAAATATTGTTAGGATGTGAAGATAATTGAAATCCAGGAGGTTGTTCTACAAAGACATATTCTTTAATAAAATCGTTTAAAAATGCACTTTTGACATCCATTTGATAAGTTTTATGTTTTTAGAACATGCAAAAGCCAATAAGATTCTTATTGCTTCCATCCTAGCAATAGGTGCATAGGACTCATCAAAATCAACCCCAAATTCCTGATAGTAACCCTTGGCTACTAGTCTGGCTTTATTTCTCGAAATTATTCCATCCTTATTCATTTTATTTTTGAAAACCCATTTTGTTCCTATAACATTTCTATTTTCAGGTCTTGGAACTAGTTCCCAGACATTATTTCTTTCAAATTGACCTAGCTCCTCACTCATTGCATTAACCCATGATTCATCATTCAAAGCCTCATCAACAGATTTGGGTTCAATCTATGACACTAAAGCAACTAGGTCTTGATTATTTACATTTCTAAGAAAAGACCTTGTCCTAGGGGGACCTCCTAAGTTACCTATGATGTTATTCACATGATGATCTTTCAAGAATCTAACATTAGTTGAGGTCTCACCTGTTTCGGCTGAGCTTACTTGATTTGGAGCATTTGATGCTTCAGGTGATTCAGGTTCTTCCTCCACCATCTCCTCTAGAAAATTTCCATCATGCCTTGAACTCCTGTCATCATCATCCAAGTTAGTGACAGTGCTTTCTTCATCGAATATAACATGGGGAGATTCTTCTACTGTTTGGTCTGGAACATTTAAAACCCTATATGCCCTAGTTGTTTCAGAGTATCCTAGAAAAATTCCTGGGGTACTCCTTGCATCAAATTTATCTAGGTCCTTTTTATTATTGTTATGAATGAAGCATTTTGAACCAAAAATCTTAAAGTATGAAACATTTGGCTTCTTACCTTTCAAGAGTTCATAGGGGGTTTTCTTATGGACGGGTCTTACCAAAGCTCTGTTGATGGTGTAGCAAGCGGCGTTAGCTGCCTCTGCCCAAAATCTTCTGGGTAGCTGACTCTCCACCAGCATAGTTCTGGCCATTTCAATGATTGTATGGTTTCTTCTCTCCACTATGCCATTCTGCTCTGGAGTCATGGGAGAGGAAAATATGTGAGTTAGTCCTTCATTGTTACAAAATTCAGAAAATATAGAGTTCTCAAACTCTCCTCCATGGTCAGATTGAATTAAGAAAATTCTATGAATTCCTTCTTGTTTAACTTTATTGAAAAAGTGTTCAAACTTCTGAAAAGCATCACTTTTATTTGCTAAGAAAAATAACCATGAAAATCAGGTAAAATCATCTATAATCATAAACCCAAATCTCTTCCCATTTAGACTCTGAGTCCTGGTTGGGACAAAGAGATCCATATGTAAAAGATCCATTGGCTTGGAGGATAAAGGCTCAGATCTGAGCTTAAATGATTTATGGGTTTGTTTGCCTAGAGCACAGGCATCACAAATTTTTGAAATAGAACTGAATTTAATTTTAGGCATGCCTCTAACTAAATCATGTTTGACCAGTTTATTCAATGTAGAGAAGCTAGCATGTCCTAAACGTCTATGCCAATTAAATGCATTATTTTCAAGATCAACAGCCAAACAAAGATTTGATTTAGGTTTTTCATTTAGATCTACAATGTATACATTATTGACTCTATGTGCTTCAAACTTGACCTTGTTAGAATTTATTTCAAAAATTTTGCATGCATTATCGTCGAACACAACTCTGTGACCCTTGTCACATAACTGACTAATACTAAGCAAGTTGTGTTGAAGAAACTCTACAAGCAAAACTTTTTCAACATAGTTTGTGGAAGACTTACCAACTGTTCCTATTCCAACAATCTTGCCTCTATTCTTTCCTCCATAGTTGACCAGACACCTTACCTTCATTTCTAGTTTGCTGAATTTAGATCGGTCGCCTGTCATGAGCCAGGAGTAGCCACTATCTAGATGCCACATGTTGTGCTCGGCTGCTAGGTTAACTCGTAGAGGGACATATCAAGCAAAGTAGTTTGGAACCCAAGATCGATTGGGTCAAAAGACATTGTTCAAATCTCTAAGCAGAAACTTCAGAATCCAAAATTGTTTTAGAGTATTTTTCTTTTGCGTGTTGTTACAGTTTTGTGAAAATTATGACTAGGATTCTGTCCACTTGGCCTACTGAAGTGGAATCTGTTCTTGTTGTTGGACTGTTCATTCCCCGGGTATCTTTTGTACCCATTCTATCTAGGATGGACATATTCATCAAAGGGTTTATGTGGAACAAGATTTCCCTAGTTTTTCTTGTATTGACCCATGTTTTTATAGAAGAATGAATTTTTGTTCTGGGTCATATGTCTTGATTTGTAAAAGTTCTTGTTCGGGGGGGTACACACAGGGGCTTGCCTAGTTGAGTTCTTTCCAGTTTTAGATTGTTGTCCAGCATGGTTTGATGAATCATTCCTTGGTTGTTGGACATTCTGAGCATTGTTGGAGCGGGATGGTGTGTCTAGTTTTTCCTTCCCTTTTTTTGGACAGAATGTTATTGTTGTGAATTCAAAGGGTTTCTTGTGTGTTGGGTTATAGCCTAAACCTTCTTTGTTGAAATTAACCCTAGCACCTAGCATGATATCCAAGTTCATTTTTCCTTGAACAATTTTTTCTAGAGTTCTTTGTTTATCTTCCAGTTCTTTTTGCAATGTTTCACAATTTTCCTGAAGTTCAGAATTCACCTTCCTAACAGCTTCATACTTTTCAGTTATTAAACTATTTTCACTTTGGCTTTCTTCAAGTTTTATCTTGAATTCATCAAGTTGTTTTTGAACTTCTTTGGTTTCAGACTTAAGGTCTTCGTTTTCCTTTCTAAGAGAGTTCATCTCTTCTAATTCTTCCTTGACCTTCAGATTTTCTTTGTTAGTTTGAATTTGTTCTTCAGTAGCAACATTCAGTTTTCTCTTTAACACCATATGGTCTTTACTCAAAGCGTTAAACTTATCTAACAGTTCTGCATAGGCATCTTCCTAGTCATCAATTGAGAAATTCTGAAAAATGTTGGTTACCTCTTCATCACTGTTGGCCATAAGGCATATTCCTTGGTCGTCTTCTTCTGAAGACTTGGCCTTAGGGTCTTCCTCCTCGTCACTCCACGTGCAGACCATAGCCTGAGGTTTCTTCTTTTGCACCTTGGAGTTTTTCTTCTGGAGATCAGGGCAATCTCCCTTCATGTGTCCAGTCCTCCTGCAATGAAAGCATGTGATCTTCTTAGCATTCTTATTTTTATCATTGTTAGAATCAAAATGCTTACCAGAAGTATGCGATCTTTTTCTTCTAAATATTTTTCCCTTAATTCTTAAGAACTTCCAAAATTGTCGAGTCAGCATAGCTTGCTCCTCTTGATCAAGGTCTGAGAACCCATCAAACTCCCCACTACTACTGCTATTGCTACTCCCAATGCTACTACGGGACACCTTGAGAGTAATGTTCTTGCCCTTCTTGTCACTTCCTTCACCATTTCTTTTAAAATTCATTTCATACGTCATTAGGGATCCTATCAGCTCAGTGACTGTCAGTTTTGACAGATCCCTAGACTCCTCTATCACAATGGCCTTAGTGTGCCATGCGGGGGTTAATGACCTAAGAATTTTCCTGACTAGATCCCCTTCTGAAACCTGTTTCCCAAGCCCTTTAAGATTGTTAGTGATAAGCGATAGCATAGCATACATTTCTGTAATATTCTCCTCAGATTTCATCTTAAACAATTCATACTCAGAGGTGAGCATATTTACCTTGGTGGTCTTGACTTGGGATGTACCTTCATAGATGAGCTCTAGTTCATCCCACATTTTCTTGGCTGTCTGCAGGCTGAGATCCTGGCGTACTCTTCTGGAGGATGTACTGCACATTGAATTATATTTAGAGCCGACCAGTTGCCCATTGGAAGTTTGATGTGATCTTTTGTCCACGCATCTTCATTTAGTGGGAGATCGCATGGTCCTGTGGTGATCACTCTCCAGAGTTCGTGGCTCTGCGCTCTCAGGAATACTTCCATCCTGTTTTTCCAGTAAAAGTAGTTATTACCATCAAAAAAAGGAGGGCGACTAATAGACTGTCCCTCAGCCATGAAACTACGAGGAGTGCTAGATCCAGATTTACCCTGGTCGTTGGACCACATGTTGGGTAACCTGCTCTGATACCAATTGATAGTTCACACAGAAAGTGAGCTAGAAGGGGGGATGAATAGATTACTTCCAATTCAGAGAATTCGAGAAACAGATTATGTGATTTGAAATGCAATGAAGAAATCCTTCTAGACTGACCACGTAACAGACAAATAGAAGAAAGTTTATCAAGAAAGAGAGTTATGATGAAATAATGATCGAATAGCTGACATGCCAAAACCAATTTGAGAGATCAGACAACCAATCCACACAGATGATACAGAGAGCTTTTTAGGGTGGTTCGATTGCGATCCGCAATCTACGTCCACCCCTTACTCCTCTGGAGTAAGGCTTCCTTGCACTAAGCAATCAAGAACTACAGACTCAGTCTGCTGACACCCGTTGTCTGACAGCTTGCCCCGAGGAACACTCTCCTCACTCTTCTGAAGACCAGAAGAATCACTAGAGGTCCAACCTCCCTTCCTTCACAATCAGTAAAGGGAACCCCATGAATTGCTCCTTGCAACTCATGAACCAGAGGATCGTTCCTCTCTTCCTCCAAACACGATGGAGGGAAAATCGGAGTACCTCTCCCTTCATCCAAGTGAACTTAGAGGGTAACAAAGTAGAATTGAAATGGTGAAAAACTCGAAGATGAAAAGAAACAAAAGGGTAAAAAAGTCACCCAGAAACAATAACAATGTAGCTTCCGTAGAAGCAGACTCTCTGACTCAAGATTGGCGATCACTCAGGCTCTTCTTTTTCTGAACGGGTTCTCTCTCTTTTTGAATTTTCTCCTGGGCTTTTCTCTCGTCTCTAATGGGAGGAATTTCAGCACTGGCAGAGGCTTCAGATATTCTCTCTTTTCTTCTATTCAGCTCAGCTCTAGCTCTCTCTTATTTTTCAGCCTTCGATCCTCTTTTATAAGCAGACGATGGGCGCGTGGATACCACGTTTCCCGCCCAAACTTTCACGCAGATCTGATCCTTTGAGGTTCCACATGACAGAATCGTGGTGCTGTAGCAGTCCATGTGGTAGGATCATCTGGTCCGCTCCTTGCCTTGGATCACATGCCATTAAACTCGTACTTTAAATTTCACGTGAGGTAGGTTGCTCAGTAGATGCTCGACCATATGACTGTCCTGGCAATCAAACAGTCATAAGTGTTAGCCGTTTGATGATATGCACAGACATATATATATATATATATATATATATATATATGTATGTATGCATGATGAAAATATTGCACTGACCTTTAAACGCTTAAGGGAAACACACTGCACTGACCTTTAAACGCTTAAGGGAAACACACTACACTGACCTTCTATATGCTCAAGCAAAAGTGCACATACCTTAGGTAGTATATCACAAAGGATGCACCGACCTTCTATGTGCTCAAGCAAAAAAAAATGCACAGACCTTAGGTAGTATATCACAAAGGATGCACTGACCTTCTCATGTACGATGAGAAATATGCACTGACCTTAGCATCCATGATAAGAAAATATGCACTGACCTTACATGTAGACAAACAGGGTATGCACCGACCTTATATCGCACAAGGGCAAATGTGCACCGACCTTGTATCACACAAGGAATGTGTGTACGGACGTAGTTTAGTGCAAGGCAAAAATTGCACCGACTTTCTTTATGCTTAATGCAGATGTGCACTGACCTTGTACATACATAAGGCAAAAGTGCACTGACTTGATATGTTGTAGAACCGAGAGAGCACTGACCATCTATATTCATAAGATAGAATATGCACCAACTTTGTATGCATATGGCTAAAATCTGCACCAATCTCTGTCATGCAGGATGCGAAATATGCACCGACCTTAGTCATACAGGATGACAATATGCACCGACTCCAATGCACAGACTCATGAAGGCTTCAGACTTGTTTTGTTTGACTTTTGACTTATGGTGTTTGACATTTGACTTATGGTGTTTAACATCATCAAAACCAGAGGGATGCAACAAACTTGACATGACATGCGTGGCCCGAAATGGGTATTTTCTTGCTTGAAATTATAATAGCCAATTCACATGACACAACTTGATACTTACATGCTTGACATTCTTGATATACTTGACATGATTATCTTGCTAGTTCATCTATATTATTTATTGACACTCTACTCTCATCATTATCTTGCGTACATGCATTGCTATACTTTCATTCATGGACCATGTAATTTACTTAAAGTAAGCTTGTACTTGAGATATAATCCCTACTGAATGTTCGCTCACCCTAGTTTTTTTCCTACTTTTCAGGTAATTTCGATGACGAGGATCATTCGGATGGGAATGGACACAAGTGAAGAGCGTAGAGTTGTCTGCTTGTCAAAGACATTATGTAGTTGTGTCTTTTCATCTTTCTTGAGTCAATTGTTGTATTTTCCCCTTTAATGAGTCTAGTCATCAATGGATCTTTATTATGTGTCAGCAAGCTATATAATGATGGTTATATATTGGATGTTATCAATGAATAAGGAATTGGTTTATTATCTCTACTTTGCACACTCTGTCTATGTGTTGAATTCCTTATGCTCTGATTGACATGATTGATATAAACTCGTCACGCGTACCGGGTTCCTTCCGCGCTCGGAGCATGACACAACTCATCCACAGTGAGAGTGGTGAGATCCTTGGAGTCCTCTATGACAGTGGCCTTTGTTTGCCACTGAGGTGAGAGGGAACGTAACACCTTTCTTACCAAATCCCGGCTGGAGTAATCCTTGCCTTGGCATGTTATCCTAGGTGTAGATATGGAAGGATACGATGCTATCCTATGTGTAGATTGGCTTGTTGACCATGACGCCTATATAAATTGTCGCAATAGGAGAATTTCTTTTCAAAAACCAGGTCTCCCACGATTCCCTTTCCTTGGCATCAAGTATAGGAAGCCCCCTACCATCATCTCTTCTCTTCACGTTTACAAATTCATTTCGCAATGATGTGAAGCTTTTCTTACTTCCGTGATTGTCAACGAGTCCAAGGAAATCCTCATAGAAGAAATTCCTATTATCTAAGAGTTCCCCGATGTTTTCCCATCTAACTTACCCGGTTTACCGCCCGAAAGGGAAGTAAACTATTCTATTGAACTCATTCTTGGAGTAGCACCTGTTTCAATAGCTCCCTACAGGATGTTCCCTACAGAACTCAAAGAACTAAAAAGGCAACTTCAGGAGTTACTAGACAAGGGCTTCATTCGACCTAACACATCCCCTTGGGGTGCGTCGGTTCTATTCGTCAAGAAGAAGGATGGATCCCTCATGCTATGTATCGATTACCGGCGACTAAATCAACTCACAATCAAGAACAAATATTCGTTGCCCCGTATCGATGAGTTGTTTGATCAAATTTATGGAGCAGAATATTTCTCCAAGATAGATCTCAGGTATGGTTACCATCAGCTAAGGATCAAAGATGAAGACATCTACAAGACTGCGTTCTGGAGCAGATATGGACACTACGAGTTCGTGGTGATGCCGTTCGGGTTAACTAATGCCCCGGCAGCATTCATGCAACTTATGAACAATGTCTTCAAGCCCTATCTTGACCGATTTGTGGTCATTTTTATTGATGACATTCTCATTTACTCCAAGACCAAGGAGGAACATGAAGAGCATTTAAGAATATCTTTGCAAACCTTAAGAGAGCACCAACTCTACGCAAAGCTTAGCAAGTGCGAGTTCTAGCTAAAGGAGGTGTCTTTCTTTGGCCATATATTTTCAAAAGAAGGTATCATTGTTGATCCTTCAAATGTGGAAGTTGTGAAGAACTAGAGCCGACCAACGACCCTGTCTGAAGTCAGGAGTTTTATCGGTTTGGCTGGCTATTATAGGCGATTCATCAAGGATTTCTCTAAAATCGGTGTCCCATTTACTAGGCTCACAAGAAAGGAAAATCCATTTATATGGTCGAAGGATTACGAAGAGAGTTTACTAACTCTTAAAGAACATCTTACCACTGATTTTGTCTTGGCACTACCTGTTGAAGGTGGTGGATTTGAAGTCTACACGGATGCATCGGGCATTGGCCTCAGGTGTGTCCTTATACAACATGGCAAGGTGATATGTTATGCTTCAAGGCAATCGAAGCGTCATGAAGAAAACTACCTCATCCATGATCTAGAATTAGTTGCTGTTATATTTGCCTTAAAAATCTGGTGACATTATCCTTTATGGGGAGAAGTTCACTATATTTTCGGACCCCAAAAGTCTGAAATACCTTTTTACCCAAAAGGAACTTAACATGAGACAAAGAAGATGGTAGGAGTACCTTAAGGACTTTGACTTCTCTATTCAGTACCATCCAGGCAAAGCAAATGATGTAGCTAATGCTCTTAGCAGAAGAGCAATGACAACTCTAGCAAGCCTCAGGAAAGGTATGACTTATCTTATAGAGGATTTTACTCATTTGAATCTAGATGTGGATGTAGAAGAAGAAAAGGGTATTATTGCCAATATCCGATCGCAATCTACATTAATAGAGGACCTAGTCAACTTGCAAGAGAATGAGCCTATACTGATGGAGATTAAAACCAATATTGATAAACGGCTGGGATTTTCTCTTTCGACCGATGGAAGGCTATTATTCAAAGATCGAATCTGTGTGCTGGATCATGGCGACACTAAGAAATTGATCATGAAAGAAGCTCATAAATCAATGTATGCTATTCACTCTGGTGCTACCAAGATGTACCAAGATTTAAAAAGTAATTTTTGGTGGCCCAACATAAAGAGGGAGATAGCGGATTTTGTATCACGCTCCCTCACTTGTCAACAAGTCAAGGCAGAACATTCAAAATCGGCAGGAAAGCTACATCCCTTGGAAATTTTTGAGTGGAAGTGGGAAACTATAGGGATGGATTTCATTATGGGTTTACCTAAGACAAGAGGTGGACATGATGGTATTTGGGTAATTATAGATCGATTGACTAAATATGCACATTTTCTACCAATCAAAAGTCGATGGTCTGTGGATATTCTAGCAGCTTTATAAATGAAGAAGATTGTCAAGCCACATGGTGTCCCTGTCACTATTATTTCAGATCGAGACCCTCGATTCACATCTCAATTCAGGAAGGGTCTACATCATTCATTAGAGACCAGACTCAACCTTAGCATTGCATTTCATCCACAAACTGATGGTCAGACTGAAAGGACCAATCAGGTGGTGGAAGATATGCTCAGGGCATGTGTTATTGATTTTGGTGGAAGTTGGCACGACCACTTGCCTCTAGTGGAATTCACCTACAATAATAGCTACCAAGCTAGTATACAAATGTCACCATTCGAGGCATTATATGGAAGAAGTTATCGCTCACCTATATGCTTGAATGAAGTTGGAGAAAGACAACTTCTTGGCCCTGAAATCATTCAAGATACTACCGAGAAGGTCAAGCTCATTCGAGAGAGACTCCATATGGCTCAGGATAGACAAAAGTCATATGCTGATAATCGAAGGCGTGACTTGGAGTTTCAAGTAGGAGACCACGTGTTCCTTATAGTTTCTCCAGGTCGAGGTATTCGAAAGTTTGGCATTAAAGGCAACCTCACTCCAAAATTCATTTGCCCTTTCAAAATTCTTGAGAGGGTTGGCGAAGTCACATATCGGCTAGCCCTGCCTCCCCAATTAGCTGGAGTCCATGACCTATTCCATATCTCGATGCTCAAAAGGTATGTCTATGACCCATTACATCTTATAAGTCATGACAACTTGGAGATTCAAAAGGATTTGACGTACGACCAAAATCCAATCAAAATCATTGATCAAGAAGTGCGTCAACTATGAAACAAAACTATTCCCATGGTAAAAATCTGGTGGAATAAAAGATCGGACCAAGACGCGACATGGGAGATGGAAGAAGCTATGCGTAAGAGATTCTCAGAATTATTCGATTGTAAGTATATTATCCATAAAACCCATGTAATGAATTTGGGGACCAATTTTTTTTTTATGTGGGGGAGGGTGTAACGCCCGTGAATTTTCTAAGAATTTTCTGGGATTAAATATGACTATTAAGCATTTAAAAAGGATTATGGGATACTTAAATGAATTAAGGGTTAATTAAATGATTTTAAAGGCCCTATAATAACCAAAGGGCTAAGCCTAATTCAAATAGGCCCAAAGACTCAATTCTATGGCCTTTTGACCCAAGCCCATTACTAGAAACGTAAATTGGGCAATTTACGGATTTAAAAATAAGATATATATATATACCAATCAAGGGATAATAGGAGATAAATGGAAAAATCTAAATTGTTTGGATTAAACACCAAATGGCAGTCTATCGCGAGTCCGCCACCACATGAAAGCGGTCCCACCATTACCGCTACTTCCTTCCGATTTCATGAATTAAAGAAGCGTGGAAAGCTTGGATCTTTGTCATCCTAATCTCCATAGATCGAAGTATGTAGACATGTAAACATGTCTATGACTCTTGAGGATCGATCTTAACCGCTAATATGACTCCCAACTCGATCAAATCCTCAACCCTAACTCAAACCCTCTAAATAGAGCCCAGTTTCGACCTACGCGAACCTTACTTTTGGCTCACGTTGTTCGACGGTAAGGAGTTGGTATTTCAGGTTGATTCTTTAGAACTTTTTATTTACCGTAGTTTTATCTAACTCCCCTCCAAATTTCTTGCTAGGAGGTCAAGCGTCCAGAGAGTTAGGAGCCCCCGAAGTTGTTGTTCCTCTGTAAGGCGCTCAAGAACCAGCGTGCCGGTCCCAGGAAGATCTAGAGATTGGAAGCCCTAATCGAGGTATTTAGATAATCATCCATTAGAACAATTTGTTAACCTGTGTATCTTCTACCTACCCTCCAAATTTTATGGATTTAGGTCAAGAGGTTAAGGAGAACGAGGGACGGGAAGTTGCTGATTTAGCACAGGACGTACAGAAACTAGGTCGTCCTTCCAGTTCAAAATTCGAAGTCTAAAGCCTGTTACAAAGGTAGGTTATCTCATAGATAGATAAAACAAAATGTTAGGAGTAAAAGCCTTCTAGTTTCATGCAATTTTATGCTCTGTACACGGTATATTTCAAATTTTACTATCACTGTGCATCTTGGTTATTCCTGCATGCATGATTCCTACCCTTAATGATAAAGATGATAATCTTGGCTTAATTCATGAAAACCCATGCATCTCCATGACCTTATTTTGTTGTAGCATTTTTTCTTCCTGTCTAGCACATTTTCATACATTTGTTTCTTCAATTTAGGCCTTGCATGACCTAATGACCCCCTTTCTGCTACAAAACTAGAAACGGTCTACCAGTGACCATTATGTTGGGGTGCGTGGCACGGATTCAGAGGGGGGGTGAATAAATCCCCTTTAAAAAACTATTGCGGGAATAAAATATTGCCAACTAAGCAACACTCAGTCACCAAACTTGTCAACCAATCAAACTTCTAACTCAGTGAAGAAGATGATAATAGCAGATAAGAGCAAAGGTACGCAAGCTCACTAAACAAACCAAATAACGCTGTAGTCTAATAAACGAGTCAAGTGAGGCAACCATCAACCATATAGCGCTCATAAAACATCCTGCGAAGGGTGGTAGAAGATATGGAGTAGAGCGTAAAAGCAAACCACATAACACCATGATTTTTTAGGTGGTTCAGCCAGACCTTCAGTCTGCCTACATCCACCCCTCACTCTAAACCAGTGTGAGGCTTCCCTTGCAAACACAAGAACAGTAGACTCAGTCTGCAACAGATGCTGCCTAACAGCTTGACAAATCGAGGGAGACAAATCCCTCAAACCAAGCTCTGCAACCCACAGAAGCTTGGCACCTTGATGCGGGACGAGACATGGACACGACAAGCTCGCGATCGTCCCTTAACGAGGGAAGCGTCGGACGTGCGCGGTTGAGAAACCGGCAAGAGCTAGGGTGGTCGGCTCACACTCTCGTGCCCGGATCGGGTCACGGGACTGTCACACTCTCTCTCGTAGCAGCGGTGAATGATAATATAGCGAGCTAACGGACCTAAAGCATGCTCTCTAGCAGCGGCATAAACAAGTATATATGAAAATAAGCAAATGCCGAGTGTAGGGAGCGAGAACGATACCTCCACGCGCTCGGCGTGGGGAAGACGGACCCGGCCGAAAATTCGTACTCCCGGGAAACTTAACACACAATAATTACAGCAATGGGAACATGCCCACTCCACGCAGCGAGGTAAAGGGCTATACAAATGGGCCCGGGAGGACCGAATTCGGGTTGACGGGCAGCTTCGGGTGTTGATTCAGCTACACGCGTGTTCACGACCGTGGGGCCCACGTGCTGTCCGGAGGGGCCGTGTGGGACCCGGTGGTACCGCTGTAGTGGAGACACTTGGAGACGTGCTCCCCGGGCTGGCGGCACGCTGGTTCGCCGGCCAGAGGCCGGGCGGCTCCGTTCGGCACCGGTCGAAAAACCAATCGGAAATCTGCCGGTTCTGTATTTCAGCGCGCGCTCCGGCGAGAACGGACGCTGCGATCAGCACCGGTGTCGGAATGCGACGAGATCAAAGCCATTGGGAAGCTGCTTCGAAGTACTACAATCTAGTGGCCTTCATAAAAATTCACCATATTTGTACTTTGTGTTGGCGAATTTTATATTCTGCTATTGTACAGTAACCGAAGACTCAGATCTGCAGACAACTTCCCTGTTGATTGCCTTTGACCGTGAAGTAGATGTCCGAATTGGAAGATGTGTTATTCAGGAAGTTTGTAGGAAATTGAACAAGGAAACCAGGACTATTTTTAGATCTGGATTTGGAGGTGGTGGTGATTTGTTCTGATTTTGGAAGTGGAGGGTGGTCGGATCTGGGATCTGACTAAAAACACTATATTAGAGGAAGAACATGAATTTCTAAAAATAGCTAGAAGGTGGATAAAAAATTAAGAAAATTTTTGGAGGTAGAGGGTGATGGACAGAACTCCCAATAAAATGGGGAGGGCTTGGATAAATCAAAAAGATGGTCGGAGGGGGAGAACTCAGAGGTTCTATCACTATAGACAGAAACCTGGCAGATCTGGGATGACAGGTTGGACGAAAATGTAAAAATACTAAAAGATGGAATTTTGGCATGAAACTTTAGGTGGATCTTGGGATGCAAGGGCTGAACACACCATAAAACATTCAGATCAATCCATGCTCGTGGCTGAGACAGACAATTCGTTGAAGCTGTTGTGGTCGGATGAAGACAGAACTGCAGAGGCGGCTCGATGGCGGCACGAACGGCGGCGGCGGCGGCACGGACGATCACCGGAGGTTGAGAGGAGATGAAAGAAGATAGAATACACTCTAGATCTGGGGTTGGGGATGGAAGAATAGCAGGGGAAGAGAGAGGGGCGCACCAAGGTTCAAACAACTCAACAATTTTCTAATTTTTTCCATTAAATTTCATATGAAAATACAAGGTTATATATGACTCCAACCAAATCAATTATGCACCCTAGGATCTAGGGAAGGGGATTGAAGGGCTGGGATGCAATGTGAATCAACACACTTAATACATATTTTAATCTAACTTGACCATTTCTATTCAAACTTAGACTAATTCCATTCCAACTCCACCTAAACCACACCTACCAAGCCTAATAAGGCCAAAAGAGGGGGCGCCCCCTTCATGGGCCTCTCTTGGGCCTAGGCTGGTCCAAGGCCAGCCAACCCAATCCACAACCCAAGCTTGGTCCATGGGTTCTCCCATCTAGATAGCCCATGAGAGGGAGTGGCCCAATTGGGCCTTAAATGGCTATTATGGTCCAATATGAACTAGGCTTCTAATGGACTCTACTAATGGCAACCTAGCCATGGACTTTACATTACAAATGGCCCATTGGCTTGATATAAGCCTTACAAGGAGCTCAAATGAAAGAAATTACACAATTACAATCTCATACAAGCCATAACACACAAATACACTCTACCCGTGTAAGGAAATCGCCTTTGATGCCCCATCAATTCTCCCCGGGTGGGAGGAACTCGACCCCGTCGAGTAGGGGTATGGCTGCTCCGGTACTCCGACGGATCCGTCACCGTGCCAAGTAGCGCGGGTATGCTCCACTCCAAGTGATCGGCACCTGCTCATTCCATATATACTCGATATGCGAACTACTATGGGCTAAAGGTGGTCACTCCGAAGGGGCACTCTCAAAAAGGGAAGAAAACAGCTCGAAGACTCACTAGGAATCACCGCTGAGTCCCTATAGGTGACTGATCCGGGTATAGATGTGGAACTGATCCCATACTCATCAAGTGAGTCCACTCGCCTCTTACTCATAAGAGACCGACAACGAGCTTGCACAAGACTCATGCAGACTTACCATGCAATACACACAACAATCGACTCGAAACACACCACACAAACAAACCCCACAAGAAAACACACTGACTCATGCACGACTCGAGACTAAGGTGGTAGCATCGAGCCCACTAGGTGGCGGCATCCTAGGCGGCAGGAGAGCTGTCCCACTCTTCCCCCCCCAAGGCATAGTACTCATCGGCTAGTGCCTTATCGGCCATGTAATTGACACACTCAAGCTCGGAAGGTGCAGACTCTCCAATGCCTATGGCTAGGGTGGCGCGAGCGGGGCACTCGCTGGCAATGTGGCCATACCCGTGACAGTGGAAACACTGCACTCTCGACCGACTACTCTCTCCTATAAAAGGGGCCTTACCTTTATCATCCCGTCGGGTAGGGGGTGTAGGCAGCAATGGGGAAGATGTAGGTGCCTTGGACAATAGTGGAGGGGGTGCCGGTGCCAGAGGACGGGCTATAGGAGCCGGGGGACGGGCAACGGGTGCCGGTGGTTGGGGTGGAAAAAGATCCCGGGGTGGAGGAGGGCGAGGTCTAGGAGCGAAGTGCTCCTGACGGGCGGGCTCCTGAGGACGAGCCATGGGTCCCCTCGGGTATGAACCTAAGGAGCCACGGGAATCACTACGGGGAGGAGCGGGGCTCCACCGGGGAATAGACTCGAACTCACCCTCGAATTGCTCCATTTCGAGAGCAACTTGGTATGCATCCTCTAGCTTGTCCTCCTTGCGGCGGAGAAGCTCATACCGTAGGTGCGGGCGTAGACCACGCCGAAATCGAGAGACGGTAAGGGAATCCTCCTCCGTGGCATCACATCACAAGTAGTATTCATCAAACTCGGTGATGTAATCCGAGACAGACCGGTCTCCTTGGGTGAGGCTTTGCCACCTCTCTATAAGACGCTGGCGGTAGGAGGTAGGGAGGTACTTCTTCCTAAGCTTCTCCCTCATCTCGGTCCACGTATCGATCGGAGGTTCATGACGATGAAACAATAGATTCTCCATGTTCCTCCAATATGTTTGGGCTTGGCCCAAAAGTTTCATCTTGGCAAACTTGACCTTCCTTTGGTCCGACATCTCGAACCACTCAAAATATCGATCCATGCCAGCCTCCCAATCAAGATAGACCTTTGGGTCTAAAGACCCATCAAAGGTGGGTGGGTCGGCCCGAACGGTCCGAAGGGCCCGTTCATCCATATCTTGGTCGTGGGTACGCCGTATAGGATGACGATCACGACCATATCCCCGATGCTCATTCTCAGACTCATAGTCATGCACTTCGGGGACTTCGTGCCTCCTATTAGCTACCCCGTGACCCCTTGGAGTCGCGGGTCGCTGACCCAGCTCCGGTTGACCTTGTGTAGGTGGGACGGGTGCTTGGACTGGAGCAATCGGATGTGTCTCAGTTGGTCCTTTCTCTAGTGCGGTGACTCTCCCGATCAATCCCTGAACGGACTGACTTGACCCGGCGGCCCTATCCTCTACGGCTTTCATCCTCTCTTCTAGGCGGGTGCCTAGACTGTTCACTCGGGTACTCACTCCTTCCATCCTATCCATTCGGGTACTTAAATCACCCATTTGCGTGTCAAATCCATCAAGACGTGTATGCAATCCTTGCACTTGTCCCATAAGATTTTGGAACATTTCGAGCACAGCTAACGCATCGAGACTAGTGGCTCGGGGATCCGCCATAGGTGGGGGTGGGGGTGAGTACTGAGTACCCCTACGAGTGGGCATGCAAACACACCGACTAGATGACGCCGACTAAAGCAAACACACTAATGCGAAATGATGCGCCTAGACTTAAACCAATATCCGGTACGGGGCGGAGGTAATCGACCCGAGGGTCACTTGCGCAAGTGTGTGGCCTTCCCGATAGGCGTAGCCTAACGTTCGGACAACACCTTTTGATATACCGAATTATCGGGATGAAATGCAATTTAAAACACTCTTTTTTTTGTTTTAGAAATATGATGATCCTAGACTCGACTTAACCCGACTAATGACTAGACGTAAATGACACCTTTTTTTTTTGGACACCCTAGACTCAAACTCGCTCTGATACCAAATTGATGCGGCACGAGACATGGACACGACAAGCTCGCGATCGTCCCTTAACGAGGGAAGCGTCGGACGTGCGCGGTTGAGAAACCGGCAAGAGCTAGGGTGGTCGGCTCACACTCTCGTGCCCGGATCGGGTCACGGGACGGTCACACTCTCTCTCGTAGCAGCGATGAATGATAATATAGCGAGCTAACGGACCTAAAGCATGCTCTCTAGCAGCGGCATAAACAAGTATATATGAAAATAAGCAAATGCCGAGTGTAGGGAGCGAGAACGATACCTCCACGCGCTCGGCGTGGGGAAGACGGACCCGGCCGAAAATTCGTACTCCCGAGAAACTTAACACACAATAATTACAGCAATGGGAACATGTCCACTCCACGCAGGGAGGTAAAGGGCTATACAAATGGGCCCGGGAGGACCGAATTCGGGTTGACGGGCAACTTCGGGTGTTGATTCGGCTACACGCGTGTTCACGCCGGTGGGGCCCACGTGCTGTCCGGAGGGGCCATGTGGGACCCTGTGGTACCGTTGTAGTGGAGACACTTGGAGACGTGCTCTCCGGGCTGGCGGCACGCTGGTTCGCCGGCCGGAGGCCGGGCGGCTCCTTTCGGCACCGGTTGGAAAACCGATCGGAAATCTGCCGGTTCTGTATTTCAGCGCGCGTTCCGGCGAGAACGGACGCTGCGATCAGCACCGGTGTCGGAATGCGACGAGATCAGAGCCGTTGCAAAGCTGCTTCGAAGTACTACAGTCTAGTGGCTTTCAGAAAAATTCACCAGATTTTTACTTTGTGTTGGCGAATTTTATATGCTGCTATTGTACAGTAACCGAAGACTCAGATCTGCAGACAACTTCCCTGTTGATTGCCTTTGACCGTGAAGTAGATGTCCGAATTGGAAGATGTTTTATTCAGGAAGTTTGTAGGAAATTGAAAAAGGAAACTAGGACTATTTTTGGATCTGGATTTGGAGTTGGTGGTGATTTGTTCTGATTTTGGAAGTGGAGGGTGGTCGGATCTGGGATCTGACTAAAAACACTGTATCAGAGGAAGAACATGAATTTCTAAAAATAGCTAGAAGGATGATAAAAAATTAAGAACATTCATGGAGGTAGAGGGTGATGGACAGCACTCCCAGTAAAATTAGGAGGTCTTGGATAAATCAAAAATATGGTCAGAGGGGGAGAACTCAGAGGTTCTGTCACTGTAGATAGAAACCTGGCAGATCTGGGATGACAGGTTGGACGAAAATGTAAAACTACTAAAAGATAGAATTTTGGCGTGAAACTTTAGGTGGATCTTGGGATGCAAGGGATTAACACACCATAAAAAATTTAGATCAATCCATGCTCATGGCTGAGACAGACAATTCGTTGAAGCTGCTGTGGTTGGATGAAGATAGAACTGCAGAGGCGGCTCGATGGCGGCACGAACGGCGGCGGCGGCGGCACGGACGATCACCGGAGGTTGAGAGGAGATGAAAGAAGATAGAATACACTCTAGATCTGGGGTTGGGGATGGAAGAATAGTAGGGGAAGAGAGAGGGGCGCACCAAGCTTCAAACAACTCAACAATTTTCTGATTTTTTCCATTGAATTTCATATGAAAATACAAGGTTATATATGACTCCAACCAAATCAATTGTGCACCCTAGGATCTAGGGAAGGGGATTGAAGGGCTGGGATGCAATGTGAATCAACACACTTAATACATATTTTTATCTAACTTGACCATTTCTATTCAAACTTAGACTAATTCCATTCCAACTCCACCTAAACCACACCTACCAAGCCTAATAAGGCCAAAAGAGGGGGCGCCCCCTTCATGGGCCTCTCTTGGGCCTAGGCTGGTCCAAGGCCAGCCAACCCAATCCACAACCCAAGCTTGGTCCATGGGTTCTCCCATCTAGATAGCCCATGAGAGGGAGTGGCCCAATTGGGCCTTAAATGGCTATTATGGTCCAATATGAACTAGGCTTCTAATGGACTCTACTAGTGGCAACCTAGCCATGGACTTTACATTACAAATGGCCCATTGGCTTGATATAAGCCTTACAAGGATCCCAAATGAAAGAAATTACACAATTACAATCTCATACAAGCCATAACACACAAATACACTCTACCCGTGTAAGGAAATCGCCTTTGATGCCCCATCACACCTGGACTTGCTACCCACAAGACTAGAACCGGAGATGAATCTCCCTTCCTCCACACCAGAGGGAAACCACAAGTGACACCTAGTCACTTGCAAACCGGAGGACCAATCCTCCCTTCCTCAAAATCGGAGGGAAACCCACAAGTAGCACACCACTACTTGCAACCGGAGACTACGTCTCCCTTCTCCTGAGTCCACAGGAGGAATCCCGATCCCAAACAAGGGAAACGGAAAGCACTAAGAATATGAAAAGAACAAACAAAAAACAAACAAGAGAAACAAAAATAGATATAGCTTCGAGGAGCAAAATGACTGTGGATTTGATCCACGAGTCAATTCATGAACAGATCTTCAGGATGTACTGGCTGCACACTCGTTCTCCTTCTCATGATTTTCTTCTCTCTCACTCTGGCTCTCAGCTTCTTCTTCACTCATTGACTACCTCTCTTCTTCTTCTTATTCTTCTTCTTCTTCTTCTTCTTCTTCTTCTTCTTATTCTTCTTCTTCTGGCTCTCCTTTCTTTTCTTCAGGCGGCCTCTCTTCCAGTACCAGCACCCTTCTTTGAAGGGCAAGGTATTCTTATATAGGAGCAGGGGCTCCATAAGGATCAAGCAACAGAACCCTACTGACATTCTATTGGTCCACGTGTTAGGGAATAGAACTTTCCTTTCCTCGGATCACGTGCCTATCATTTCTCCCTTTATCCACGAGCCAGCCTTCTACCTTTTCAGAGGTCACGTGCCTCTTCTGCGAACGAAATTGTTCCCTGTAGAAGGAAGATAGAGTACCGTTTAGGATTATTCTCAACAAGGTAGAATTCACCACGTAGAAGAGCAGACATTCCACAGACCTTATAACTTGTAGCATGAACAAGACATGCACTAGCAAAACTTGCACCGAGGCAAGGAATGCACAGACTGTGAAGTCTTGTGGCTACAGCGTGCACAGATCTTATGTGTGGTTAAGCAAAGAAATCTTATTTGTGCACCGACTACATGTGTGTCCTATAGAAACATGCACTGACTGCTACAGTGGAATGCCCGGACTATGTGCAAGCATAATGCAGAACATGCACAGACATTGCATGTAGACAATAAAAATGTGCACTGAGATTGTATGTGCAAGGGAAGACAGTGCGCCGACTTAGTTCCTTTGAAACCGAGTATTGCACCGACCTTGAGAAGCATATAACCAGAGTATGCACCGACCGGCTGTGCACGTAAAAATGACATGGCATGAGACACAGACTGAGACGCAGAATGCACTGAGACACAGAATGAGATGCACTCAGACATGAGACACAAATGCATGAGACGCAGAGGTGCACTGACACTGGGTGTGCATGAGACGTAATTGCTAAGACGCAGTAGAGACGCAGAATGAGACGCAGAGTGAGACGCAACAAAAGACACAATTGCATGATACGGAATAAGAGACGCAAGACTGGCGCTAAAGACGTAGCATGAGATGCAGGCTACAGGAATGTGCACGGACTTTGAAGTGTCCACAGACCCTAAACAATAATATGCATGGACCTAAACATGCACCGAGTGTATATGCCTTAGACGTAGACATGCATCGACAGTGTGTCTGCTTTAGACACAACCTGCACCGTCCTTAATATATGAAGTGAACTATGCACAGACCTCAGTTAGCCAAGACCTTATGTTGTTCGATGAAATGCCATGCACATTGAAATGGCTTGCACGGACCTATACCTAATAGCGTTGCTACAGGGATATGCATAGACTTGGATACAGAAGATGAAGAAGTGCACCGATGTTATCTGCCCAGTGCAAAGTATGCACCATGGTCACAAGCTGCTCGATGAAAATGCTATGCACACTAACATGACATGCACACAAAGTGTTCGATAAGATGACGTGCATCACCTCCATGAAGTGCTACAGGAACTAGCACCGACTTCATATGTTCATGTGAACAGTGAAATGCCTGGACTTTTCTAACACAATGGAGACTGCCATTGACCTTCTATGTGCATGGGCTTAACACATGCACCAATATTTCTGTACAAGCATTAACATATGCACAGATATGAGATTAGACAGAACAATACCTGATATGACTGTGCATTGACCTTACCTGTCAATGAGTTGACTTTGACTTGGGTTGACTTCCTTTTCATGACCCGTGAGTCATTCTTAAACCTGTTCTGACATTTTCTCATAGTACATCAGGATTATATCATCAAGGATGTACATGTAAACATAATGTACATGTAAACATAATGAGACATAATATTTGTCATCATTAAAACTCCAGAACCACAGAGGACACAGCAATCTTCCCTTTTTTGATGATGGCAATATTATGAGTCATTGCAATAGATTCATCATGATGATTATGAAATACCATATGAAAGTTCATGAACATTCACCATAGAATAACTCAGTCAGAAATGAGCATGTAAAACACCATGTGTGCAACATCTGACAAGAGTTACAATTGATGATGCAAATGATGACTTACCAAGAGTGACAAATGACGAATGACCAAGAATGGCAGATGACTCAATGACTCACAAAAGTTCTCCCCCTTTGACAACATCAAAAAAAAATGGAATGATCAATGACTGCTGAAGGAGATGATATTGGAGTTATTATGCAAACTGAGTTACTGTCATCTAAAACTCCCCCTGACAAGATACTCTCTTGTATGACAGAGCAAGAGGGGTGGAATGAAATGAATGATCATTGAACCATAGGGACATGCAAAAATTCTCCCCCTTGGACGGACAGTGATTGGAATGAAGGACAGGGGTAATTATGGATTGATAAAGCAATGACATAAGGAAGTCAACTGATAGTGCTGATTGTAAATATATCAAACAGTTAGGTCTGAAATAATGGAGTCCAATTTGAGAAAGCAAGCATTCAGAATGAATGAGAAATGTTTTCAATGGGATATCAATTTCATAAATATGATTAAACAGGTATTTCAGACTCTTCTATTATAGAGATTTATGAATGATTCTTCATTGACTAGTCAGATCAGAATATGATGTATGCAAGGCTTGTTCATACGCTTTCTGTACTCATATATGAAATCAATTTTTTTAATAAAAGTGAACCATGCTTTCATATTGAAAGTCTTGTTTAACCATCTTCTTTCTTACTCACTCAATTTCAAAGATTCCATTAAGAGATGCAATCAATAGTATTGAGATTAAACACATAAGAAAACATTTGTTTCTGTCAAGGGTTCCAATAGAATTTTCTTTTGCAAACATTTTTAAATGATACACTAGATTAGCAACAATTTTCATAACAATCTTCATGAGCACTTGAGTTTAGTACACCCTTGTAACTAGAGGATACACGTTGTTTAGATGCCAGTATCCCTAAGCACTTGGAAGGTGATGTGACACGCCCTTGGACTTTAACAAGCAAGCACAATTCACAATAGTAACGGACCGAAATCGGCGGCTGCTCACCCGACACTCACCCAAACCCGGGGTAACTTGGCGATGCCAAGTGGAGGATGTGAGGGCTGGGCCCTTGCTGGTAGAGGGCCAGCAAGGCCAAGGTTTGTTCCCAAGGGTATGGAGGTCCAATTCAATGGAGCCGACGTTGTGCCGAGGGCACTGATTACACTCTTCCCCACGGTGGTCACTCGAAGCAACGGAGCTTGAGGGACCGAGCACTCACTCTCATGGCCAGCGGAGCTACGAGCTAATATTGAAAGGACAAGCACTAAGGGAAGCAAGCTTAGAACACTTACTCGACCGGCTTGAAGAAACCGGTCCCGCTCGGAGACGTGGGCGAGCGGGGAAGCGTGGTTCCCCACGCGTTGCGTCGGAGTAGCTTGACCATGTTTTAAATATTTACAACACTACTCCCCATGCAAGGGGGTGGAACAAGGGGAGGAGGAGTCACTCATACATTCAAACACTACCTCCCGCAGGGTGGGGCTTTAAGCCGGCCAGGCGGGGAGGGGAAAAACTGAAATGGAAGCCGAACGGATGGACGATGCCGGTTCTGCCTGCTCTCTGGAACAGGGGACAGACAGTTGAAGATGACGCTGCTGCGGCCACTCCAGAATTTTGTTGTTGATGAGACCAGTGGAAAAATCTTAGGGGTTGGATCAGGTTGACGTCCGATTTTTATGGAATTTCCAGATTGACGGTGCTGGTCGGGGGAGGGCTGCGAACAGGGACCCTGAGTTCTGGTCTGGACTGCTACGGTACCACAGCAGCTGAAAAGAGAGGCCGCCACGAGCGCTTCCGATCTCTGAATCTAGTGTGGACAGAGTCGTTGGAATCGTTGTTGAGTCCTCTTCAAGATGAGACCCGCAGGAATGCCAGATGATGTTGGAGAAGATTGGGAGAAACAAAACAGTGGACAGGGGTCAGTTCAGTCCCAGAGGTGACAGAACTGCGCACCTGAGGGAGAAAAATGAGAAAACACAGTTCCTGATGCTGATCGGGGTTACGCTTCTTGATACTGGAAGTAGACGTGGTGTAGAAACTCTAAGCCAAGGCCCGCCTTCAGAGCTTCAAGAAGTTGGTCGTGGGAGCCTTTACAACTAGCTTCAGGTTGACTTTTAGGAAGCAGATGCGCAGTCTTGGGAGATCAACTCCCCCGGGAAGCCACAAACTTAAAACGGAACGAGACCACCACCGTCGTGAAGAATACATGGAGACGCTTCCAACGGTACCACTTGAGCCTTCACAAACGGTTGGACGAAGTCGGGGTCGCCTCTGGAAGATGCTGATCCTCTGCAAATCCTCAGCTGCGAACAGAACCTTCGTTGTAGCTCCAAGTAGACTTATGATGGGATAGTGATGGTGCTAAATGGTGAAGGGAGGTGGTGGAATGGTGGGAGGGGATGTGGGGGAGCTATGGAATGAGAGCTATGGTGGAGTTAGAAGGGTTTGGTGAGGGGAGGGGCAGGGAGGCTACTGGTTCATTGCACTAGGTGGAGGTAGGAAGGGGAGGTGGAGGAAGAACATGTTGATGGAGGGGGAGAGTGGGGGGCGACCAGATCTGATGGCCCCTTGTTGGGGGCGGCCTAGGGCATGGAAAGGGGGAGGGAGGAGTAGAGGGAAAGATTCAAACTCACCTTGGGGGCTGGGAGATTGTGTGGGGAAGGGAAGCGATTGTGTTGGGAAGTGGTGGTGGGTTGTTGGTGGTTGGAGGGTGGAGTGGGGATAGGTAGAGACTATCTTGGGGGTGGGGTGGAGTAAAGAGGAGGGTTGTGGGGAGTTGGAAAGGCCTTAATGGAAGGGGAAGGAGAGAGAAAGTGGTTGGGGAGGTGAGGATAGAGAGAAGGGGGCGAACCCCATAGAGAGAGAGAAAGAGAGAGAGGGGGGAATTGAAGTGGGTTTCTCACCCTAGGTTTCACACCTTCTCACATGGAATCTCTCCACTAAGATTTAAATTTTGAACTCTTAAAATGGCAATTTTCATTAACTCGAAATGGGGGAAATGGGGTCCTATATATTGGCAACCCACATTTTACAAAAAGTCCCTAACTCTTGCAACAATGAAAAATAACCAAGGGGTAGGGGGCGCCCTTGGGCCTAGCCCAATGAATTGGGCCCAATAACAATCTAATCAACCAAATGACACTCAAACTTAGGGAAATAAATAAAAGTCCTAGGGACATGACTCAAATAAAATGGAAAATACATCAAATGACTCAAATAGAAAGCTCAAAATGGATAATGGGGCCCACATGGACTGATGCCCGAGCTCAAACAACTCTGGAGTGTGAAGATGACCCGAGCCAGAGGGAATCGTGGGTGATGCCTCCATCAAATCCCCTGGGCTGCGAAGAGCTCAACTCTGTCGAGTAGGGGTCCATCATGTTGTGATACTGCTCGAGAAGGTCGGGATCCAGCTACTGGAGGTCTTCCCGACTCACCCAGAAATCTTCCGAAGGAGGCCGATCCTTCCACCTAACGTGATAGCACTCGTATACCTTGCTCCTGGTGGTAGTGACCTGCTCATCCAATATTCGCTCAACTCGCTCACGCTGGGCTCTCTTAGCTGGTGGACTCTTCTCACGGGTGGGTGCTCTCTCAATGGGGGGAATGAGCTCAATATCCTCACTGGGTACCACCGTGGGACCCTTATATGGCACTAGGTCGGCCACATTGAATGTGGGGCTTACTCCATATTCCTCGGGGAGATCTAACTCATAGGCATTAGTGCCAATGTGCCTCAGAACCTGGAAGGGATCCGCCCCACGAGGCCTCAATTTCGAGATGGCTCCTGGGGAGAGCCTCTCCGTTCTTACCATCACAAAGTCACCAACATGGAATTCTTGGTGACGTCGATGAGAGTCGGCCTGCCTTTTATAAGTCTCATTCTTCATGCTAATGTGCTTGCGAATTTCTTCATGCAATTCTCTGATGTGTTGGGCGAATGACTCAGCTGAAATAGACACACTAGCATGCTGGGGAAAGGGAATGAGATCTGAAGGTTTCCTTGGCTTGTACCCATGTACGGCTTCAAACGGACACATTCCTATGGACTTATTGATAGAGTTGTTATATACAAATTCAGCCTGAGGTAAAATGAGATCCCAATTGCCCGGACGATCCTCAACAAGACACCTAAGGAGGTTCCCTAGACACCGATTGACAACTTCGGTTTGGCCATCAGTTTGAGGGTGGTAGGCTATGGAAAATTTGAGGAGGGTGCCCATCATGTGCCAAAGAGTCTTCCAAAAGTAGCTAGTGAGCTTGACATCCCTATTGGAGACTATGGTCTTGGGTAGGCCATGGAGGCGAACAACCTCATCAAAGAACAATCGGGCCACACGGGAGGCATCAGAGGTTTTGGAGCATGGTATGAAGTAGGCCATCTTAGAGAATCGGTCAACTACCACAAAGATCGAATCATGTTTCCTTTGAGTCCTGGGTAGGTGTGGATGCACTTTTTATTAAGATCTTTTGTTTGTTATTTAAGTCTGTTTATTCGGTGGGTTTATTCGTATATTAGTTATTAAGTGTGTGGGCGTGCTAGTCACCAAGGTGACGATTTATTGTGCGCTCGATCTGACAAATCAGACGATTGTGTAGTCCGTGTCGGGACCAAAACCCGCCACGCCGTAAAGGTCACAGCGTCATTTACATCCCCTCGGAGAGGGGAACACCCTTGATTAATCGCCGGGAATCAGGGCCTCATGGCCAGGAAACTATATCGAGAAAAACAAGCTGGTAGCGGTCTCGAATCAGTCGGAAAGCCTGATGTCTAGGGAAGCAAGCATTCGAAATATGTCGGTCACTCAAGGGACCATTTTGCTATTCGGACGAGCGTCCGGCTTCAGAAAATCATGATCGTCACGGGGAAAATCGGAGCATATGTATGCCAGGGTACAGTAAATTTATTGTTCAACGGATAGGAGACATTCGGTTGAATCCCGGTTAGAGTGGTCAGGAATCAGCGAGTTATTGGCCCGGTGTGAGATCAAGTCAGGACCATTCTGGGGGTGCCTCCCGCGGTCCAAACTGGGCTTGCGTGGGCATCGTTAATATTTTTGGTGCCGAAGGGCAGTGGGAGGATGTCCCAGGATCAGATCCCAGAACTAGCATGTGTTCAAAGGGAGCGGGCTATAGGCCGAGGATATGGGTCAGGCAATGACCATGATCGGGGCGGACCCGAGGTCTAGGCATGTCCCACGGAGGCCTTATTGATATTACCATGCAAAGGGTCCGGGGATGATGAGAGTCTTCTCGTTCCATTCAGATTTTGTCGGTCACTCAAGGACCACTTTATGTTCGGACAAAGGTCCGTGTTTGTAGCGTAAGAGACTGTGACAAACCGTACAAATATCTGCCATGAGTACGGTAAGTTTAATGCAAGTGCAGGATTAGATCCCAGGATATATGTCGGTCACTAACGGACCATACACTGTTCGGACGAGAGTCCACATTTGAAGCATCGAAGATAACGACAAAGCCGTACGGATGTCTGCCGTGGATATGGCAAGTTTAACGTGGATGCGGGATTGGATCCCGAAAGAGGTGGGTCAAGCTGATGAACTATCTGCCCGAGATGGTTTCAGACTATGGCCATAACGGGGTTCCCGAGGTCCACGTCCGATGCCATGGGACGTCATTGCTTTTTCTCTTCACACACAGTCTGGGGAAACGAAGGTTCCAAGGTATGCGTGCATGTTGGTCACGGTTGGACCATTTCTTGTTCGGACGGAAGTCCGCGTTTGTAGTGTAAGAGATGGTGACAAACCGTACAAATGTCTGCCGTGAGTACGGCAAGTTTAATGCAAGTGCGGGATTAGATCCCGGTAGAAGCGGGTCGAGTTAACGAGCTATTGGCCCGAGATGTGTTCGGATCATGACCATGTCGGGGGTTCCGAGGTCCACGTCCGATACCACAAGGCATCATTGATTTTCTCTTTGCACCCAGTCCGGGGGAGTGAATTGTTAAGTGTGGAGCCCGAACTCGCCAACGTGCGCCCTTGCACGTGGATCAACCTGCGCGGTCAGGTCGCGGGGGTTCTACCTGCCTGGTAATGTCGCGGGGGTGAAGGGGGCAGCACCCCTTGCGGGGGCCTCCGGGGGCGGAGCCCCGGAACAAAATTTTGATTATGGCAGAGGCAGCTTATATTCATTCATTTCTTTTTATTGATTTTGGTCTCTTCGTTTGTTTTATTTAATAGTTTCAGGCCTTTTCTTTTATTTGGTTAATCACTCTTTCTCTTTTAGGCACGCCGGTTGAAGGAAGCCAAGAGGGGCACGCCGGAATAAGAGGGAGTCAAGGGCGCTCCGGTTATGGACGGAGTCAAGGGCACGCCGGGTAGAGGCAACCATGGGGGCGCGCCGGTTAAAGGGAGGTGCCATAGGGCGCGCCGGTTAAGGGGGTCCAAGCCAAGGAGAGAGGGGCGCGCCGGTTAACGGGTAGAGAATGAAAGGGCGTGCCGGGATAATAGGTGCAAGGAGCGTGCCGGAATTGGGATGAAGGGGGAGTAGGAGCGCGTCAGAATTGGAATGAAGGGAGAGTAGGAGCCCGCCATATTAAGGCCATGCAAGGGGAGAGGGGCGCACCGTGTATGTGGTTTGGAATGGAAATGGGCGCGCCGTTTTAGCGTTCAAAGAAGGAGATGAGGGCTTTTGTAAGAGTGGGGTTAAACCGGCGCGGTGGAATAGTAACCGTGCCGGATTAACCTCTCCCGAGAGTTTATTGCTTTGACTGTGTGTTTCTTTTCTTTTACCCGAAGCTGATTTTATGATCCGTTTGTTCATTATTCTTGGTGTTCTTGTATGTTCCTTGCCCCTGGCAAAAATCAGGCAGCTCCTCCCCCCGACCGGGACTTGTCAGAGGTAAGCGAAAGTCACCACACTGATTACTCCGGGGTAAACTCTCAAAATGCGGAGCGGCCTCACGGTGGTACGTTAGCCCAAGTGTGAGTGTGGAACGCTTCAGGGCCAGCCTGCGAGAGCGACCACGACTCACGGGCGATGATCTTCGGGGCGGGGTGAATGTTTGCCACAAGGGCAATGAATGTTCATCCGTAGGCGGGTTCCCTTGAGGGACATGCTATGGACAAGCAAGCCTTGAAGGACCCTGGATGATTAGAGAAGGAGAAGGGAGGCGTAGATCGGAACGGAGAAACACTGAGCTTGCAAAAGGGCCCTTTTCTTTTATTCATCCTCACAAACGGGGAAGAAGTTGACACGGGGAGAGTTCACCCTGGGATGGGAGTGGAATACATTGCAGAGGGGGCAGAAGAAGATACTGACAAGGAAAAAAAAAGAACACAGACCCCCCCCCTCGACTCACCTCTCACACACACACACTCTCTCTTTCTCTTCACCTTGCCGGCGTGGGTGGACCGAGCTTCTTCTCCCTTTTTCTTCTTCTCTTCACTGCACACATCTGAGAGCACCCCGTTCTCCTTTAGGATGGCCAGCCGGGAGAGGGGAAAGCCAGGAGATTGCTCTATCGAACCTGCAGAGTATATATATAGTGGGTTGCCTTTTCTTTGCTCGAACAGAAGAAACTCCCGCCACTTCATTCCTCTGCCAGATGAACAGGGTTGGCATGTCGCTGGCATCCGACGATTCATGCCGTACACTGTCGTTCGTCCGAGGATGGCACGGTTGTGGGTTTGCTGGGAGATCTTCATCCGAAGACATGCCTTCGCCAATGATGTTAATGCGATGTTGAGTGGAGATGGAGGCACGGCTTCAGAACATTGAATGCTCTCTGCGCATTTCATTTAAACAAAACAGAGCATCGTGCCAGAGATGGGATGGAATGGGGTTAAGCCGGCACGGGGGAATAGTGACTGCGCCGGATTAAAGCTTTGCAAGGGGGCCACGCCGTGTAAGCATTGCAAGGGGGTGGCATTTGAGGTTAAACCGGCGCGGTGTTGTGCGCGCCGGATTAACAACATACAAAGGTGCCGCGCCGTTTTAACCGAAGCAAAGGGAGCGCGCCATTTTAACGAAAGCAAGGGTGCAAATGGCAAATGAGGCGCGCCGATTTTAGGGGCGCCGTATCAAGGTAATGAAGAGGGGGCGCGCCAGTTTAGGCCGCGCTGGTTTAAAGCCTTGCCGCGCTGTTTTACGTACCAAATGGATTCTTCTCGGAGTCACGGCCATTTATATGAATGTTGGTATTCCCGGAATGCTCTAGTTGCAATGCATGGCGTCCGTAATGTTTCATTCATAGTCTCTGGGCCTCGGTCGAAGACTTTGCGTGACTTTTGGTGCATGCCGGACCTGTGCCCCGGGTCCCCGACTTTTCCATGATTCAACTCTCGGCACGGCCGGTTGGAGAATTATAGCCGTATCTTCCGCCTGGGGGGCTTCCTTAACGGGTAGCGGACCACCAAGCGAGTTCTCATCCTGGTTGGGCGAGGCATGAGGTTTATTTGGTATTTCTATCTTTGGCTTGCTCTCGAGTGTCGAGACGTGCTTGCCGTATGATCATCATCGACATTTTTCGACGTCCACAAATGCCCCCCACTCGCGGGTGGCGCAAGCGAGGGATGAGTGTGCGGGGCTCGCGAGTGTAGAGTTCTTTGAGAAGATATATGTTCTTCCGGGCTAGTTTCATACTGGTCCAGTGCTGATTCACGGGAGAGCGCTCACTCCTTCAGTGAAGGGATGAGGGAACCGCTCCACCGCGTGCACACGTGGGCCAAGAGTCCTTTTGTTCATCGACTTGGACGAGAGGTCTGAGCTGGAGCCAATGTGGTTTCTTCTTGTTCATCGACTTGGACGGAAGGTCCGAGCTGAAGCAAAAGGGGTTTTTGTTCATCGACTTGGACGAAAGGTCCGAGCCGAAGCAAAGGAGTTCTTTTAGTTCATCGACTTGGATGGAAGGTCCGAGCCGAAACAAAGGAGTTTTTTTTTATCGACTTGGATGAAAGGTCCGAGCCAAAGCAAAGGTGTTTTATTCATCAACTTGAATGGAAGGTCCGAACCGATGGTTAATTCACCGGTGGGACTAGAGATTGCAATACTGGGGTGGTTTATTCATTGGCACGGGGTTAGTGGCAAAGCAAGGGTCTTTTTGTTCATGGCTTCAGACGGAAGGTCCGGGCCACTGGTTTGTTCATCGTTGCCGATAGGGAGTCAGAAACTGACGTGGTTTATTCATTGACACGGGGTTAGTGCTAATGCAAGGGTCTTTTTGTTCATGGTCTAGACGGAAGGTCCGGGCCACTGGTTTGTTCATCGATGTCGACAGGGAGTCGGAGACTGACGTGGTTTGTTCATTGACACGTGGTAAGTGCCAAAACAAGGGTCTTTTTGTTCATGGCTTCAGACGTAAGGTCTGGGCCACTGGTTTGTTCATCGATGTCGACAGGGTGTCGGAGCCCGACGTGGTTTGTTCATTGACACGGGGTAAGTGCCAATGCAAGGGTCTTTTTGTTCATGGCTTCTGACGTAAGGTCTGGGCCACTAGTTTGTTCATCAATGCTGACAGGGTGTTGGAGACCGACGTGGTTTGTTCATTGACACGGGATAAGTGCCAAAGCATGGGTCTTTTTGTTCATGGCTTCAGACGCCACTGGTTTGTTCATCGATGTCGACAGGGTGTCGGAGATCGACGTGGTTTGTTCATTGACACGAGATAAGTGCCAAAGCAAGGGTCTTTTTATTCATGGCACCAGACGAAAGGTCCGGCCCACTTGTTTTATGCATTGGTGGGACTTAAAATATTTTGATCTCCGGCGGGACTTGACGAGTCGACATCCCTCTGAGGCTTCGATGATGATTTTTTTCTTCTCTTCTTTTTTTGTTTTTTTCTCTTTTTTTTCTTCCTTTTTCTTCTTCTCTTTTTCTTCTTCTCTTCTTCTCTTTTTTTTCTTTTTCTTTTCTTCTTCTCTTTCCCTTCTTTTTCTTCTTCTCTTCTTCTTCTTTTTTCTTTCTCCATTTTTTTTGAACAACTTTGGATAGCTGCCGGCGTGGATGCCGATAGTGAAGAGCTACTGGCTCGGATGCCAATAGTCGGAAGCTGTCGGCCTGGATGCCGGTAATTAGGAAGCTATCAGCTCGAGGTCGATAATTGAAAGCTGTCGGCTCAGGGGCCGATAATTAAAAACTGTCGGCTCAGGGGCTGATAATTGAAAGCTGTCGGCTCAGGGGCCGATAATTGAAAGCTATCGTCTCAGGGGCCGATAATTGAAAGTTGTCGGCTCGGGGCCGATAATTGAAAAGTGAGCCAGGATGGCAGAGAGGAGGGTTTATTCCTTTACCGGTCTGGATGGTGGGTCCAAATTGAAAGGGATTCGTCGCCCAAAGGGACGGGGAGGAGAGTTTGTTGATTCGACAAGGGTGTTCGTCACCCGAAGGGACGGAGAGAAGAGTTTGTTGATTCCGAAAAGGGTACTCATCACCCGAAGGGATGGAGAGAAGAGTTTGTTCATGTAACGACCTGGACGGAAGGTCCAAATCAAAAGGATTGTTCGTGACCCAAAGGGACGGAGAGGTGGTCAAGTCACTGACACGGGCTAGTGTTAGCGTAAGGAAAAGGGGATGATTCCTTACTCGAATGGCAGGCTCGGGCTAGGGTGAAAGGTTGTTTCATTCTTTAATGCGTCGGGGGTACTAGCTGTATGAAGGGTCATTTAATTCCTTGGTTGCACGGAAGGTCCGAACCAGAGTGGAGAGAATTCTTTTTAGTTCTCTAATCGGCCGAAAGATCCGATCTAGAGTGAAAGGAATCTTTGTTCTTTGACTGGACGGAAGGTCCAATCTAGAATGGAAGAAATATTTTGTTCTCTAGCTGGGCAGAAGGTCCGATCTAGAGTGGAGAGAATCTTTTTGCTCTTCAGTTGGACGGCAGGTCCGAGCCAAAGTGAAAGGATCTTTTTGTTCTCTAGCCGGACGGAAGGTCCGATCTAGAGTGGAGAGAATCTTTTTGTTCTGCGGCTGGACGGCAGGTCCGAACCAAAGTGAAAAGATTTATATTCTTTAATGTGCCTGGAGTACCGGCTGTGAAATCCAAACCCAGGAAAGTGGACCGCAAGGGCCGGAATCGGTGTTGCACAAGTAGGCCGTGAAGGCTACAATTGGGGAAGCGGGCTATAGAAGCCGAAGTTGGGAGGTTAGCAGGCCGTAAAGATGGGAAGTAGGCCATGGGGGCCAATGGTTGGGGTACACGAGCTGAAATCGGAAAGGCAGGCTGCAGAAGCCAAAATTTAGTTTATTATTATTATTATTTCCTTTATTCAAGCATGCAGGCATTCATCAGCAAGCATAACATAAGTATAAAGAAGATAGCTCTCTATATAGGGGATAGGATAAGGACATCGCCCATAATTCGTAGACATGGTGCGGGCCAGAAGGCGCAGCTAAGGGGTGATGCACCCGTCAAGAGGATATCGCATGTCTTGCATGCACAGCTTAAATTCACGCAGTTTACCTGAGGCAATTCTCTGCGGTGTGGAGGAGCAAACATGTGAGCAAAAGGCCTTAAACATAGGGATATGCAGGTTTTCTAAGCAACACTGGAGGATCACTCTAGTGCCTACACATAGGTTTCAGGCTCTCGATTTCGGTAGCTTCGCACAACCCCCATATGTTTATTTTTGGTAGCAGATTTCACCGTTCGGCGCGAGTCTCCTCATTTATTTCAGTGGGGATTCCCGGCTACTAGGATTCATCCTTGTCATAATTTTATTACGGATTCCACCATTTGACGCGAGTCTCCTCATGTGTCTCAATGGGGATTCCCGGCTACTAGGCTTCGTTCCTTATTGAAATTCACTTCACCATTTCACGCGAGTCTCCTTATGTGTTTCAATGGGGATTCCCGGCTACTCAGATTCACGTTTCTCTCTTTTTTATATCATTCATTCATTTTTTTTCTGTAAAGTGGGGGTAGATAGCTTTTTTCCCACAATTACCTTTCACGTGAGTGCAAAAATTCAAGCATCCGTAGAGTGCTAAGAAGAAAGTCGGGCAATCCCTATGGTTGAAGACCATTGAACACATTAAATGTGAAGTGTGGGAGTGTTGCCTCGGGTTTATTTTATGAGTTGGGCTTAGCAATTTAGCCATCACTCTTCCCCTTGATGTGTGCACCTGCCATAATTAGGTTACTTTTGAGCGTATGCCGTGACGCACGTGCATCCGGAATCGGGATAGCATTATTATTTAGCAAGGAAACAAGGTCCTAGAAAATTCGAAAGAGGTGTGTTATTCTATATTATAGGCAAGCATGCAAGCAGGGTAGCCAAGCATTCTTCTCTCTTGTTTTTCTTTTTTTACGTAAGAACATACTGTCGTTACGTATAAGTGTAGTGGTAGTAAAAGTATTAGGGGAGCAGACCACGAAGGGTCGAAAGGAAATTGAAGAAGTGGGCTAGAAAAGCCGAGGGGCATTAGGGAAGCAGGCCGTAGAAGCCGGGAGATGCTGGGAAGTAGGCTACAAAGGCCAAAGGTTGGAGGAGCAGGCATCGAGAGCCAAAATTGGGAAGCATGCCACGAAGGCCAAAGGGAAGCAGGCTGCAAGAGCCAAAGTTGGGAAGCAAGCTGCAAGAGCCGAAATTAAGGAAAGCAGGCTACAAGAGTCAAAGATCGGGGAAGCAGGCTACAAAGGCCAAAGGGAAGCAGGCTACGAGAGCTAGAATTGGGAAGCAGGCCACGAAGGCCAAAGGTTGGCAGGCTACGAGAGCCAGAATTGGGAAGCGAGCTGCAAGTGCCGAAGATAAATGTCTCTTTTTTTGTTCTCTGGCCGGTGAAGGATCTGAACCAAAGTGGATGGGTCGATTCTTTAATTCTATGTCCGGGGAAGGATCTGAACCAAAGTGGATGGGTTGATTCTTTAATTCTCTGGCCAGGGAAGGATCCAAACTAGAGTGGGAGGTTGATTCTTTGATTCTCTGGCCGGGGAAGGACCCGAACCAAAGTGAAGGGATTATTTTTTTGATGGGGAAGCTGTTGGCTAGGAGCCGATAGTGGGGTAGCTGTCGGCTCAAGGGCCGATGATTAGAAGCTGTCAGCCAAGAGGCTGATAATGGGATAGCTGTCGACCCAAAGGCCGATAATGGAGTAGCTATCGGCTTGGAGACCGATGGTTGAATAGCTGTCGGCTTGAAGCCCCGATGGCTGAAGGTTTTGTCGGTTTATTGCCCCATCGGCGGAAGGTTTTGTCGGTTTAACGCCTCATCGGCGGAAGGTTTTGTCGGTTTAACGCCCCATCGGCAGAAGGTTTTGGTCGGTTTAACGCCCCATCGGCGGAAGGTTTGGTCGGTTTAACGCCCCATCGGCAGAAGGTTTAGTCGGTTTAACGCCTCGTCGGCGGAAGGTTCTGGTCGGTTTAACGCCCTGTCGGTGGAAGGTTTGGTCGGTTTAACGCCCCGTCGGCGGAAGGTTTAGTCGGTTTAACGCCCCGTGGGAGAAAGGTTTTGTCGGTTTAACGCCCCATCGACGGAAGGTTTTGTCGGTTTAACGCCCCATCGGCGGAAGGTTTGGTCGGTTTAACGCTCCATCGGCGGAAGGTTTTATCGGTTTAACGCCCCGTCGGCGGAAGGTTTTGGTCGGTTTAACGCCCCGTCGGTGGAAGGTTTTGGTCGGTTTAACGCCCCGTCAGCGGAAGGTTTGGTCGGTTTAACGCCCCGTCGGCGGAAGGTTTGGTTGGTCGGTTTAACGCCCCGTCGGCGGAAGGTTTAGTCAGTTTAACGCCCCGTCAGCGGAAGGTTTTTTCGATTTATCGCTCCGTCAGTGGAAGGTTTTGTTGGTTTAGACGAAAGGTCATGGCACCGACCCCATAAGAAGTCTATTTGTTGGACGGCTGGAGGTAGAGGGTGAAAGACCATGTCTATCTCAAGGCTCACTTTCTTTTCTTCTCTCCTTCTTTTATGTGGAGGGGCGAGTGGAAAGACCACGTATGCCTGATGACTATTCTTTTTTTCTCCTTCTTTTATGTAAAGAGGCGGGTTCGAAGACCACGTCTGCCTCATGTGTCTTTTCTTTCTTTTCTTCTCTTCTTCTTTAGTGTGAAGAGGCAGGTTAGAAGACCACGTCTGCCTCATGTCTCCTTTCTTTTTGTTCTACTCTTCCTTTCTCATTGATGCCCTCGGACTGGGGTGTATTTCTCTTAATGTGCCCCCAGGTTGGGGTGTAACTTTTCTTCTGTCTCCCCAAGCGGGTGTGGATCTTTCATGGGTTCTAGGCCCCCCCAAGGCGGGGTACAACTTCTGCTTCTTATGCCCCAGAGCGGGGTATGTCTCTCTTCGGATTCCTCTAAGCCGGGGAGTATCTTTGTTTTTTACGCCCCCATAGTAGGGTAGAGCCTTGGCTTCTTATGCCCCCATAGCAGGGTAGAGCCTTGGCTTCTTATGCCCCCAGGCGGGGTATGTTTCTTCTTCAAATGCCCCTAAGTCAGGGTGCCTCTTCTGCTTCCTATGCCTCCAAAGGGAGGTATCTTTCTCTTCACATGCCCCCGGCATTGGGTGTATCTTTTGCTTCTTATGCCCCTGAAGGGGGAGGGTTGCTTTTTTTCACGTGCCCCCACGAGGGGTGTTTTTTGCTTCTTGTGCACTCAAGGCAAGGTGTGTCTGATGGGGACATCACCTCCCATGCCCACACTCACGGATTGTCTCCTCGTCCCGGAAGCATCCGACATGGTCTAGTCATTTATCTTGAGTCATATGTTGTATTTCCTCATTTTTATTTGAGTCATATCATTGTAATTTTCCTTTTATTTGAGTCATGTACCTAGGTTAATGAGTCATCTACCTAAGTTAAGAGTCATAGGGTTGATTAGTTTGGTTATTGGGCCCAATTCTCTGGGCTAGGCCCAGGGACGCTCCCTACCCCTTGGTTATTTGTCATTGTAGCAAGAGTCAGGGACTTTTTGTAAAATGTGGGTTGCCTATATATAGGACCCCATTTCCCCCTATTTGAAGTTAATGAATGAATGAATGTCAAATTTCCATTTGAGAGTTCAAATTACATAGTTCTAGTGGAGTGAATCCAATAGGGGTGAGAAGCCCTAGGGGAGAGAATCCCCACTCTCTTTCTCTCTCTCTTTCTCTCTCCCTCTCTCTCTACAAGGGGGGCTGCAACCTACCCTCTCTCTCCTCCACCTCACCTGCCACCTCACCCCCAATTCCTTTCCCTAGGTGTATTGGAAACCTCCTCCACCAAATCCCCACCAAATCTTGCTTCTCCCTAGAAGATCCTTGGCCATTCCAACACAATCTTCCCCATTCCAACACAATGTCCTCTCTTCCCCACACAATCTCCCAGCCCCCAAGACCCATTTGAATTTGAAATTCCCTCCATCCCCCAGCCTTAGGTCGCCCCCAGCCCTCTCCATTGGAATAGGCCGCCCCTCCCCTTCCCTCCACTCCCATTCCATCTAGAGCATCCTCCATCCTTCCCTCTCCACCCACCTTGTGAAGAACCAGCAGATCCCTGCGCCCTCCCCCTCTTTATCCACCTCCATCTCAGCCCTAGCAGCCCTCCATACCTTCCCCACATTCCCCTCCCTTCACTCAACCAATCCCCTTCACCATTCACCACCCTTCTCTCCTCTTTCTTGGTCATTGGAAGCTACACCAAAGGAGCAGCTCGCAGCCCTGAAGTGCAGGTGGAGCAGCAGCTTGCAGAGATGACCCCGACCACATCCCAGTGACTCTGAAGGCCCAAGAGGTACCGTTGGAAGCGTCTCTCAGTCGTCTTCGTAACGGTGGTGGTCTCACTGCATTATGAGCTCGTGGCCGTCCTGAGCAGCCGATATTCCCCGACTGCACATCTTCTTCCTGAGCCACAACCTGAAGCTGATCTCAGAAGCTGTCACGACAACTCTCTTGAATATCTGGAGGCGAGGCTTGGCTGGGAGCTTCTTCGACAAGTCTACTTCCTGAATCAAGAAGCGGAGGTCTGTTTGGCACCCGGAGTTAAGAGTTCTCATTTTCTTCCCCCTAGTGTGCGGCTCTGCTTCCTATCAGTCTGCTCCAACCCCCCCTCACTGTTAGAGATCTACCAGTCTATTCCGACATGGGCTGGCATCCCCATGACCCACATTTTTAAGAGGACTCGACAACGAATCCATCTATACCAGCGATGCTCAAATTGGAGTTCGGGAACGTCTGTGGTGTTCTCTTCTTCCTGCTGTTGTGGTGCTCTTGCTGCCGGAGACAGAGCTGAAAGGCCCTGTTTTCAGTCCTGTCTCGACCAGCACCAGCGACCAAAGAAATCAAAAAAATTCAGGCGTCATCTTGACCCAGCTACGAAGAACTTCCAACTGGTTTTGTCATCAACAAAAATCTGGAGTGGCCGCAGCGTCAAGATATCCAACTGTCTGTCCTGAAGCTCAGGAAGCGGACAGAACCGGCATGGACTTCCTTTCTAGCTTCTAACTCGTTTTCCCCCCCTCCCCGCCTGGCCGGCTTACAGCCCCTCCCTGTGGGAGGTAGTGTTTAGTTGTATTCATTGCTTCCCTTCCCCAAGGTCCCCCCCTTGCATGGGGTTTAGTGTTGTAAGATCATAAACAGGTCAAGCTACTCCGGCGCGGCGTGTGGGGAACCCACGCTTCCCCGCTCGCCCACGTCTCCAAGCGGGACCGATTTCTTCAAACCGGTCGAGTAAGTGCTCCAGCCTTAGCTCTCTTTAGTACTTGTTCTTTCAATATTACCTTATAAACTCCACTGGTCCGTGAGAGTGAGCGCCCGATCCTCAAGCCCCATTGCTTCGAGTGACCATCGTGGGAGAGAGTGTGCAACCCGTGCCCTTGGCACGACGTCGGCTCCATTGAGTTGGGCTGCCTTACCCTTGGGGAATAACCTTGGCCTTGCTGGCCCTCTACCAGCAAGGGCCCAGCCCTCACATCCTCCACTTGGCATTGGCAAGTAACCCGGGACTGGGGTGAGCGTCGGGTGAGTAGTCGTCAATATCGGTCCGTTTTGATTGTGAATTGTGCTTGCTTTCTTAAGTCCAAAGGTGTGTCACATCAATTGGTATTAGAGCCAGGTTCTAGACTTGTCTCTACTAAGTCTTGTCCTAGGGCCATTGCATTTATCCCCCCGTTCATCATGGCCATTTCCTACTTAGCCTACTCGCCACCCATGGACTTCATTCTAGACAAAGATATTACCTTTGACGGATCTCGTTCTAGTGATTACCTTAGGTGGGACGCTACCATAGAAAGATACTTTGAAAAGACTTGGGTATGTGGACCCACGAGAGTTCGCAAGGCCAAGGGACGACTTTGGGGTCAAGCCAAGAGTAAGTGGGAGCACATAGAGGGCTTAAGGAGGGTTGAAAGACAAGAACCTATTCACTCATGGGAAGAGATGAAGGTAGAACTTAGGAAGATCTACATCCCCAAATATTCTCACCCCTCCTACTCAAACACCCCAAGCCCGAGGAGCACTACCACTCCTCCATCCCCACCCGGCCAACTTGAGACCACCCTTAGGCCTCCACCCCCACAACTCTCAACAAATTCCCTCTCAACCATCATCACTACACTTCGCCACCAAATCCTCTCCCTTAAGACCCAAATGATCCAAGCATCCACCTCCCCACCCAACCCCATGAGGGTCCCCACACCCCAACCAAAACCCCCTTGTACAACCCTCACTATCCAAACCCCCTTGGTCCCCACCACTACCCATCCATCTTCCCCTATAAGGGACACTCCTCCCAGGACCGACCAACCCAAGCCACCCCAACCAACCCATCTCCCACTCCCTCCCCCAAAACTCCCATGTCCTAGGCCTCCACTACTTCCCCTCCCTATCCCAAACCAAGTTTCCCTTTACCCTCCACCCCGGGTGCACCATACACCAACCATCACCACCCCACCCCCAAAAGACCCTCTCACCTCCTTGGAGGAGGAACCCATACCCGACCCCATAGTTGTGAACACTCTCGACCCTATCCCCACCACGGAGACCACCCATATCCAAGTGGAAGAAGAAACCTCACATGGTGGCCTTCACCTTACACCACCCTCTCTAGTTGGGGCCGAGCTTATCATAGAAGAACCTCTTATTAGTTGGCTAAAGGAGAGCCCAATAAGAGAGATCACGACCCATGATTTCCCTCCCATGGATCAAAACCTTCCCATAGTGCCCTTCTTCTCCTATCACACCACTATCCAATCATCTTACCAAGTGAAAACCTTAGGGGATCTTCTTAAACGCTTAGCTTGGCAAATGGAGCTTACGAGCATGTTGACCACAATGGACAACCAACAGCGGAGTCTTGACCTCCTACACCTATGTGTCGGGTCCATCACCTCGGTATACACCATTAGTTGCTACACTAGTGACCTCCTTCTATTCCTCCCCACACCCGATGAGCCCAACCTTCTCCTCAATATTGAGCTTCTTATATCGGGTAGAAAGCCAAACCCTCCCCTCATGGCCGACCCACCCACCAAGAACTTCGGCCTAATTGTTTCATTAGAGGAGGATGACCCACCACCATTTGAGGATCTTGAGGACATAAGGCCCCTCCCCCTTGGTAAACCTTTTCATGATCCCTTTGATCCCTTCCAATGGGAACCGTGGAACCCATGTGACACAACCACCTTACCCACCGAGCCTTTCCTACCCTCACCCACCATGTTGGGCCAAGCTCACCTCATCCATAACCCATGTAACACCAAAGGAGCTATGACCTTAGGCAACACCCACCTAGAGATCAAGGAAATGCCCCACCTCATATCCACCTTCCTAGATCCCTTCGACCCTTTCACATAGAAGTTCAAAGGTCATCCCACATCTATGCATATGGAAGTCACCTTTGGGATAAGCATACATGTGTATAGGCTTACCACACAACTTGGCATGAACACTATGTTGGGTCCATTCATTCACATCACCCACATGTCAAGTAGGAAACAAGAGTGGTCCATATTTGGGTGTAATGGTCCTCCTTCATTCATTATGGGTCGTAGGCATGATAAGAGTATTCATGGATGCCCGGGTCCCCCAGCAATCGTCACCCCCATACATGACTAGATCACGTATGGATGCCCCGGTCCTCCCCGTTCCATCAAAGTCTTCTTACCGTCAAAACATGATTGGTCTACTTTTGGTTGCCTAGGTCCACCCATCACCCCTAAAATGTCCACCTTCACAAAATTGCATGAAAACCTTCGCAAGCACATCAGCAAGGAAAATGAGATTTATAAAAGGCAGGCTGAGTCCCCTCGGTGTCACCAAGAATTCCACGTGGGTGACTTTGTGATGGTGAGGTCGGAGAGGCTCTCCCCGGGAGCCATCTCCAAATTGAGGCCTCGTGGGGCTAGTCCCTTCCAGGTTCTGAGGTGCATTGGCACTAATGCCTATGAGTTAGATCTTCCTGAGGAGTACGGAGTGAGCCCCACATTCAACATGGCCAACCTCGTGCCATATAAGGGTCCCACGGTGGTACCTAGTGAGGATATTGAGCCCACTCCCCTCTTTGAGAGAGAACCCACCCATGAGAAGAGTCCACTAGCCAGGAGTGCCCAGCGTGAGCGAATTGAGCGAATATTGGATGAACAGGTCACTGCCACCAGGAGCAAGGTGTATGAGCGCTATCTCGTCCAGTGGATGGATCGGTCTCCTTCCGAAGACTTGTGGGCGGTACCACTTCTACACCCTCTGAGGAGGGAGGGCTCTTACTCGACGGAGTCGAGTTCTCCACACCCCGGGAGTATGATGGGGACATCATCTCCCATGCCCACACTCACGGATCGTCTCCTCACCCCGGAAGCATCCGACATGGTCTAGTCATTTATCTTGAGTCATATGTTGTATTTTCTCATTTTTATTTGAGTCATATCATTGTAATTTTTCTTTTATTCGAGTCATGTACCTAGGTTAATGAGTCATCTACCTAAGTTAAGTGTCATAGGGTTGATTAGTTTGGTTATTGGGCCCAATTCTATGGGCTAGGCGCAGGGGCGCTCCCTACCCCTTGGTTATTTGTCATTGTAGCAAGAGTTAGGGACTTTTTGTAAAATGTGGGTTGCCTATATATAGGACCCCATTTCCCACCATTTGAAGTTAATGAATGAATGAATGCCAAATTTTCATTTGAGAGTTCAAATTACATAGTTCTAGTGGAGTGAATCCAATAGGGGTGAGAAGCCCTAGGGGAGAGAAACCCCACTCTCTTTCTCTCTCTCTTGCTCTCTCCCTCTCCCTCTACAAGGGGGGCTGCGACCTACCCTATCTCTCCTCCACCTCACCTGCCACCTCACCCCCCATTCCCGTCCCTAGGTGTATTGGAAACCCCCTCCACCAAATCCCCACCAAATCTTGCTTCTCCCTAGAAGATCCTTGGCCATTCCAACACAATCTTCCCCATTCCAACACAATCTCCTCTCTTCCCCACACAATCTACCAGCCCCCAAGACCCATTTGAATTTTAAATTCCCTCCATCCCCCAGCCTTAGGTCACCCCCAGCCCTCTCCATTGGAATAGGCCGTCCCTCCCCTTCCCTCCACTCCCATTCCATCTAGAGCATCCTCCATCCTCCTCCATCCTTCCCTCTCCATCCACCTTGTGAAGAACCAACAGATCCTTGTGCCCTCCCCCTCTTTATCCACCTCCATCTCAACCCTAGCAGCCATCCATACCTTCCCCACATTCCCCTCCCGTCACTCAACCAATCCCCTACACCATTCACCACCCTTCTCTCCTCTTTCTTGGTCATTGGAAGCTACACCAAAGGAGCAGCTCGCAGCCCTGAAGTGCAGGTGGAGCAGCAGCTTGCAGAGATGACCCCGACCACACCCCAGTGAATCTGAAGGCCCAAGAGGTACCGCTGGAAGCTTCTCCTAGTCGTCCTCATAACGGTGGTGGTCTCATTGCATTATGAGCTCGTGGCCATCTTGAGAAGCCGATCTACCCCGACTGCGCATCTTCTTCCTGAGCCACAACCTGAAGCTGATCTCAGAAGCTGTCACGACAACTCTCTTGAATATCTAGAGGTGAGGCTTTTTCGAGAGCTTCTTCGACAAGTCTACTTCCTGAATCAAGAAGCGGAGCTCTGTTTGGCACCCGGAGTTAAGAGTTCTCATTTTCTTCCCTATGGTGCGCGGCTCTGCTTCCTATCAGTCTGCTCCGACCCCCCCTCACTGTTAGAGATCTACCGGTCTACTCCGACATCGGCTGGCATCCATGTGACCCACATTTTTAAGAGGACTCGACAACGAATCCATCGGTACCAGCCACGCTCAAATTAGAGTTTCGAAACGTCCGTGGTGTTCTCTTCTTTCTGCTGCTGTTGTGCTCTTGCTGCCGGAGATAGAGCTCAAAGGCCCTATTTGTAGTCCTGCCTCGACCAGCACCGGTGACCAAAGAAATCAACAAAATTCAGGCGTCATCCTGACCCAGCTATGAAGAACTTCCAAATGGTTTCGTTATCAACAAAAATCTGGAGTGGCCACAGCGTCAAGATATCCAAATGTCTATCCTGAAGCTCAAGAAACAGACAGAACCGACATCGGCTTCCTTTCTAGCTTCTAACTCGTTTTCCCCCCTCTGATGTGACACCACCTTGGGGTGATAATCACATGATCAAATGACCCTTGGACCTAGCAAGCAACCAACGCACGAACCGGTGACTTTACTCGGGCGGACTCACCCGCTAAGCGCACTCTTGTGCCCGTAGGCAAACCGGTGATAGTGGTGAGGATCCGGGACGGGCCCTTGCTGCTCCGGGGGTTGGCTAGCTTTGGATTGGACCTCTCAAGGGTCCTAGGATGCCCACTCTCGTAGGCGGTCAGCTCATCGAGGGCGTGGGTGTTAATGGCTCTCTCGCAACTCACCCGCGGTAGTCACTCAGTCATAAGCAAATTCGGGTTCGGGCACTCTACTTACCACCGACGGCACTAAGATGCAATACTAATTAAGCAAAGGAATTTAAGCAAAGAGGAGTGTGCAGTGGCTCACCTGATCGGTGTGAAGACACCGATCCCGGCCGGAGACGAGGGCGAGCGAGGAAGCGTGGGCTTACCCGCACGCCGCGCCGGAGAAGCTTCGGCCTGAAATTTTAAATGACATGCACTACACCCGATGCAAGGGGGGATCTTGGGGAAGGGAAACCAAAAAATACATCTAATTACTACCTCCACACAGGGAGGGGCCTTCAGCCGGCCAAGCGGGGAGGGGAGAAAGTGATGAAAACACAAGAGAAGGAGCCAATGCCGAATCTGCCCGCTCTCTGCGATAGGGGACAGACAGCGAGAATTGAAGACGCAGATCTTGATCTAGAATTTTGCTGATGACGGGACTGGTGGGAAACTCTTCGTATCTGGAACGGTAATGGCCCAGAATTTTTTTGATTTCTTCTGGTGCCGAGGATGGTCTGGGTAGAGGCTCGAACAGAGTGGCAGCTTCTCAGACTGACAGCCTCAGGTTTCCAACAGCAGGAAGAAGAGGATGCCCCGACCGCTCCCGAACTCAGAATCAAGTTCCGTCAAAGCCGTTGGAACCGTGGACAAGCCCTCTTCATAGGAGAACTTGCGGGGAATCCAAACAATGCCGGAGAAGACCAATGGACTCTGAACAGTGGTGATAGGTCGGTGAAGACTGTGGGGAAGCAGAACTATGTACCCGGGGAAGAAAGTTGGTAACTCTTGAACACGGAGGCCGATTGGAATTCCGCTTCTTGATTCTGAAAGTAGAGAGGACGAGGAAGAACTTGACAGAAGAACTCTTGGCCTGATTCTTCAGAGGTTTGTCGTGGTGAAGCTTCTACTCCGGATCAGGTACTCCGCAGGGGCAGCTCTGCGCAGTTGTGGGAGAACGAACCTCCCAGGCGGCACTGACCTCGGATGGGGATGAGACCACCACCGTTGCGAAGAAGACAGGAAGACGCTTCTGTGGATAGCTCTTTGGTTTTCAAACTCATTTGGAGGAAGCCGTGGTTGCTTCTGCAAGATGGTGATCTTCTGCAGGTTCGCAGCTGCTAGCACGTTCGCCGGTGTAGATCCCGAATGGCCACGAACGGAGATGAAGAAGGAGGAAATGGTGAAGGGGACTTGATGACTGGTGGGAGGAGAGTGTGAGGGAGGTGTTGGGGGAGGTTAGAGGTGATTTGGAAGGGCTGGGAAGAAGGAGGGCGCAGGGGGGCTGCTGGTTCTAGCAATGGGGAATGAGGAGGGAGGGGAAGTGAATGATGGTTGATACCCTAGGTGGAATTGATGTGACACACCTAAGGATGATAATGCTCTGATACCAATTTGATGTGACACGGCCCCTCGGATCTAGATTTTCAAGCAATCGAACCGAACGACGGACCCACTCAAGCGGCTTCACCCGCGTCGCGCACACCCGGGTCCGTAGGTGGACTGGCGATAGTGGTGAGGGTCCGAGGATGGACCTCGCCTTTCCAAGGATTTGACTACCTTGGGCTGAACCCCTAAGGGCCTGGGATGCCCAAATCCGTGGGCGGCTAGCACGCCAAGTGCGTGGGATGTAGTGGCTCTCTCACAACTCGCTCCGCGGCGGACACTCGATTTGATTGATTTTGGATCGAGCGCTCCCTCGCCACCGACAGAACTAAGAAGCAATACTAGTTAAGCAAGAAGTGCTAACCAAGAGGAGTGCAACCAGGAGCTCACCTGATCGGCATGAAGACGCCGATCCCGGCCGGAGACTAGGGCGAGCGGGGAAGCGTGGGCTACCCGTACGCCGCACCGATGAAGCTTCGGCCGATGACCTGCTAATACATGCACTACTCCTCATGCAGGAGGGGGAACTTGGGGTGGGGAGAGTAGGGTACAAGCAAACACTACCTCCATACAGGGAGGGGCGCTAAGCCGGCCAGGCGGGGAGGGGAGATTAGCTTGGATCGCACCGATGGAGCACCTTGCCGATTCTGTCCCGGTCTGGAACAGCAGAACAGGGGGTCGGAGTGGTCGCTGCTGTGCACTCCTCCGAACTCAGAATTCGACGAGACTGGCTCCAAAACGTCACTGACAGACCCAGGTATGTCTGTGAATTTTTGTGGGCGCTTCCGAAGTCGACACCGGCCGGGACGGGCTCTGGAACAGGGTCCCTGCGATCAGATTCGTACTGCTCCCTGGGTGTAGCAGCAGATGGATGAAGTCACCACGGCAGCTCCCGAAGTCCAAACGTGGCAGGACCAAGTCAAGGACGACCGTGGACAAGTCTTCTACGAGCAGCAACCAAGATGGGCACCAGACGACGTCGGGGTGGTGAGGAGAGGTCCGTTGAGTGAGGGGGGGTCAGGACAAGACCCTGATGGCTTGTTCTGCGCACCTGGGAGAGAAAAATTGGAAACTGCTCTTCCTGATGCCAAACGGGATGCCGCTTGTGGGTGATGGTATATGCCTTGTAGTAGCAGCTCTCGGCCAAGTGGCGCCTTCAGAAGTTGAGGGGTGTGGCCGTAGTAGCTTCTGCACTGCAGCTCTGGTCCAGGTTCTGATCCTGGTTGTGCAGTCGGACGAGAATGGGCACCACGATCTGTAGAGAAGTCGGAACAAGACGATTCCACCACGCCTGCGAAGAAGACTGGAAGACCTTTCCGGCGATATATGGTGCACCTCCAGATGATGTCGGACAGCACCAGGGCAATCTCTGCAAGTGGAGCTTCTTCTGCTGCCTGCGAACTGGATAGAGTAGGTTGGTGAATGAAGTTGATAGTGGTGGGGGGGGTGAAGGGGATGCAATGGGGAGAGGGCTAATGGCTGTGGGGCTTGGATGGAGGTGGATAGAGGTGGTGGAGAGGCTGGAGAAGGGGGCTGGGTCGCAGCTAGCAGGTGGAGGGGGAGGGGGTTGCGACCAAGGTTGGAGGGTGAGAGAGAGAGGGGGGCGCAAGTGGCTTGGAGGGAGAGGGAAATTTGAACTGAGTTTAATGTGGGGTTGGTTAATGTGGCCTTGGGAAGGGGAAGAGTTGCCTTGGGGAAGGGAAAGGTTACTTGGGAGAGGGGATTCTCTCTTGGGAAAATGAAGGGTTGTATGGGGAAGGGGAAAGGTTGCTTGGGAGGAGGGAGAGGTGCATAGGAGAAGGGGATTCCACCTAGGGGTTGGAGGGGAATTAAATGGGAGGTATGGGGAAGGGGGAGGGGTCTTAATTAGGGGTGAATAGGGAGGAGAGAGAGTGAATTTCGAAATTTAGAGAGAGGAGGAGAGAGAATGGGGTTCGCCCCCATTAGAGAGAGAGAGAGAAATAGAGAGAGAGCTAGAGAGGTAGAGTGTGAGAGAGAGAGAGAGAGAGAGCACAGAGGTTTCAATATTCAACTCAAAATTTTCATTCAACAATTCATTAGCTTACAAATGAGGGATTGGGGTCCTATTTATAGGGACCCCACAATTTAACTTAAGTCCCTGACTTTTGGACTACTAACACTAAACCAAGGGGAAGGGGGCGCCCCTGGGCCTAGCCCATATAATTGGGCCCAATAACACATATAATGACATAAGACTTAGGTAAATAGCTACCTAACCTTGGTATTGGACTCAAATAAAAGGAAAAGTACATGATAAGAAAATGAAAATTACATCATATGACTCGAAATAAAGTGCTGAACAAGATGTAGCATAGGTGGCGAGCATTGGGATCCTCGATCAAATGAAATTGCTAGTTATGTCCTCATCATACCCCCGGGGTGCGGAAAACTCGACTCTATCGAGTATGGGCCCACCAGGGAAGTGGTCCTCTCAAGAAGCTCAGAGTGAGCCTCAACCTCCAAACTCAACCCTTCGTCCACAACCAGGGGACGATCCTTCATCCTCTTGAGGTGGCTCAGGCGCACCCTCTTGCTGGCGATGGAACCATGCTTGCCTAGTACTGCCTCCGTGTGCACACGTCGGACTCTCAGGCTGATTTTTGGTGGCTCTCCGAGGGTGTCTTTCTCAAAGGAAGATAAAGGCTCGAGGCACTCACTAGGATCCGCCGCGGTGCCCATATAGGGTGCCGGATCCGCCACGTGAAAAATGGGGTAAATCCCAAAACCCATTAGTAAGTCCAACCCGTTAGCCGGGTTGCCAAAGTCACTCGAAACTTGGGAAGGTCCAAGTCCTCGTGCCCTCGAATTGGAGGTGACCCTAGGGTAGAGCCACTCCAATGTCATCATCACCAGATTGCCTACTTGGAATTCCAAGTGGTGCTCGCGAGCTCTTGCCCGCTCTTTGTGAACCTCACCGCTCGTCAAGAATTACTTGCGTGTATGCTCATGCCATGCATCATGATGCGGTGAGTGGGTGTGACGGAGGATAGCATGCAAAGGTGGACCGGGGCAACCGTACATGGACCTATCATGCATAGATGTGATGAAGACTTTCATGGACTCAGGGGGGCCGGGGCAACCATAGGTGGATCTAGCTTGCTTAGGTTTCCTATCAAGGTGGGTGAAGACTGGGGGTCCGGGGCATCCAAACGTGGCCCTATCATGCATAGGTTCTCTACGGAAGGTTGGAGGACCGGGGCATCCACATGTGGTCCTAAAATGCATGTGTCTCCTAACAATGTTGACTTCTATAGGGGGTCCAGGACACCCAAATGTGATCCTACCATGCCACTCTACCCAAACGTTGAGTCTTATCTTCCAAAGCGTAGGTGTTGACAAGGAGGGGTTTGGTTCAACTTTGGCGCAATGGTCTCGGCAAGGGGCGAGGCTTAGGAATTCTTTGGAGAAATGGGATAAGGATGGCAGGTTTGGGGGTTCCCATGCGGAGGGATCAAATGGGTCAAGTATGGTTAGGCCCTTGGTGAAGGGGGTGTTTTCAATCCCATGGATCAAGAAAGTCCATTCCATAGATTCCCTAATGTAGGTTGGGACCTCGTCAACGGGAAAATTGAAGGGTGTGAGTGGTGGGTGTTGCTCGCCCCAAGGGATCAGTTTGAGGCCTACTAGGCATGTAGTGGTGTGGGAGCAATGGGCCTGGTTGCGTATAATGAAATGGCCCTTGGGATTGGATGAGGGGTGGGCAATGGTGAAGGAGGGAAAGTGGCCAGGTTGGCATTGGGGCCTCCAAGGGAATAGGCCACAAGGATGTAGGTGGGCTTGGCTTGTGGGGAAGGATGCTTCTTCTATTTCTAGACTTATAGTATTCCAAGTCACACACTGCCTAGTGCGGACTGTGCACTCGTTACCTAGTGGGACAATCACCAAGGTTGACTCCCTAGATGGGGTGCCCTTTTCTTGAGGGAAGTGGGGGTCATAGGGTTGGTTTTGGCAAAATTCTTCGGGTTCGGGCAGGATCAATAATAGCTTGCTTGTGCAAGGACCCTTAGTGTAAATGGAGGTGATGGATCCAATAGAGGTGTGTGAGAAACTAAGGTATCCAATGTTGCTTTCCCCTAAGGCCAGCAGGTTTGTCACCTCTATTTGCCGTAGTACTCCCTTAATCAAGTCCCTCAGGGTCCCTACAAGGTAGAATGAATGGTAGGTTGTGTGGAGGTGTGGGGTGGGCACGATTGGGTTGTGGTTATCCATGGAGGGGCGTGTGACGCAGAGGAGGAGGTTTTGCTTTAGCCACTCTATGAGGGGTTCCCCTAAAATTACAATTCTCATGGAGGGATGGGTGGGGGGACTTGGTTGGTCATCTTGTAACTCTCGGGGTGGTGAACATGGGTGGTCTTGGGTTGGGTTTGGTCGGGGAAGTTCTTGGGTTGGAGTTGGGGTCGGGGGTGGAAGATCTGTTGGTTGAAGAGGTTTGGATTGGGGTGCGTAGATCTTTCTAAGATTGACCCTCATTTCATCCCAAGATTCAATGGGTGCTTCCCCTTTGGCTTCTCTCAATCCTACAATGTTCTCCCATTCCTTCCTAGCTTGGCGCCAGAGCAAAGTCTTGGCATAGTTGACTTTCATAGGCCCTGATAGAGTAAACCTCCCAAAGTGTCGATCTATGGAGTCCTCCCACTCTATATATATACTAGGGCGAGTTCCATCAAACACAAAGGCTTCTAATGGGCCTAAGAGTGGCGAATATGCCAAGTATGAGGTAGTCATGATAGAGGACAAGTGTGATGCATGCAATGGCCCTAGGACAAGACTTAGTAGAGACAAGTCTAGAACTTGCTCTGATACCAATTTGATGTGACACACCTAAGGATGATAATGCTCTGATACCAATTTGATGTGACACACCTAAGGATGATAATGCTCTGATACCAATTTGATGTGACACGACCCCTCGGACCTAGATTTGCAAGCAATCAAACCGAACGGCGGACCCACTCAAGCGGCTTCACCCACGTCGCGCACACCCGGGTCCGTAGGTGGACCGGCGATAGTGGTGAGGGTACGAGGATGGACCTCGCCTTTCCAAGGATTTGACTAGCTTGGGCTGAACCCCTAAGGGCCTGGGATGCCCAAATCCGTGGGCGGCCAGCACGCCAAGGGCGTGGGATGTAGTGGCTCTCTCACAACTCGCTCCGCGGCGGACACTCGATTTGATTGATTTTGGATCGAGCACTCCCTCGCCACCGACGGAACTAAGAAGCAATACTAGTTAAGCAAGAAGTGCTAACCAAGAGGAGTGCAACCAGGAGCTCACCTGATCGGCATGAAGACGCCGATCCCGGCCGGAGACGAGGGCGAGCGGGGAAGCGTGGGCTACCCGCACGCCGCACCGATGAAGCTTCGGCCGATGACCTGCTAATACATGCACTACTCCTCACGCAGGAGGGGGAACTTGGGGTGGGGAGAGTAGGGTACAAGCAAACACTACCTCCACGCAGGGAGGGGCGCTAAGCCGGCCAGGCGGGGAGGGGAGATTAGCTTGGATCGCGCCGATGGAGCACCTTGCCGATTCTGTCCCGGTCTGGAACAGCAGAATAGGGGGTCGGAGTGGTCGCTCCTGTGCACTCCTCCGAACTCATAATTCAACGAGACTGGTTCCAAAACGTCACTGACAGACCCAGTTACGTCTGTGAATTTTTTTGGGCACTTCCGAAGTCGACACTGGCCGGGACGGGCTCTGGAACAGGGTCCCTGCGATCAGATTCGGACTGCTCCCTGGGTGTAGCAGCAGATAGATGAAGTCACCACGGCAGATCCCGAAGTCCAAAGGTGGCAGGACCAAGTCGAGGACGACCGTGGACGAGTCTTCTACGAGCAGCAACCAAGATGGGCACCAGACAACGTCGGGGTGGTGAGGAGAGGTCCGTTGAGTGAGGGGGGGTCAGGACAAGACCCTGATGGCCTGTTCTGCGCACCTGGGAGAGAAAAATTGGAAACTGCTCTTCCTGATGCCGAACGGGATGCCGCTTGTGGGTGATGGTAGATGCCTTGTAGTAGCAGCTCTCGGCCAAGTGGCGCCTTCAGAAGTTGAGGGGTGTGGCCGTAGTAGCTTCTGTACTGTAGCTCTGGTCCAGGTTCTGGTCCCGGTTGCGCTGTCGGACGAGAATGGGCACCACGATCTGTAGGGAAGTCGGAACAAGACGATTCCACCACGCCTGCGAAGAAGACTGGAATACCTTTCCGGCGATATATAGTGCACCTCTAGATGATGTCGGACAGCACCAGGGCAATCTCTGCAAGTGGAGCTTCTTCTGCTGCCTGCAAACTGGATAGAGTAGGTTGGTGAATGAAGTTGATAGTGGTGGGAGGGGTGAAGGGGCTGCAATGGGGAGAGGGCTAATGGCTGTGGGGCTTGGATGGAGGTGGATAGAGGTGGTGGAGAGGCTGGAGAAGAGGGCTGGGTCGCAGCTAGCAGGTGGAGGGGGAGGGGGTTGCGACCAAGGTTGGAGGGTGAGAGAGAGAGGGGGGCGCAAGTGGCTTGGAGGGAGAGGGAAATTTGAACTGAGTTTAATGTGGGGTTGGTTAATGTGGCCTTGGGAAGGGGAGGCGTTACCTTGGGGAAGGGAAAGGTTACTTGGGAGAGGGGATTCTCTCTTGGGAAAATGAAGGGTTGTATGGGGAAGGGGAAAGGTTGCTTGGGAGGAGGGAGAGGTGCCTAGGAGAAGGGGATTCCACCTAGGGGTTGGAGGGGAATTAAATGGGAGGTATGGGGAAGGGGGAGGGGTCTTAATTAGGGGTGAATAGGGAGGAGAGAGAGTGAATTTCGAAATTTAGAGAGAGGAGGAGAGAGAATGGGGTTCGCCCCCTTTAGAGAGAGAGAGAGAAATAGAGAGAGAGCTAGAGAGGTAGAGTGAGAGAGAGAGAGAGAGAGCACAGAGGTTTCAATATTCAACTCAAAATTTTCATTCAAAAATTCATTAGCTTACAAATGGGGGATTGGGGTCCTATTTATAGGGATCCCACAATTTAACTTAAGTCCCTGACTTTTGGACTACTAACACTAAACCAAGGGGAAGGGGGGGCCTCTTGGCCTAGCCCATATAATTGGGCCCAATAACACATATAATGACATAAGACTTAGGTAAATAGCTACCTAACCTAGGTATTGGACTCAAATAAAAGGAAAAGTACATGATAAGAAAATAAAAATTACATCATATGACTCGAAATAAAGTGCTGAACAAGATGTAGCATAGGTGGCGAGCATTGGGATCCTCGATCAAATGAAATTGCTGGTTATGTCCTCATCAGGAATGGAGATGGAGGAGGTAAGAGAGAGGGGGAGGGCGACCCTAACCAAAGGAGGAGAAGGTTTTGGGCGACCTAGGTTGTGGAGGGAGGGGTATTTTGAATTTCAAATGGTCTAGGAGGTGAAGGGTTGCTTGGGAGAGAGGGAAGGGTGCATGGGAAATAGATGGGGTGGTTGGAGGGTGGGGTGGGGATTGGGGGTCTCTCCTTGGGACTAGGGGGGAAGTAATGATAGCTTGGGGAAGTGGAGGGGCTTTAATGAGGTAGGTGGGAGGGTGATGTGGTTGGGAGGGGAGGAGAGAGAGAAGGGGGGCGAATTCCCCTTGGAGGGAAGGAGGGAGAGAGAGAGAAGAGAGAGGGGGGTGGAAAGGAGAGGGCTTCTCACCACTCTATGTGGACACTAGAAAACTTAAATTTCATTGATTGATTGACTCATTGATTGATTACAAATGGGGGAAATGGGGTCCTATATATAGGCAACCCACATTTTCATAAAAGACCCTGACATTTAACACACTAACAAATAACCTAAGGAGGGGGGGGCCCATGGGCCTAGCCCAAAGAAATAGGCCCAATAGCAAACTCATTAGCCTAATGAGACTCAAACTTAGGGAAATGACCTAGGTACAAGACTCAAATAAAAGAAAAATTACATGATTATGACTCAAAGAAAATATGAAAATTACATGACTCGACTTAGAGAAATATGACGGACACAATGGAGCTATGCTAGCAAGCAATTGAAGTTGTAAAAAAATATGAAGGGCGAGAGATGCCCCCATCATACCCCCGGGGTGTGAAGAACTCGACTCTGTCGAGTATGAGTCCTGCCGGGGAAGTGGTCCTCCAATGCAACTCCGAGCAAGCTACAACCTCCAACTCAACCTCGCGTTCGTAACCAGGGGACGGCGCTTCAACTTCTCAAGGTGGCTTGGACACACCCTCTTGTTGATGATAGTACCTTGCTTGCCCAGTATTGCCTCCGTGTGCGCACGTCGGACTCTCAAGCTGTTATGTGGAAGCTCTCCGAGGGTGTCGCTCACAAAGATGGGGGTAGGCTCAAGGTGCTCACTAGGATCTACCGCGGTGCCCTTAGAGGGTGCTAGATCCGTTACATGAAAAGTGAGGTATATCCCAAAATCCCATGAGTAAATCCAACCCGTAAGCCTGGTTGCCAAAGCCACTTGGAACATGGAAGGTCCAAGTCCTCGTGCCCTCGATTTGGAGGTGGCCCTAAGGTAGAGCCATTCCAAAGCCACCATCGTGAGGTTGCCTTCTTGGAATTCAAAGTGCCACTCGTGAGTTTTTGCCCGCTCATTACGATCCTCACCGCCCATTGCTAGATGCTTGCTTGAATGAGTATGCCTTGAGCTACGGTGCGGTGTGGGTGGAAAGTGTGTGGTATGCAAAGGGGGACCGGGGCAACCAAAAGTGGACCTATCATGTAATGACGCAGTGTAGACTTCGGTCAACCTAGGTGGGCCGGGGCACCCGTAGGTGGCCCTATCATGCAAAGTGGTGGTAAATATCGGGGGACCCGGATATCCGTAGATGCCTTTGACATGTGTATGACCAATGTGAAGTGAGGGAGGGCTGGGGCATCCATAGGTGTCCCTTTCATGTGTGGGTGTGATGACTGCCGGGGGACCCATACATCCGTGAATGCTCCTAACATGTTTAAGACTTATGATGAATGACGGTGGCCCATTACATCCGAATATGGACCACTCATGCTTTCCACTTGACATGTAGGTGATATGAATGAATGGACCCAACATAGTGTTCATGCCAAGTGGTGTGGTAAGCCTAGACACATGCATGTTTTTCCTAAAGGTGACTTTCATGTGTATAGGTGTGGGACAACCCTTTAACTGCCATTGGAAAGGATCGAATGGATCTAAGAAGGTGGTCATCATGGGGTGGGGCACAACCTTATTACCTAGGGATATGTGGCCCAAGGTCATGGTTCCCAAGGTGTAACCCGGATCTAGGATGGGGTGAATTAGGTCTAACATGGTGGGTTGGGATAGGGAATGGTGGGTGGTGGATAAGGTGGTTGGGTCACATGGGGAACTAGACTCCCATAGGAAGGGATCAAAGGGGTCGTGGAAAGGTCTTCCTAGAGGGAGGCACTCTATGTCTTCAAGGTTCCCAAATTGTGAGTCATCCTCCTCCAAGGTAATTGGGCCAAGTTTTCTAGTGGGTTGGACGATCAAAGTATTTGGGATCTCAATGGTAGGGGAGTGGATCGAGATGGGTTCTTCTACTATAGGGAGAAGAAAAAGGAGGTCGCTAGTGTAGCAACCAATGGTATAGACCGAGGTGATTGACCCGATGCATGGGTGTAGGAGGCCAAGGCTCCTAGGTTGTTCGGCCATAGGGGTCAACATGCTAGTGAACTCAATTTGCCATGCTAAGCTTCTAAGAAAATCATCTAAGGTCTCTACTCGATAAGATGCTTGGATTGTGATGTGATAAGAGGAGATGGGCACTATGGGATAGTTTTCCTTCATGGGTGGGAAATCGTGGGCCGTGATCTCTCTTATTGGGCTCTCCTTTAGCCAACTAACAAGGGGTTCCCCTAAGATGAGATTGACTCCAACTAAAGATGGTGATGTAAGGTGAAGACCCTCGTATGTTGTTTCTTCTTCAACTTGGACTTGGGTTTCCTCCATGGTGGAGAGTGGGTTTGGAGTGTTCACCACTATGGGGTGGGGTATGGGTTATTCTTCCAAGGAGGTGAGAGGGGCTTTTGAGGGTGTGGTGATAATTGGGGCATAGTGTATCTGGGGTGGTAGGTAGTGGGAAACTTGGGTTAGGATAGGTAAGGGTAGTAGTGGAGGCTTTGGTGGGAGTTGGATTAGGGTAGGAAGAGGAAGATGGGTGGGTTGAAGGGGTTTGGGTTGATTGGTTTTGGGAGGAGTGTCCCCTTTTGGGGGTGATGGAGAGGTAGTGGTGGGGGTTACCACGGGCCTTGGTGGAGAGTTGGCCATGGGGCCCAATTGGGTATGGGGACCTATGGTTGTGGTGTGGACTTGGAGGTGGGGTGTAAATGTAGTGGTTGGGGTAGGAGAGATGGGAAGTGGTGGGGAATGGGTGATTGGGGTCTTGGATTGATCGGGTGGGGATGATGGAGTTGAAGTGCTCCTTGGACTTTGGTGATTTGAGTAGGAGGGAGAGGGTTGGAGGGTGTAGGTTTTTCTAAGCTCGGTCTCCATCTCATCCCAAGTGCTAATTGGGGCCTCCCTACGGATCTTTCTCAAACCTTCCACAACTAACCAATGAGTTTTAGCTTGTTTGGAGAGGTGTGCCTTGGCTAGCCTCATTCTTCTTCCTTCGTTCAAGGGGCAACTTTTAAAAAATTGGTCCATGGAAATCTCCCAATCTAGGTAAAGGCTTGGGCTGTTGGATCCATCAAAGGTGGGGGTTTTGATTTTCAAGTGTTCTAAAAATATGGTTTCTAGATTTCCCCAAAGGTCACTCTCATTCACTCTTGGTGCACGGCTATTTCCTTCAAGTCGGTCGAGTCGAGACATGATATCTTCAAGCCGATTAGGGACATTAGGTAGGGATTCTATGATCGAGGTGTTGCTACCAACTTTGTTGGCAATGGAACTTCTATGAGGATTTGGGCTTCTTGGGAAAGTTGATGGGGATGGATATGACGGGTATGAAGTGGCCATTCTAGTGGACATGGGAGATGCAACCGAGGACTCTAAATGCATAAACATGCCCTAGGACCAACTTGTGGAGAGACAAGTTGTGAACTTGCTCTGATACCACTTGATGTGACACCACCTTGGGGTGATAATCACATGATCAAATGACCCTTGGACCTAGCAAGCAACCAACGCACGAACCGGTGACTTTACTCGGGCGGACTGACCCGCTAAGCGCACTCTTGTGCCCGTAGGCAAACCGGTGATAGTGGTGAGGGTCCGGGATAGGCCCTTGCTGCTCCGGGGGTTGGCTAGCTTTGGATTGGACCTCTCAAGGGTCCTAGGATGCCCACTCTTGTAGGCGGCCAGCTCACCGAGGGCGTGGGTGTTAATGGCTCTCTCGTAACTCACCCGCGGTAGTCACTCAATCATAAGCAAATTCGGGTTCGGGCGTTCCACTTACCACCGACGGCACTAAGATGCGATACTAATTAAGCAAAGGAATTTAAGCAAAGAGGAGTGTGCAGTGGCTCACCTGAACGGTGTGAAGACACCGATCCCGGCCGGAGACGAGGGCGAGCGAGGAAGCGTGGGCTTACCCGCACGCCGCACCGGAGAAGCTTCGACCTGAAATTTTAAATGACATGCACTACACCCCATGCAAGGGGGGGATATTGGGGAAGGGAAACCAAAGAATACATCCAATTACTACCTCCACACAGGGAGGGGCCTTCAGCCGGCCAAGCGGGGAGGGGAGAAAGTGATGAAAACACAAGAGAAGAAGCCAATGCCGAATCTGCCCGCTCTCTGCGATAGGGGACAGACAGCGAGAATTGAGGACGCAGATCTTGATCTAGAATTTTTCTGATGATGGGACCAGTGGGAAACTCTTCGTATCTGGAACGGGAATGCCCCAGAATTTTGTTGATTTCTTCTGGTGCCGAGGCTGGTCCGGGCAGAGGCTCGAACAGGGTGGCAGCTTCTCGGACTGACAGCCTCAGGTTTCCAACAGTAGGAAGAAGAGGATGCCCCGACCGCTCCCAAACTCAGAATCAAGTGCCGTCAAAGCCGTTGGAACCATGGACAAGCTCTCTTCACAGAAGAACTGGGTGGGAAGCCAAATGATGCCGGAGAAGACCAGTGGACTCTGAACAACAGTGATAGGTCGGTGCAGACTGTGGTGAAGCAGAACTATGTACCCGAGGAAGAAAATTGGTAACTCTTGAACACGGATGCCGATCAGAGTTCTGCTTCTTGATTCTGAAAGTAAACAGGACGAGGAAGAACTTTAAAGAAGAACTCTTGGCCTGATTCTTCCGAGGTTTGTCATGGTGAAGCTTCTACTCTGGATCAGGTACTCCGCAGGGGCAGCTCTGCGCAGTTGTGGGAGAATGGACCTCCCGGGCGGCACGGACCTCGGATGGGGATGAGACCACCGCCGTTGCGAAGAAGATAGGAAGACACTTCCGTGGATAGCTCTTGGGTCTTCAAACTCATCCAGAGGAAGCCGTGGTTGCTGATTCAAGATGGTGATCCTCTGTAGGTTCACAGCTGCTAGCAGGTTCGCCGGTGTAGATCCCGAATGGCCACGAACGGAGATGAAGAAGGAGGAAATGGTGAAGGGGACTTGATGACTGGTGGGAGGGGAGTGTGAGGGAGGTGTTGGGGGAGGTTAGAGGTGATGTGGAAGGGCTGGGAAGAAGGAGGGCGCAGGGGGGCTGCTGGTTCTAGCAATGGGGAATGAGGAGGGAAGGGAAGTGAATGATGGTTGATACCCTAGGTGGAATGGAGATGGAGGAGGTAAGAGAGAGGGGGAGGGCGACCCTAACCAAAGGAGGAGAGGGTTTTGGGCAACCTAGGTTGTGGAGGGAGGGGTATTTTGAATTTCAAATGGTCTAGGAGGTGAAGGGTTGCTTGGGGGAGAGGGAAGGGTGCATGGGAAATAGATGGGGTGGTTGGAGGGTGGGGTGGGGATTGGGGGTCTCTCCTTGGGACTAGGGGGGAAGTAATGATAGCTTGGGGAAGTGGAGGGGCTTTAATGGGGTAGGTGGGAGGGTGATGTGGTTGGGAGGGGAGGAGAGAGAGAAGGGGGGCGAATTCCCCTTGGAGGGAAGGAGGGAGAGAGAGAGAAGAGAGAGGGGGGAGAAAGGAGAGGGCTTCTCACCACTCTATGTGGACACTAGAAAACTCAAATTTCATTGATTGATTGACTCATTGATTGATTACAAATGGGGGAAATGGGGTCCTATATATAGGCAACCCACATTTTCACAAAAGACCCTGACATTTAACACACTAACAAATAACCTATGGAAGGGGGGGGCGCCCATGGGCCTAGCCCAAAGAAATAGGCCCAATAGCAAACTCATTAGCCTAATGAGACTCAAACTTAGGGAAATGACTCATTAACCTAGGTACAAGACTCAAATAAAAGGAAAATTACATGATTATGACTCAAAGAAAATATGAAAATTACATGACTCGACTTAGAGAAATATGACGGACACAATGGAGCTATGCTAGCAAGCAATTGAAGTTGTAAAAAAATATGAAGGGTGAGAGATGCCCCCATCACCCTCCCCGCTTGGCCGGCTTACAGCCCCTCCCAGTGGGAGGTAGTGTTTGGTTGTATTCATTGACTTCCCTTCCACAAGGTCCCCCCCTTGCATGGGGTGTAGTGTTGTAAGATCATAAACAGGCCAAGCTACTCCGGCGCGGCGTGTGGGGAACCCACGCTTCCCCGCTCGCCCACGTCTCTGAGCGGGACCGATTTCTTCAAACCGGTCGAGTAAGTGCTCCAACCTTAGCTCTCTTTAGTACTTGTTCTTTCAATATTAGCTTATAAACTCCGCTGGTCCGTGAGAGTGAGTGCCCGATTCTCAAGCCCCATTGCTTCGAGTGACCATCGTGGGAGAGAGTGTGCAACCCGTGCCCTCGGTACGACGTCGGCTCCATTGAGTTGGGCTGCCTTACCCTTGGGGAATAACCTTGGCCTTACTGGCCCTCTACCAGCAAGGGCCTAGCCCTCACATCCTCCACTTGGCATCGCCAAGTTACCCCGGGACTGGGGTGAGCGTCGGGTGAGTAGTCGCCAATATCGGTCCATTTTGATTGTGAATTGTGCTTGCTTGCTTAAGTCCAAAGGTGTGTCACATCAATGTCTTTTCTTCACGTGCCCCTAGATCAGGGTATAACTCTGTTACTTATCGTGCCCCCGGACCGGCGTAGATTCTTCTGCTTCTTCCACCCCAGAAAGGGGTATATTTCTCTTCGTATTCCCCTAAGCTGGAGTGTAACCTTTGCTTTATGTGCCCCCAAGTCGAGGTGGATTCTCTTCATGTGCCCCCAGGTTGGAGTGTAACTCTATTGCTTCTTATGCCCCTAAATCGGGGTGAAACTCTTTTGCTTCTTACGCCCCCTATGGCAGGGGTACACTTCTTCGTTAAATGCCCCTAAGCCGGGGTATGACTTTTGCTTTGCGTGCCCCCGAGTCGGGTTGGATTCTCTTCATGTGCTCGCAGGCCGGGGTGTATTTTGCTTCTTGTGCACCCCGGGCGGAGTTTGTATCTTTCTTTGTATGTCCCCATGCCGGGGTGTGTTTCTTGCTTCTTATGCCCCCATGGCGGGGTATAGTCTTTGCTTCTTGTGCCCCCATGGCGGGTTAAAGCATTCCCCACAGGGGGCAAGAATTCATTCAGCCATAGTTGCGGCTTATTGGATCTCCTAGCAGCCACTCGAGGGGCCATTTTATGCCGGATAGGGGCAGCAAGAAGGTGGAATGGGCCAGGGCATTGCACCACAGACTTGGACTCTCCTAGAGTCGGGCGGGATTCCGGCCATCTTCTCGTTCTCTTGGTCGGCTATGCTTGCCAATTTTTTTGTCCTTTCTTTTCTTTTCTTCTTCTTCTCTTCTTTCTTTGTGTAATAGGCCAAGGTGGGTGTGTAGGAGAGCGCTCACCCCCTCAGGGAGGGGATGAGTGGTTCGCTCCACCACATCACTCCCACAGTGGTAATCTTTGTTCAGCACGGGTCCAGACGGATATGGCCATACAACCTTCTCTCGTCGATTCTTTCACTTACCCTTTTTGTTTCTTTCTTCTTTTCTTCTTTTCTTCTTTTTTTTGCGGAAAGGGGGTTTGATTTCCCCTCCCTCTCCTCTTTTTCTCTTCTCTCTTTTTTTTCTTTTAGCGGCCTTCATGATTCCTGGAGGCTGCATATGCCTCGGAGTAGCGTCCTCAAGGCCATAAAGATAATTACGCCTAGTTCGGCTTTTCTCCCCATAGGGCTGGCAAAGACAACACCTGTAATTTATCAAAGTAAGCAAACATTGTTTATTAGGAGGCCGTGAGGCCCCGAATCCCGACGAAGAGATGAAGGGTGGTTTAAGTCCCACCGGGCGTGCCAGACTTATGGATGCACTTTTTATTAAGATCTTTTGTTTGTTATTTAAGTCTGTTTATTCGATGGGTTTATTCGTTTATTAGTTATTAAGTGCGTGGGCGTGCCAGTCACCAAGGTGATGATTTATTGTGTGCTCGATCTGACTAATCAGACGATTGTGTAGTTCGTGTCGGGACCAAAACCCGCCGCGCCGTAAAGGTCACGGCGTCATTTACATCGCCTCGGAGAGAGGAACACCCTTGATTAATCGTTGAGAATCAGGGCCTCATGGCCAGGAAACTATATCGAGAGAAACAAGTCGGTAGCGGTCTTGAATCAGTCAGAAAGACTGATGTCTAGGGAAGGAAGCATTCGAAATATGTCGGTCACTTAAGGGACCATTTTGATATTCGGACGAGCGTCCGGCTTCAGAAAATCATGATCGTCAAGGGGAAAACTGGAGCATATGTATGCCGGGGTACAGCAAATTTATTGTTCAAATGGATAGGAGACATTCGGTTGAATCCTGGTTAGAGTGGTCGGGAATCAGCGAGTTTATTGGCCCGGTGCGAGATCGAGTTAGGACCATTCCGGGGGCGCCTCCCGCGGTCCAAACGGGGCTTGCGTGGGCATCGTTAATATTTCCGGTGCCAAAGGGCAGCGGGAGGATGTCCCAAGATCAGATCCCAGAACCAGTATGTGTTCAAAGGGAGCGGACTATAGACCGAGGATATGGGTCAGGCAATGACTATGATCGGGGCGGACCCGAGGTCTAGGCATGGCCCACGGAGGCCTTATTGATATTTCCATGCAAAGGGTCCGGGGATGACGAGAGTCTTCTCGTTCCATTCAGATTTTGTCAGTCACTCATGGACCACTTTATGTTCGGACAAAGGTCCGTGTTTGTAGCGTAAGAGGCTGTGACAAACCGTACAAATATCTACCGTGAGTACGGCAAGTTTAATGCAAGTGTTGGATTAGATCCCGGGATATATGTCGGTCACTAACTGACCATACACTGTTCGGACGAGAGTCCACATTTGAAGCATCGAAGATAATGACAAAGCCGTATGGATGTCTGTTGTGGATACGGCAAGTTTAACGTGGATGCGGGATTGGATCCCGATAGAGGTGGGTCAAGCGGATGAACTATCGGCCCGAGATGGTTTCGGACTATGGCCATAATGGGTTACCCGAGGTCCACGTCCGATGCCATGGGGCGTCATTACTTTTTCTCTTCACACACAGTCCGGGGAAACGAAGGTTCCAAGGTATGAGTGCATGTCGGTCACGGTCGGACCATTTCTTGTTCGGACGGAAGTCCGCGTTTGTTGTGTAAGAGATGGTGACAAACCGTACAAATGTATGCCGTGAGTACGGAAAGTTTAATGCAAGTGCGGGATTAGATCTTGGTAGAAGCGGGTCGAGTTAACGAGCTATTGGCCCGAGATGTGTTCGGATCATGACCATGTCGGGGGTTCCGAGGTCCACGTCCGATACCACAAGGCATCATTGATTTTCTCTTTGCACCCAGTCCGGGGGAGTAAATTGTTAAGTGTGGAGCCCAAACTCGCCAACGTGCGCCCTCGCACGCAGATCAACCTGCGCGGTCAAGTTGCGTGGTTCGACCTGCTTGGTCAGGTCGTGGGGGTAGCACCCCTTGCGGGGGCCTCCGGGGGCGGAGCTCCCGGAACAAAATTTTGATTATGACAGAGGCAGCTTATATTCTTTCATTTCTTTTTATTGATTTAGGTTACTTCATTTGTTTTATTTAATATTTTCAGGCCTTTTCTTTTATTTTGTTAATCACTCTTTCTCTTTTAGGCACACTGGTTGAAGGAAGCCAAGGGGGCCACGCCGGAATAAGAGGGAGTCAAGGGCGCGCCGGTTATGGAGGGAGTCAAGGGCGCGCCGGGTAGAGGCACCCATGGGGGCGCACCGGTTAAAGGGAGGTGCCATAGGGCGCACCGGTTAAGGGGGTCCAAGCCAAGGAGAGAGGGGTGCGCCGGTTAACGGGTAGAGAATGAAAGGGCGCGCCGGGATAACAGGTGTAAGGAGCGCGCCGAAATTGGGATGAAGGAGAGTAGGAGTGCGCCGTATTAAATCCATGCAAGGGGAGAGGGGCGCACTGTGTATGTGGTTTGGAATGGAAATGGGCGCTCCGTTTTAGCGTTCAAAGAAGGAGATGAGGGCTTTTGTGAGAGTGGGGTTAAACCGGCGCGGTGGAACAGTAACCGCGCCGGATTAGCCTCTCTTGAGAGTTTATTGCTTTGACTGTGTGTTTCTTTTCTTTCACCCGAAGCTGATTTTATGATGCGTTTGTTCATTGTTCTTGGTGTTCTTGTATGTTCCTAGCCCCTGGCAAAAATCGGGCAGCACCTCCCCCGGATCGGGACTTTCCAGAGGTAAGCGAAAGTCACTACACGGATTACTCCGGGGTAAACTCTCAAAATGTGGAGCGGCCTCACGGCGGTCCGTTAGCCCAAGTGTGAGTGTGGAACGCTCGAGGGCCAGCCTACGAGAGTGACCACGACTCTCGGGCGATGATCTTCGGAGCGGGGCGAATGTTTACCACAAGGGCAATGAATGTTCATTCGTAGGCGGGTTCCCTTGAGGGACATGCTATGGACAAGCAAGCCTCGAAGGGCCCTGGATGATTAGTGAGGGGAGAAGGGAGGCATAGATCGGAATGGAGAAACACTGAGCTTGCAAACGGGCCCTTTTCTTTTATTCATCCTCACAAACGGGGAAGAAGTTGACACAGGGAGAGTTCACCCTGGGATGGGAGTGGAATACATTGCAAAGGGGGCGGAAGAAGATACTGATGAGGAAAAAAAAAGAACACAACCGCCCCCTCGACTCACCTCTCACACTCACACTCTCTCTCTTTCTCTTCACCTTGCCGGCGTGGGTGGACCGAGCTTCTTCTCCCTTTTTCTTCTTCTCTTCACTGCACACAGCCGAGAGCACCCACTTCTCCTTTAGGATGGCCAGCCGGGGGAGGGGAAAGCCAGGAGATTGCTCTGTCGAACCTGCAGAGTATATATATAGTGGGTTGCCTTTTCTTTGCTCAAACGGAAGAAACTCACGCCACTTCATTCCTCTGCCAGATGAACAGGGTTGGCATGTCGCTGGCATCCGACGATTCGTGCCGTACACTGTCATTCGTCCGAGGACGGCACAGTTGCGGGTTTGCCAGGAGATCTTCGTCCGAAGACATGCCTTCGCCGATGATGTTAATGCGCTGTCGAGTGGAGGCGGAGGCACGGCTTCAGAACATTGAATGCTCTTTGCGCACCGCATTTAAACAAAATAGAGCATCGTGCCAGAGATGGGATGGAATGGGGTTAAACCGGCGCTGGGGAATAGTGACCGCGCCAGATTAAAGCTTTACAAGGGGGCCACGCCGTGTAATCATTGCAAGGGGGTGGCATTTGAGGTTAAACCGGCGCGGTGTTGTACGCGCCGAATCAACTACATACAAAGGTGCCACGCCGTTTTAACCGAAGCAAAGGGAGCACGCTGTTTTAACGAAAGCAAGGGTGCAAATGGGAAATGAGGCGCGCCGATTTTAGGGGCGCCGTATCAAGGTAAGGAAGAGGGGGCGCGCCGGTTTAGGCCGCGCCGGTTTAAAGCCTTGCTACGCCGTTTTAAGCACCAAATGGATTCTTCTCAGAGTCGCGGCCATTTATATGAATGTTGGCGTTCCCGGAATGCTCTAGTTGCAATGCATGGCGTCCGCAATGTTTCATTCACAATCTCTGGGCCTCGGTGGCAGACTTTGCGTGACTTTCGGTGCATGCCAGACATGTGCCCCGGGTCCTCGACTTTTCTGTGATTCAGCTCTCGGCACGGCCGGTTGGAGAATTGTAGCCGTATCTTCCGCCTGGGGGGATTCCTTAACGGGTAAGGATGAGGGGTAGCCGTATCTTCTCGTCCTGATCGGGCGAGGCATGAGGTTTATTTCGCATTTCCATCTTCGGCTTGCTCCCAAGTGTCGAGACGTGCATGCCGTATGATCATCATCGACATTTTTCGACGTCCATAGTAGGCATAACACAAAGTCCATGCTTAAGTCTTGCCATGGGCGGTCGGGGATGGGGAGAGGGGTATAAAGGCCGGTGTTTTACTTCACTTGTTTGGCCGAAGCACATGTGCAGCATTGACCCACTATCTTGGCTACGTCTCTCTTGAGACTTGGCCAAAAGAATTGACCCTCAACTAGAGCAATGGTCTTATGAACCCCAAAATGGCCAGCTAGCCCCCCTGCATGTAACTCCTAAACCAAGAGATCACGGAGTGAGGTATGTGGTATGCAAATCTTTGGTCCTTTGAAGAGGAACACATCCTACAAGATGAAACCATCATGTTCTTTGCTAGAATGGGTGGTCAAGGTGGTATAGATGTGCCCAAAGTCGGGGCAGCCAGGTTACTCATCCTTGAGCCTCTCAAATCTGGTAACCTTCACTTGGATAGTGGACAACAAAGAGACCCTCCTACTAAGAGCATCCGCCGCTCGGTTCTCACTTCCCACCTTGTGTTTGATGACAAAGGTGTAGGATTGGATGTACTCAACCCAACGGGCATGTCGGGCATTCAAATTTTGTTAGGAGTTAAGGTATTCGAGGGCCTCATGATCGGAAAAGATGATAAATTCTTTGGGCAACAAATAGTGCCTCCAATGTCGGAGGGACTGAACCACGGCATAGAACTCTTTGTCATAAGTAGAGTACCATGTCCTAACATCACATAGCTTCTCACTGAAGAAGGTCATGGAGTGACCCTCTTGACTAAGGATCCCTCCTATTCCTATCCCGGATCCATCACATGTGACTTCAAAGACCTTAGAGAAATCGGGTAGGCATAAGACTGGGGCTTGGGTCATCTTCTCCTTAAGCTCTTGGAAGGCTTTGGAGGCTGGTTTGGTCCATACAAAAGTCCCCTTTTTGAGGCAATCGGTGATAGGGGCGGTGACGGTGCTAAATCCCCGAATAAACCTCCTATAGAATGTGGCCAACCCATGGAAACTTCGGACCTCATGAAGAGTGTGGGGTTCCGGTCAATCTAGAATAGCGTGGACCTTCTCGGGGTCCATGGTGACACCTTTGGTAGACACCACAAATCCTAGGAAGGTGATGGATGTGGTCATGAAGTGACACTTGCCTAGGTTGGCAAATAGACTCTCTTGTCGAAGGACGGTGCAAACTTGCTTAAGGTGGTCAAGGTGGGCCTCTTGGGATTGACTATATATGAGGATGTCATCAAAGTAGACCACCAGAAAGATCCCAATGAAAGGCCTAAGGACCTCCGTCATGAGACGCATGAAAGTACTTGGGGCATTTGATAGCCCGAAAGGCATGACCAACCATTCATACAAGCCATCATTGGTCTTGAAGGCCGTTTTCCATTCATCTCCGGGCCTAATCCTAACTTGGTGATAGGCACTCTTAAGGTCTATTTTAGAGAAAATAGTGGATCCAGCTAGCATGTCATCAAGCCTAGTGATGGGGAACCTGTACTTGATGGTGATCTTATTAATGGCCCGACTATCCACACACATCCGCCATGATCCATCCTTCTTAGGAGTGAGAAGGGCCGGTACGGCACATGGGCTTTTGCTAATGCGAATGAAGCCCTTCCTAATGAGTTCCTCTATTTGCCTCCGATGTTCGGCATGTTCCGTGGGATTGAGGCGGTAATGAGGAAGGTTTGGAAGGGTGGCTCCCAGAACTAGATCAATTGCGTGTTGCACATCACACATGGGAGGGAGTTGGTCCGAGAGCTCCTCCGGGAACACATCATGAAACTCCTCTAGGAGGTGCCAGACTTCTATGGGATGGGGGTTGGACGGGGTGGGCTCTCCTAGACAAATGACTACCGCACATAGAGGTGTCCCTTGAGCTATCTCCTCCTCAAGCTCTCTTTTGGTGATGAGGTGAAGACCCTTGGTCATTCCCAAAGTCTTATCTTGTTTGGGGTTTTGGGAGAGAGGTTGGGTTGGTGGGATGGAGTTCCCCATGACTTGAGATGTGGTGGAGTGTTGACCTTGAGGGGGTGGGCTTTTCTTAGGGAAGGGACGTGGTGGGGAGGGATTAAGACGGATGCTCTTTCCCTCATGCTCAAAGGTGCATGTGTTGGTCTTACCCAAAATAGCGACATCCACATCATAAAGCCACGGTCTCCCTAGTAGGATGCTACCTACTTCCATGGGGATAACATCACACCATATTTGGCCATGGTAGGAAGAGAAGGTGAGGGGCACAAGATAGCGAGTGTTAACCGGGATGGAATTGTTATTGATCCAAGAGACCCGGTATGGGCTAGGGTGGGTAGTAATGGTTAGTCCAAGGAGCTTAACAGTGTTTGGAGACACGGCATTGACACAACTCCCATTATCTAAGATCACTTTTCTCACATGGCCCCCTATCTTAACAAAGGTGTGGAAGATTGAAGTTCGTCGCCAGTCCTCCTCTTGGGGTTTGGTGAGGGTGCATCTAATCACTCCTAGATGGGAGTTGGTAGATGGAATGGTGTAGTCTATACCCGACTCATGGTATTGGGCCTCATACTCTTCTTCCCAATCTAGTGAGGCTTCATGGACCTCAACCACACTCTCAAGTTCCCCTTGGGGTGGGGGAGCTTCTTCCTCAATAAGTAAGCTAGACAACCCTTTGGATGGGCATTGCCCCGCAAAGTGGCCAAACCCTTGGCTAGCATTGTTGACGACCACTACCCGGGGTGGTCCCTCCTACACTTGGACCTTTGGAATTCTCTTCCCTCCGTAGGGGAAGTTGGCTATGAGTGGTCTTGGTTGGAGTGATGGTGGGAGGGGGAGTGTAGGGCTGTATTGGGACATTTCCACTTGAACTAGGAGCCTTTATGGGGGGGCGGGTTGGTTCGGGGTCCCATGCCTTTGGGATTGGCCGGTCGGAGAGGAGCAAACCTAGGGATCCTTGAGAATCTTTCAACATCCCGAGCTACTTGGTAGGCTTGTTTAAGGTTGGCAACATCTCTCATGAAAAGCTCTCTCTTGATGTGGTTTTGGAGCCCATTCCTAAAGCGAGACAAGGTGACGGCCGTAGCTTCGTGTACTCAACACTTTAAAAGATATGAGTCAAATTTCTCAATGTATTCAACCACGGTCTTCCCCTCTTGGGTGAGGCTTTGCCACTCATCTAAGAGCATTTGGTGGTAGGATGTGGGTAGGTACTTATTTCTAAGTTGATCCTTCATGCCTTGCCAAGTGTCAATGGGCTCTTCTTGCCTGATCCTCATTAATCTCTCTTGATTTAGCCAATAAGTTTTGGCTAGTTTGGTGAGGTGCATTTTGGCCAATCTCACTTTCCGTTGGTCAGACATGGGGTACCAATCAAAGTATTGGTCCATGGCGGTCTCCCATTCTAAGTAGACACTTGTTTCTTGGGAACCGTCAAAGTTCGGGGCTTCTACCTTGATCATACTTAAGAGAGGGTCATCCGGGTCTTCCCATGGGCGCCTTTCATTATATTGGTGGTGGCGAGGCCGCTCCTGGTCATAGTTCGGGTCAACATTCAAATCCTCCCTATCAATTTCAGCATGTGGAGGGCGGGCTCTTGGTCCATTGTTCCTTGGGTGGAACTCTTCCCTATTAATTTCAACATGTGGAGGGTGGGCTCTTGGTCCATTGTTCCTTGGGTGGAACTCATGCTCTTCTAGCCGAGCAAGGCGGGTGGAAAGGGACTCTAGTTGGGCAAGGATGTTTGCAAGGGTAGCATCCACCCGGTCCATTTGGCCTTGGGGTTCCTCCCTATGGGCATCTTGATTGAGTTGGGGATTGGGATCCATGGGGGGAACCGAAGATGATGGATCGGGTCGGTATATGACTCCACTACGGGTGGACATGCATGGGAGGGGAATGACTTAAGGATGGACAACACAATGCAATGGTCCTAGGACTTAGACTTAGTAGAGATAAGTCTAAACTTGCTCTGATATCAATTGATGTGACACGCCCTTAGAATTTAACAAGCAAGCAAAATTTACAATAGTAACGGACCGAAATCGGCGGCTGCTCACCCGACACTCACTCAAACCCGGGGTAACTTTGTGATGCCAAGTGGAGGATGTGAGGGCTGGTCCCTTGCTGGTAGAGGGCCAGCAAGGCCAAGATTTGTTCCCAAGGGTATGGAGGCCCAATTCAATGGAGCCGACGTTGTGCAGAGGGCACCGGTTACACTCTTCCCCATGGTGGTCACTCAAAGCAACGGAGCTTGAGGGACAGAGCACTCACTCTCACGGCCAGCGTAGCTATGAGCTAATATTGAAAGGGCAAGCACTAAGGGAAGTAAGTTTAGAACACTTACTCGATCGGCTTGAAGAAATCGGTCCCGCTCGGAGACGTGGGCGAGCAGGGAAGCGTGGTTCCCCACACGCTGCGCCGGAGTAGCTTGACCCTGTTTTAAAGATTTACAAAACTACTCCCCATGCAAGTGTTGTGCCCCTGAAGTTCTGATGATCTGTAGTTTTTATGAGTCACAAGTCTATACATCCATGCATCATCACACTCAGCATAGTCTGTACACTCGTTGCCAGCAAGTCTGTACATTGCATGTGTCGCAGACATAGCAAGTCTGTACATCGCATTTGACGCAAGTATAGGAAGTCTATACATTAGTATCTTTACCGACGTTGCACTCGCAAGTCTATACATTGGTATCTTTACCTACGTTGCACCTGCAAGTCTATACATTGGCTGCTGCATGCTCACACAATCATTAAGTCTATACATCGTGCACTCTCAAGTCTGTACAGCCTGTGAGGTCCGTCTCACTTAGCGTCTCATTTGGACATAAAGTCTATACATTGGACCGTCTCACTTAGCGTCTCACTCATCGTCTTTATTGAACGCAGAATCTGCACAACTCTTTGTCAGCAAGTCTGTACATCGTGTAGCATGCACGCGTTCAAGTCTGTACATCGCATAGCATGCACGCATGTCCAAAGCCTGTACATTGTTCACTTGCAGCATTAGCACAAGTCTGTACAGCCTGTGTGCTTCATAATGCAAAGTCTATACAACGGCTAGCTGCACAAACGCCAAGTCTATACATTGGCTAGCTGCACAAACACTAAGTCTACACATTGTTGCATGCAGAGTCTGTATATTCATTTGGCATGACAGTGCATCCATTTGTAATGTATATACCCTGCCATCTGCATTTGTGCACTCATTCGCTCCAAGTCTATATATTGTTTCATGCATTGCACGAAGTCTGCACATTGTGTGTTGCTATGCTTAAACATCATTTTAGTAAGTCTGCACAATGGTGCACGTTGAGTCTGCACATTCATTTGGCATGACAGTGCATCCATTTGTAATGTTCATACTTTGCTTGATGCATTCTGCATTACACACTTAGTTTGTGCATTGTGCTCTCATGTTTCAACACTAGACATTGCAAAGTCTATACATTGCTGTCGCATTGCAAAGTCTATGCATTGTAAAGTCTACACACTGTATTGCACACTACAAAGTCTGTACAAGGTTCTATAGTCTTAAACTGATAATTCTCTTCGACTGACTGAAAGGTACTTATGCTCGAGGAGGTTAAGAAGGGCACATGATCCAAGAAAGAGGAGGTGCCAGGATCGTGACACGTGTACATCAACGAGCCTGGATGCTGCCACGTGGTCCAAGCTTTTGGGCGGGAGATGTGGAAGACACATGCCCTATCTGCTGCTCTATATATATGAAGCCTCTTCCTCAGAAGAAGTCTGATCGAAGCAGAAGAGCAGAGAGTGAACTTCAGCCTGCACGATCCACAGAGAAGAAAAGCAGAGAGCCACCGAGAGCAGAGAAGAAAAAGACAGAGAAGAGAAGAGAAGAGAAGAGAAGAGAAGATTGAGAGAGAGGAGTTGAGAGAGCTTGTCTGAATGTTCCTCAGTCTCTTGGTTCAGATACCAGAGCTGAGTTTGCTCATTGCGAGCTATATTCTCTTTTGGGATTTCTTGTTTTCGTTTGATTCTATTTTACTTTCCGAAACTTTGTCTTCAAGCTGTGTGTCAGTGGTTTGCAGTGGAGGATTTCACTGGACGGGTAAGCTATAGTCCCCAGTGGTTTGTAGAGGTGTAGCCTCTAGATGGGTTAAGTTGTAGTCCCCAGCGGTTGCAGTGGAGGATTCCACTGGACAGGTCAAGCTGTAATTCCTCAGCGGGCGATACTTGGTCTCGGACAGCAAGTTGTGAAGCTCAGCGGTTGTAGGCTAAGCTGTATTGCCCAGCGGACGCAAGCTGTGTTGCGCAGCAGTAAGCCACACTTGGGTTGAGTGTGGGGTGGACGTAGGTCTGTTGACCAAACCACCTAAAATCTGGTGTGTCATGTGTTTGTGAGATTGCTCTTGAACTGGTGTGTGTGGTTACTTCTCTTGATTCTCTTCTCAGATCGCTTCCTTTCTGATCAGATCCAACACTCTAGTTAGTAATCTTGTAGATCTGTTGAAATTCTGTATTAGAGCCTTATTTTGGTTTTAAATTAGGCCATCGATCTATTCACCCCCCTCTAGATCCACACTTCGTGGTGACAGAGTGTTTCCATCTAACACAACAGCAAGGGGGTGGAACAAGGGGAGGGGGAGTCACTCATAAATTCAAACACTACCTCCCGCAGGGAGGGGCTTTAAGCCGGCCAGGCGGGGAGGGGAAAAACTGAAATGGAAGCCGAACGGATGCAAGATGCCGGCTTTGCTTGCTCTCTGGAACAGGGGACAGATAGTTGAAGATGACGTTGCTGCGGCCACTCCCGAATTTTGTTGTCGATGAGACTAGTGGGAAAATCTTCGGGGTTGGATCAGGTTGACGTCTAATTTTTATAGAATTTCCAGGTTGACGGTGCTGGTCGAGGAAGGGCTATGAACAAGGATACTGAGTTCTGCTCTGGACTGCTAAGGTACCACAGTAGCTAAAGGAGAGGCCGCCACGAGTGCTTCTGATCTCTTAATCAAGTGTGGCTGGAGTCGTTGGAATCGTTGTTGAGTCCTCTTCGAGACGAGATCTGCAGGAATGCCAGATGATGTCGGAGAAGATTGGGAGAACCTGAATAATGGACAGGGGTTGGTTTAGTCCCCGAGGGGACAGAGCTGCGCACCTGGGGGATAAAAATGAGAAAGCACAGCTCCAGATGCTGAACGGGGTTCCGCTTCTTGATAATGGAGGTAGACTCTGTGTAGAAACTCTCAGTCGAGGCCCGCCTTCAGAGCTTCAAGAAGTTGGTCGTGGGAGCCTCTGCAACTGGCTTTAGGTTGACTGTCAGGAAGTAGATGTGCAGTCTTGGGAGATCAACTCCCCCGGGCAGCCACAAACTTAGAACGGGACGAGACCACCACCGTCGAGAAGAAGACAGGGAGACGCTTCCAACGGTACCACTTGAGCCTCCAGAGACGCTTGGACGAAGTAGGGGTCGCCTCTGCAAGCTGCTGATCCTCTGCAAATCTTCAGCTGCAAACAGAACCTTCGTTGTAGCTCCAAGTAGACTTATGATGGGATAGTGATGGTGCTAAATGGTGAAGGGAGGTGGTGGAATGGTGGGAGGGGATGTGGGGGAGGTATGGTGGAGCTAGAAGGGTTTGGGGAGGGGAGGGGCAGGGAGGCTGCTGGTTCACTGCATTAGGTGGAGGTGGGAAGGGGAGGTGGAGGAAGAACAAGTTGATGGAGGGGGAGAGTGGGGGGCGACCAGATCTGATGGCCCCTTGTTGGGGGAGGCCTAGGGCATGGAAAGGGGGAGGGAGGAGTGGAAAGAAAGATTCAAACTCACCTTGGGGGCTGGGAGATTGTGTGGGGAAGGGAAGAGATTGTGTTGGGAAGTGGTGGTGGGTGGTTAGTGGTTGGAGGGTGGAGTGGGGATAGGTGGAGACTATCTTGGGGGTGGGGTGGAGTTAAGAGGAGGGTTGTGGGGAGTTGAAAAGGCCTTAATGGAAGGGGAAGGAGAGAGAAAGTGGTTGGGGAGGTGAGGAGAGAGAGAAGGGGGCGAACCCCATAGAGAGAGAGAGAAAGAGAGAGGGGGGAATTGAAGTGGGTTTCTCACCCTATGTTTCACACCTTCTCACATGGAATCTCTCCACTAAGATTTGAATTTTAAACTCTTAAAATGGTAATTTTCATTAACTTGAAATGGGGGAAATGGGGTCCTATATATAGGCAACCCACATTTTACAAAAAGTCCCTGACTCTTGCAACAATGACAAATAACCAAGGGGTAGGGGGCGCCCTTGGGCCTAGCCTAATGAATTGGGCCCAATAACAATCTAATCAACCTAATGACACTCAAACTTAAAGAAATAAACAAAAGACCTAGGGACATGACTCAAATAAAAGGGAAAATACATCAAATGACTCAAATAGAAAGCTCAAAATGGATAATAGGGCCCACATGGAATGATGCCCGAGTTCAAACAACTCTGGAGTGTGAAGATGACCCAAGCCAGAGGGAATCGTGGGTGATGCCTCCATCAGAAGGACTAACTGTCATGCTTCATAAGAATAGAGATAGCATTTACACTTCATGACATACTGCAAATCATTTCTTTGATGAGTGAGATGTATTTCTCAGTGTGCATGCCATTGCTCTGCTAGATTTTTCAATCAATTTTTAAGCAGAGTTAACTATGGCACTTCATGACACACCTCAACTCATTTCATTGATGAGTGAGATGTGTTTCTCAGTGACCAAAGACATTGCTCTGACTAGATTTACCCTTAGATATGTTCCGGATTCTTAGATGTTTAAAAACAATACTTATTTCATACATATCAATCAAGGAATATCATGATTTCAGAATTTTTAGAATTCAGAAGAGTTGAAAAGACACAACGTGAAAATGTTGGTTAAAGTTTATTAAGACTAACTCAGATATTTTCAAGATATGTTCATAAATAAACATAAAACATACATGAAACTTCAACCGGCTAAAAAATTTAGACATTCATAGTCCTATATAATAGAAGATTCCTCTTTAAGTTGTTTTCAGATTTATGATCAGGATATGCACAGAGAAATCTTTCTGAATTTTCAGGGAAGGCCTAATCATTTTAAGGAGCAGCCAATTCAACAGATACCAATGGATAGGATGAGTGATAATGGCTGATAACCGTTGAAGCAGGAAGCTGAGAAGTGTTGCATTTCACATTTATCACACGGTTTTAAACAAGATAGCAGTTCAAACTGAAGATGGGAATTTCAGTCGACAGAAGTGAGCTGGATAGACAGTTATGTGATGCATGGGTCAGATGTAATTTTAAGAATATGAATAATGCTCCCCCTAAATGTATGCATGAGCTAGCACTCAAGGTATGTAAACGAAGTCACATGAATGTATCATATGCATGACTAGACTGTTCTGGTTGAGGAGTTTTATCAGCAATATACAGAACATTCACCATTTAATGTCGACTCAGGGTGTTGACACTTCTAACCAGTAAATGCAAGTGCAGTGAGCTGACAGCATATAATATATGCAATGATCACATTATTTCCTTGGTAAACAACTCCCCCTGACACCATGCACTGTATGACTGAAATCTAAGAATAATGGATGCAATGGAATTTATGTATGAAATTTTTATGACTTATGCTCATGAACATTTAGACTGCTCTTTGTGCAACATTGACCTATGGTACCAGGCGGAGGACTTGATCTAAAGACCACCTCACACATAGCAAGAACTTCCAGATAGAATTCATCTGCCCTTTAGTATCTCACTATTTATATACCAAGAGTCATGTATGACAATCCAATGCAGATGCAGTTCTATATGCATCTTAAGCTGACAATATGTTACTTGTATGCAATTGTGAATACATGTGCATGCCAAATGTGCAGGTGAACATTTTAAGCATGAGACATCGTGCAAGCAATAAATTCATTCAATTCAGCTTTTCTATTTTATGATGTGTAATTCATTTTCAGCCAGTTTTAATCAATTCAGATTTCAATATGCAAGCACCATTTTTAGTTAAATTGTTGCACAAATAACACATCATATTCATTAAGAGATTTTAATGCCAAGCATAGATGCAAATTGGAAACTATATGCATGAAATTTTGATTAACAAATTAAATATGATATGCAACTATCTAAACGAGGTTATCAAAAGCTCAAATGTCTACCAGCAGAGGTGTGGTTTTACCAAACTTTGGATGCCTTGGTTTATTTGACCCCCTTTTATTCCTCATCCCCAAGGCATACTTGCAAAGCACAGATCTTATTTTGTGTTTCTAGGTACCCAAGACATCTTGGGTCCTACATGGTTAGTAACACCTCTGATAGGGGCTTTCCATAATCTTTGAGCTTTCTCATCATCAGAAATCATTAAATTGCAATCACACATAGAATGCCCAAAGACTCCACAGTAATGACATGACATTTTATTTTTGTGTGCATGAATGTGTGTGTTTGGGTTATGCATAGCACCAGCATGAATGTTTCTTTTCCTATTCTGCACTTGAACATTCTTTTTCACTTTTTCAGCTTGATTATGAATTTTGGTTTGTTTTTTATTTCCCTGAGCTGTGGGTTGCTCAACTTGAGATGTGGTGGCAACATTTGAAGCTTTTACAAATAAAGTAATCAGTTTATTTTCAAAGGCTTTCTTATTAGCAGTTTTGTAGCCCAGCCCTTCTTTTCTAAGATTGACTTTCACTCCTAGCAACTTGTCCAGATTTTCTTACCCATCAACAAATTTAGACAAAGCACTGTTCAAATCATGAATTTCATTTTCAAGAGATGTAATGTGTATTTCATAGCTTGCAATCTCTTGTTCACTGCAATTGACAGCTTCATTCAAAACTTTGTTGGCAATTTTGTATTCTTCGATCTCCTTTCTAAACTTATCAATTTTTTCATATTCGTCTGTACAGACGGTTTTCCCTTTTTCCAATGTGAGAAGCATTTCAGACATAGCATTGTTTAACAATTTCAATTTTTCAATTTCTTTTTTAAGTTTATCATTTTGAACTAATTCATTTATTTGAATCTGATCTTCTGAATTGGCCTCATGCTTCTTTCTGATTTCAACTTCTTTTAGATCTCTCTGATGTTTTTCCACATTCTTCTGTAATTCTATGTTCACGGTCTTGACAGCATTAAATTTTTCAGCAAAAAAATTCTTCCCTTGCTCAAGTTTCCTATTTTTTTTTCATTTTCATTAGCAGATTTTCTAAAGGAATCATTTTCAGATTTAAGTTTGTTCAGTTCTGAGTTAGCAAGTTCAAGATCTTCTAGTGATTTTTTATTCTGAACAAGATCATTAGAACAGAACTGATTATCACTAGCTGAGCTAAGCTTCTCTTCTAGATCAGAGATCTCATTTGCAAGTTCTTCATTTTCAATTTTTAACAATTCAATTTGTTTCTTAAGCTTTTGATTATCAGACAAACAAGCATTATGAGATTGTTTCAATTCCATACATTTTTCACAAGAAGAATTTGAACTATCCAATCCAGTCCTCTTTTTCAATTTTTTATATTGTTTTCTCAACTTGTCATGTGACTCTAATAAGTCAGCATATGCATTCTCCCAGTCATCTATAGTATAGTCATCAAAAGGGTTTACCTCATCATTATCCTCTTCTTCATTTTGGTTGCCACTTTGATTACTTCCATTAGCCATCATGCAGCTGTCCTCATTTCTTCTGTGAGCTAGCTTCAGCTTATCCAAAATGTACTTACTGGACCTGCAGTCATGAAAGCAAGAGTGGAAAGCTCTGTGAGTGGCTATTTTCATTGTATCCAAGGCTTTCTGATTTTCTGCATGCTTTGATCTGTGACTGTCAGTCCATTTAGACTTTTTCTTTGGTAATTTGTGAGGACCTTGTGAAATTAATTTCCACATATCCGGATCACTTTGTTTAGCATAGGTATGCAGACTAATAAGCCACAACCTAAAATCAGCACCATTGAAAATCGGTGGATGAGCCATTGAAATCAGTTCAGAGAGTAAATCACATAATAGATTAAGCACAAACAGAGATGCACCTAAAAAGATAGCAGGATCCTCTGCAGATCGTTGGATCTGATGAATCAGAGACCTGCTCCGATACCACTTGTTGGGGTGCGAGGCACGGATTCAGAGGGGGGGATGAATGAATCCCCTTTAAAAAACTATTGCGGAAATAAAATATTGCGAACTAAGCAACACTCAGTCACCAAACTAGTTAACCAATCAAACTTCTAACTCAGTGAAGAAGATGATAACAACAGATAAGAGCAAAGGTACGCAAGCTCATTGAACAAATCAAATAACGCTGTAGGCTAATAAACGAGTCAAGTGAGATAACCATCAACCATATAGCGCTCATAAAACATCCTGCGAAGGGTGGTAGAAGATATGGAGTAGAGCGCAAAAGCAAACCACAGAACACCAGGATTTTTTAGGTGGTTCGGCCAGACCTCCAGTCTGCCTACATCCACTTCTCACTCCAAATCGGAGTGAGGCTTCCCTTGCAAACGTAAGAATAGTAGACTCAGTCTGCAACAGATGCTGCCTAACAGCTTGACAAACCGAGGGAGACAAATCCCTCAAACCAAGCTCTGCTACCCACAGAAGCTTGGCACCTGGACTTGCTACCCATAAGACCAGAACCGGAGACGAATCTCCCTTCCTCCACACCAGAGGGAAACCACAAGTGACACCCAGTCACTTGCAAACCAGATGACCAATCCTCCCTTCCTCCAAACCGGAGGGAAACCCACAAGTAGCACACCACTACTTGCAACCGGAGACTACGTCTCCTTTCTCCTGAGTCCACAGGAGGAACCCCGATCCCAAACAAGGGAAACGAAAAGCACTGAGGATATGAAAAGAACAAACGAAAAACAAACAAGAGAAACAAAAATAGATATAGCTTCGAGGAGCACAATGACTGTGGATTTGATCCACGAGTCAATTCATGAATAGATCTTCAGGATGTACTGGTTGCACACTCTTTCTCCTTCTCACGATTTTCCTCTCTCTCTGCCACGCCCTGAGCCTTTATTACAGCAGAAGACTCGCTCGAGGAACGTGAACAGCTGGCATGGTAAGCCTCTTGCAAGGAAGAACGATCAGAGCGCAAGGCAATCACATATAAGAATGCAATCGCACGATAATTACTCAAACTCCAACTTTATTTCATTAATAATCAAGTATTCAAGTACAATAACCTTTTCATCTTTTTTTCATTCTACTAGACTCAAGAAACAAGAAATTACATAAACTGAATCTAAACATTGTAGACTGCCTAAGTCTTCACTCTCAATTTGATATGACTTTCATTCGCTCTCGGACCCACTACTTGTATAACTCGAATCTGAATTCGTATCACTTTCATCTCCGGAAAAAGATTGGAAATAGGTAATGAGCACACTTGCCCAGTAGGTATCTTCGCATCAACATGATTAGTAATGTTTAAGTAATTAGCATTTTAGCTCTAAAGAATTTAGGTAAAATCATGCGAATGCGATCAATCATGTGAATAACCAAAGTAACAAAGATAATAGAATGAGCAAGTATGAATTAGCACGAATGTCACAAGATCATGATATGGCCTTTCATGAGCAAGAACGTCTCGAGAATGTACTAGCAAGCCAGATAAACATCACTTCAGCATCTTTTACTTATGAGCAAGTACTTCATGAATTTCTGTGGAATATCAAGCAATAGTCATGTACAAGTATTTTCATGATGCCGTGGATTTTCACTTATTTATAAAGAAAGTACTCCCATCGCAATGCGACGCCAGAAGCATCATACCCCATGGTTTATAATAGTATGTTTCCGGTAATCAGCCGAGGGGATCAGCATAGAGCCCTTGAACACAATCAGTGCTCGATCGCATCTTCAAGTATAAATCAAGCTATTTCCACGCATATAACAATAAAATATGGCCAAGAATGTAATAAGTTCAATAAGCTCATGATAACAATAATCAATGAATGAACGCTTCAATTTAGAATATGAGAGATCAAGAATTACTTATACTATGTTATGCTCATGGAAATAATTTGGCAGCATAACAATACATTTCTTAATTTTCATCCTTTAAAATTAAGTATCTTGATCATTATGTCAAGTCCTAGAACATCCATGATCCATCTAAGAACTTTAGAATATCAACCCTTTGGTAAAACCTTAGGTTAAAACACTCAAGAACTGTGACGGTCAATCAATGGGCCGTTACATGATCGTGATGGTCTATCATTGATCCGTTAGAATGGCTGAATCCAGAAATAAATAAAACGGACTCAGTAAATGTGACGGTCATATATTAGGCAGTTATATGAGCATGACGGTCTAATATGGATCCGTTACATATCTAGAACCAGAAACTTCAATAGTGCTTTCTAACAATTGGGCTTTCATGGTACAACCAACTCGGCATCCTAGTGGGAATCCCAGGATCGCGGAGAATTACGGAGGCCTTGAAATAAGATTTCCTAGTCTATTGGAGGGAATATCCAATTGAGAGGTCCTCATGTTCAAGATAATGTTCCTATAGTGCAAAGTGTGAACTAATGGCCATATACCGGAATATATGCCATGCACTTAAAGAAAATGACTCTATAGATAGAAAAGACTGGGAAACGATGTGAAACCATAATAAAACTCCGTCAATACATCATTTGAAATCATAAATTAAATATAAACTATAAAGTTTAGCCAATGAAAATAACATAAATCAAAATAACTTCAAATGCTTGTAATCATGCAATTTCCTATCATGAATCAATAAATAAACTCAAAGTCATGATATCAGGTCAAAACTTAGATAACTAGGCTTATTTATAAGTAGACTTGACTAATTTCCATTCCGTCTCAAGTTGACAGAAAACAATGTTCTAACGGTCTAGCATAGGCGTGTTACAGTCCGTGTGGGTTTGTCGAGGGGCCGTTACAGTATGGTAACGCTCCTGCTATGGTGCGTCAGAGACAACAGATTAATCTAAATACAACAGAGAGTGTGTCGGCTTATCGTAGGGCCGTTACAATCATGTGACGGTCCTACCCTCATCCGTCAGAGCTTCTGCTGATAGTAAAGATAAGGAACTATGTCCATGCAAGAAGAATCATAATCACTAGCTAGTCTAGCCATGATAAATGAAGTAAAGGCCAGGTATATGCATAGGTCGCAGTGAATAAACAAGATGATATCTTTTATCTTTGGTTAGGCTAAAGGTATGCATGTATGTATGAACTTACTAAAACATGAAATTCACAATCTATAATCCATGAAATCAAGTCAAATCAGAGGACTTTTATCCCTAACGAGATCTTTTTGTTGTTCATGAGATGACCTACCTTTTCCCTGGGCTTTATACTTCCAATTTGGGTCTTCAAGACACGCCCTAGTTCTCTTCTTCCTGTAGTTTTTCAGCAACTTCTCGTTGCCCTAACTCTCCAATCCCTTGACCTAAAGAGGTGAAATTTGGAGGGTAAGAAGATTAATCTAAGGGGAACAAAAGTTCTAAAACACCGAAATGTAATTACCTCGTTTGGGTATCTTAATTCCTTGATCTTTAGTGGTCCTTTGCTCTAAATCCTATGTTATTATGACAGAATCAGCGACTTTAGAAGCCCTTATCTCCTTGGTTACTTGATCTCCTAACATGAAATTTTGAGAGTTGTTAGACCTTAGTATTATAAACAAAAAAGTTCCAAAGGACTTACCCGAAATTCTATCTCCTTACCTTGATTCTTCACGTGCCAAAAGTAAGGGTCGCTCAGTTCAGAACTGGGTCCTATTTATAGGGATTTGGCTAGGGTTTGAGGATTAGATTGATTCTAGAGTCCTTAGTTGGCCAAAACCTGATCCCTAAGAGTCCCTAGTAACCTTACATGTTCTCTTAATTAGGTCTCTTGCAGATAGGATCCCAAAGATCCAATCTTTTGCAAGTTCTTCAACTTACGGAATCAGCAGGATGTAACGGTCGTGTCTAGGTGCGTTACGTACATGTGGCGGTCGCACGATTGACCGTTACGTCCAACGTGTGTAGAGTTTCAATTTAATAAAACTCTTTTATTCATTTTATCTATATAATTATCTATAAAAATACTATTTATTGTTTAAAATTCGTGAATAGGCTAAATAACCTTGTAGAATATGGGCCAAACTTAATGGGCTTGGTCCTTAAACCTTTTGGGTCTTAATTGAATAGGATAGGCTAATTATTTAACACCATTGGGCCTTATAACCCATTTATTAGTTCAATAATCCATTTATTAATCTATTTAGCACTTATAAATTCCTAATAGATTCCTAATAAATTTCAGGAAATTTCATAAATAACCAAAAATTATTTATATAAATTCTAGGGCACTACACCCTCCCCCACTTAAAAGAATTTGATCCCCAAATTCAATACATGGATTGGGAGTGTACTTATAGTTGAATAATTCTGGGAATCTTTTCCGCATAGCTTCTTCGGTTTCCCGTGTTGCTTCATATGGCCATGTTTTCTTCCATTGTGTCTTGACCATAGGAATAACTTTATTCCTTAGTTGACGTACCTCCCATTCCAGAATCTTTATTGGTGTTTGCGCGTACGTCATATCCTTCTGAATCTCTAAATTATCATAAGTGATAATATGGTCAGGATCATATACATACTTTTTCAGCATAGAGACGTGAAATACGTCATGAACTCCTGCTAATTGTGGAGGTAAAGCTAGTCTATAAGCCACCTCACCGACCCTTTCAAGAATTTCAAATGGGCCAATGAATCTTGGAGTTAGCTTTCCTTTAATGCCAAATCTTCAAATACCACGGCCTGGAGAAACTTTCAGATGTAAATGATCTCCCACCTGAAACTCCAAGTCACGTCTTCGATTGTCAGCATAAGATTTCTGCCTATCTTGCGCCATCTTCATTCTTTCTTGGATGAGCTTGATCTTCTCTGAAGAATCACTTATAAGATCGGGGCCTAGGAATTCCTTTTCCCCTATTTCGTTCCAACATATTGGTGATCTACAGCTTTTTCTATATAAAGCTTCAAAGGGTGCCATCTGTATGCTGGCCTGATAACTGTTGTTATATGAAAATTCTACCAGAGGCAAGTGATCATGCCAACTTCATCCAAAGTCAATAGCACAAGCCCTAAGCATATCTTCTACCACCTGATTTGTTCTTTCAGTCTGACCATCAGTTTGTGGGTGAAATGCTGTACTAAAATTTAATCTAGTCCCTAGTGAATGTTGTAGACCCTTCTAGAACTGCGATGTGAATCGAGGATCTCTATCAGATATAATAGTGATAGGGACACCATTTAATTTAACAATTTCTTTTATGTATAATGCTGCTAGAATATCCACAGACCATCGACTTTTTATGGGTAGAAAAAGTGCAGACTTTGTCAATCGGTCTATGATTACCCATATACCATCGTGTCCTCCTCTGGTCTTAAGTAAACCCATGATGAAATCCATCCCTATACTTTCCCATTTCCATTCAGGAATATTCAAGGGATGCAATTTACTTGCGGGTCTAAAATGCTCTGCTTTTACTTGTTGGCAGGTGAGACAACATGACACGAAATCAGCTATTTCTCTCTTCATATTGGGCCACCAGAAATTTCTTTTAAGATCTTGATACATCTTTGTACCACCTGGGTGAATGGTGTACTTGGAATTATGTGCTTCTTCTAGTATCAATTTCTTCGTATCCTCGTGATCCGGTATACAGACTCGGCCCTTGAATAGCAATCTTCCGTCATTGGAAATAGAGAAATCCGGTCTTTATTCAATATTGGCTTTAATCTCTAGTAGTACGGGATCATCATTTTGCAGTTTGGCCAGATCCTCTATCAATGTAGGTTGAGCTTGGATATTAGCTATGAAATAATCTTCTTCCGTCATGTCAATATCTAAGTTCAACTGAGCAAATTGAGGAATAAGGTTAGTCATACTAATCATAAGACTTGATAGCATTCCCATTGGTTTCCTACTGAGTGCTTCTGCTACAGCATTCGCCTTGCCAGGATGATATTGAATAGTAAAATCAAAGTCTTTAAAATATTCTAACCATCTCCTCTGCCTCATATTTAACTCTTTTTGAGAAAATAAGTATTTCAAGCTTTTGTGGTCCGAGTAGACTGTGAACTTTTCTCCATAGAGATAATGACGCCAAATTTTCAAGGCGAAGATAACAGCTACTAGTTCTAAATCATGCTCGGGATAGTTTTCCTCGTGACGTTTCAATTGTCTTGAGGAATAACAGATTACCTTTCCATCTTGCATGAGGACGCATCCAAGGCCAATGCCAGATGCATCTGTATATACTTCGAATCCACCACCTTCGATAGGTAGTGATAGAATAGGAGCTGTAGTAAGGTGATTCTTAAGAGTTTGAAAACTCTTTTCACATTCCTCTGACCACACAAAAGGATTTTCTTTTCTTGTCATTCTAGTTAAAGGAACTGCAATCTTTGAGAAGTCCTTAATGAACCTCCTATAGTAACCAGCTAGACCCAGAAAGCTTCTTACTTCTGATACAGTCATTGGCCGGCTCCAATTTCTGACAGCTTCCACTTTCGAAGGATCCACAGCGATACCTTCCTTGGAAATAATGTGGCCTAGGAATGAAACTTCCTTGAGCCAGAATTCACATTTGTTAAGCTTGGCATAAAGTTTATGTTCCCTAAGTGTTTGCAAAGCTATCCTCAGATGTTCATCATGTTCCTCTTTTATCTTGGAATATATCAAGAAGTCATCGATGAAGACGATGACGAATTGGTCCAGATATGGTTGAAAAACACTGTTCATAAGTTGCATAAATGCTGTTGGGGCATTAGTTAACCCGAACGGTATTACCACGAATTCATAGTGGCCATAACGAGTCCGAAAAGCTGATTTATAGATGTCTTCGTCTTTAATTCTAAGCTGATGATAACCTGATCTGAGGTCAATCTTGGAGAAATATTCTGCTCCCGAAAGTTGATCGAAGAGCTCGTCAATACGCGGCAATGGATACTTGTTTTTGATTGTGAGTTGATTCAGTCGCCGGTAGTCGATGCATAGCCTGAGAGAGCCATCCTTCTTCTTGACAAAAAGAACTGGCGCACCCCAAGGGGATGTGCTAGGTCTAATAAAACCCTTGTCTAGTAGTTCCTGCAACTGCCTCTTTAGTTCCTTGAGTTCTGTGGGGGACATCCTGTAAGGGGCTATAAAAACAGGTGCTACTCTTGGAATGAGTTCAATAGTAAAGTTCACTTCCCTCTCGAGTGGTAAACTGGATAATTCAGATGGGAATACATCTGGGAACTCATTTACAATAGGGATGTCTGCTATGATGATTTCCTTGGATTCCGTAACAATGACAGAAGCAAGAAAAGCTTCACATCCTTGCGAGATAAGTTTGCAAGTGTGAAGAGAAGATATGATAGTGGGGTGTTTCTTGTATTTGATGTCGAGGAAAGAAAATCTTGGAAGACCGGGTTTTCGAAAGGATATAATCCTAATTTGGCAGTTGATATATGCATCATGATCTACAAGTCAATTTACCCCTAAAATGGTATCATAACCTTTCATGTTAAGGCATACTAAGTTTGCGGGGAGATTATGACCTTCTACTAGTACTTCGCTATCAAGATAATAGTTGGTAAGCTTTATTCCAGAACCTTAGGGTATGGTAATAGCAAGATCTGAAGGTAAGGGAACTGATACAATTGGTAATGCTTTTGCGAAAGTAGTGGAGACAAAAGAATGAGAGGCACCAGTATCAAATAGCACAAATGCAGGACGAGAGTAAATTTGAAGAGTACCTTCCATAAGCCCACCATCCCTGGGTGCTTCCTCTTCTTCTAAAACGGCATTGAGGTGAGCCTGCCTCATGCGTCCACCACCAGATAACTGGTCGTTCATAAGGGGGCAATCCGGCATGCGATGCTCCCTGCTTCCACAGCGTAGACAAGCACCGAGGTGCTTCCAACACTCTTCAGCCGAATGGCCGAACTTCTCGCAAAAAGTGCAAGTCGTGGCGACTTGCTCCTCCTCCTTAATCTTCTTGTTCTTCTGGGAACTTCCACCGTTCCCACTCCTGGATGTTTTCTTACTATCATGGCTTTTGTAAGGTTCTGTGATGCTGAACTTTTCCTTCTTATAGCGCCGATCAGGTCGTCGGCTGGACTCTTCTCCTTTTCCTTTTAATTTCTTGACCTTCTCCAAGGTCCTTTAACATAAATATGCCCGCTGAATCATCTCCGCATAGGTACGGATGTTTTGAGTCTCGACCTGCTGAATAAAGCCAGCTCGTAACCCGTCCATAAACCGATTTACATTCAATAGATCGGTGCTGATTAGATGCGGTGCATAAGGTGCTAGCCTTGAGAATGGTAATTCATATTCTACCACTGTCATCATTCCTTGTCGAAGAGAGGCGAACTCCACTGCCTTTCTTTCTTTCACATGCTAAGAAAAGTACTTAGCACGGAACAAGGTGAGAAAACCATCCCATGTATGAGGTGCATCAACCGGAGGTGCCGGAACCGACTTCCACCATGTACAGGGCATCCTTGTTGAGTTGGAAAGTTACAAGACACACCTTCTCTTGATCGGTGCATTGGATGACGTCAAATATACAGTTCATCTCATCAATCCAGTTCTCTGCTTCGTCCGATTAGAAGAACCATAGAAACGCGGAGGGTTTAAACTCCAGAAATTGCGATGTAAGTCACCAGCTCTTGCCCCTGCGCCAGCTTGCACCATGGTTTGTAATGCCTGAGTAAGGCCGGCAACCGTTTGTTGCATGTCATTCCAATCTACGCGATGAGCCATGGTAATAATAAGGTACCTGAGAGAAATATAACAACTTGTTATTTCTCATGAAATTGGAAGAAAACTAATCTTAAAGCTAATTAACTATCTTATCCTGGGCTCTACCCAGTGCTCACATGGGTATGGAAATTTCTTCCTTAGTTCATAGGTAGGGGTCCTTAAACCTTGGACTTATCCTATGACATGATTCTTCTCCCTAAGTCTTGAGACTTAGGCTCTGATACCAACTTATCTGTCACGTCCCGAGCCTTTATTACAGCGGAAGACTCGCTCGAGGAATACGAACAGCCGACATGGTAAGCCTCTTGCAAGCAAGAATGATCAGAGCGCAAGGCAATCACACATAAGAATGTAATCGCACGATAATTACTCAAACTCCAACTTTATTTCATTAATAATCAAGTATTCAAGTACAATAACCTTTTCATCTTTTTTCTATTCTACTAGACTCAAGAAACAAAAAATTACATAAACTCAATCTAAACATTGTAGACTTCCTAAGTCTTCACTCTCAATTTGATATGACTTTCATTCGCTCACGGACTAGCTACTTGTATAACTCGAATCCGAATTCGTATCACTTCCATCTCCTGAAAAAGATTGGAAATAGGTAATCAGCACACTTACCCAGTAGGTATCTTCTCATCAACATGATTAGCAATGTTTAAGTAATTAGCATTTTATCTCTAAAGAATTTAGGTAAAATCATGCGAATGCGATCAATCATGCGAATAACCAAAGTAACCAAGATAATAGAATGAGCAAGTATGAATTAGCACGAATGTCACAAGAACATGATATGGCCTTTCATGAGCAAGAACGTCTCGAGAATGTATTAGCAAGTCACATAATCATCACTCCAGCATCTTTTGCTTATGAGCAAGTACTTCGTGAATTTCTGTGGAATATCAAGCAATAGTCATGTACAAGTATTTTCATGATGCCGTGGATTTTCACTTATTCATAAAGAAAGTACTCCCAGTGCAATGCGACGCCAGTAGCATCATACCCCATGGTTTATAATAGTATGTTTCCGGTAATCAACCGAGGGGACTAGCATAGAGCCCTTGAACACAATCAGTGCTCGATCGCATCTTCAAGTATAAATCAAGCTATTTCCACGCATGTAACAATAAAGTATGGCCAAGAATGTAATAAGTTCAATAAGCTCATGATAACAATAATTCAATGAATGAACGCTTCAATTTAGAATTTGAGAGATCAAGAATTACTTATACTATGTTATGCTCATGGAAATAATTCGGCAGCATAACGATACATTTCTTAACTTTCATCCTTTAAAATTAAGTATCTTGATCATTATGACAAGTCCTAGAACATCCATGATCTATCTAGGAACTTTAGAATATCAACCCTTTGGTAAAACCTTGGGTTAAAACACTCAAGAACTGTGACGGTCAATCAATGGGCCGTTACATGATAGTGACGGTCTATCATTGATCCGTTAGAATGGCTGAATCCAGAAATAAATAAAATGGACTCAGTAAATGTGATGGTCATATATTAGGCCGTTATATGAGCATGACGGTCTAATATGGATCCGTTACATATCTAGAACCAGAAACATCGATAGTGCTTTCTAACAATTGGGCTTTTACGGTGCAACCAACTCGACGTCCTAGTGGGAATCCCAGGCTCGCGGAGAATTACGGAGGCCTTGAAACAAGATTTCCTAGTCCATTGGAGGGAATATCCAATAGAGAGGTCCTCATGTTCAAGATAATGTTCCTATAGTGCAAAGTGTGAACTAATGGCCATATTCCGGAATATATGCCATGCACTTAAAGAAAATGACTCTATAGATAGAAAAGACTAGGAAACGATGTGAAACCATAATAAAACTCCGTCAATACATCATTTGAAATCATAAATTAAATATAAACTATAAAGTTTAGCCAATGAAATTAACATAACTCAAAATAACTTCAAATGCTGTGTAATCATGCAATTTCCTATCATGAATCAATAAATAAACTCAAAGTCATGATATCAGGTCAAAACTTAGATAACTAGGCTTATTTATAAGTAGCCTTGACTGATTTACATTTCGTCTCGAGTTGACAGAAAACAGTGTTCTAACGGTCTAGTATAGGCACGTTACAGTCCTTGTGATGGTTTGTCGAGGGGCCGTTACAGTATTGTAACGCTCCTGCTATGGTGCGTCAGAGACAACAGATCAATTTAAATACAACAGAGAGTGTGACGGCTTATCGTAGGGCCGTTACAATCATGTGACGGTCCTATCCTCATCCGTCAGAGCTTCTGCTGACAGTACAGATAAGAAACTATGTCCATGCAAGAAGAATCATAATCACTAGCTAGTCTAGCCATGATAAACGAAGTAAAGGCCAGGTATATGCATAGGTCGTAGTGAATAAACAAGATGATATCTTTTATCTTTGGTTAGGCTAAAGGTATGCATGTATGCATGAACTTACTAAAACATGAAATTCACAATCTATAATGCATGAAATCAAGTCAAATCAGAGGGCTTTTATCCCTAACGAGATCTTTTTGCTGTTCATAAGATGACCTACCTTTTCCCTGGGCTTTATACTTCTAATTTGGGTCTTCAAGACACACCCTAGTTCTCTTCTTCCTGTAGTTTTTCAGCAACTTTACGTTGCCCTAACTCTCCAATCCCTTGACCTAAAGAGGTGAAATTTGGAGGGTAAGAAGATTAATCTAAGGGGAACAAAAGTTCTAAAACATCGAACTCTAATTACCTCGTTTGGGTATCCTAATTCCTTGATCTTTAGTGGTCCTTTGCTCTGAATCCTGGGTTGCTATGACAGAATCAGCGACTTTAGAAGCCCTTATCTCCTTGGTTACTTGATCTCCTAACATGAAATTTTGAGAGTTGTTAGACCTTAGTATTATAAACAAAAAGTTCCAAAGGACTTACTCGAAATTCTATCTCCTTACCTTGATTCTTCACGAGCCAAAAGTAAGGGTCGCTCAGTTCAGAACTGGGTCCTATTTATAGGGATTTGACTAGGGTTGAGGATTAGATCGATTCTAGAGTCCTTAGTTGGCCAAAACCTGATCCCTAAGAGTCCCTAGTACTTACATGTTCTCCTAATTAGGTCTCTTGCAGATAGGATCCCAAAGATCCAATCTTTTGCAAGTTCTTCAACTTACGGAATTAGCAGGGTGTAACGGTCGTGTCTAGGTGCGTTACGTACATGTGGCGGTCGCACGATAGACCGTTACGTCCAACGTGTGGAGAGTTTCAATTTAATAAAACTCTTTTATTCATTTTATCTATATAATTATCTATAAAAATACTATTTATCCTTTAAAATTCGTGAATAGGCTAAATAACCTTCTAGAATATGGGCCAAACTTAATGGGCTTTGTCCTTAAACCTTTTGGGTCTTAATTGAATAGGCTAGGCTAATTATTTAACACCATTGGGGCTTATAAGCCATTTATTAGTTCAATAATCCATTTATTAATCTATTTAGCCCTTATAAATACCTAATAAATTTTAAAAAATTCCATAAATAACCAGAAATTATTTATATAAATTCTGGGGCACTACACTCTCACTCTGGCTCTCAGCTTCTTCTTCACTCACTGACTACCTCTCTTCTTCTTCTTCTTCTTCTTCTTCTTCTTGCTCTCCTTTCTTTTCTTCTGGCGGCCTCTCTTCCAGTACCCGCACCCTTCTTAGAAGGGTAAGGTATTCTTATATAAGAGCAGGGGCTCCGTAAGGATCAAGCAACAGAACCCTACTGACATTCCATTGGTCCACGTGTTAGGGAATAGAACATTCCTTTCCTTAGATCACGTGCCTATCATTTCTCCATTTATCCACGAGCCAGCCTTCTGCCTTTTCAGAGGTCACGTGCCTCTTCTGCGAACGAAATTGTTCCCTGTAGAAGGAAGACAGAGTACCATTTAGGATTATTCTCAACAAGGTAGAATTCACCACGTAGAAGAGCAGACATTGCATAGACCTTATAACTTGTAGCATGAACAAGACATGCACTAGCAAAACTTGCACCGAGGTAAGGAATGCACAGACTATGAAGTCTTGTGGCTACAGCGTGCACAGACCTTATGTGAGGTTAAGCAAAGAAATCTTATTTGTGCACCGACTACAAGTGTGTCCTATAAAAACATGCACTGACTGCTGTAGTGGAATGCACGGACTATGTGCAAGCATAATGCAGAACATGCACAGACATTGCATGTAGACAGTAGAAATGTGCACCGAGATTGTATGTGCAAGGGAAGACACTGCACCGACTTAGTTCCTTTGAAACTGAGTATTACACCGACCTTGACAAGCATATAACCAGAGCATGCACCGACCGACTGTGCACGTAAAAATGACATGGCATGAGACACAGACTGAGACGCAGAATGCACTGAGACGCAAAATGAGATGCACTCAGACATGAGACACAAATGCATGAGATGCAGAGGTGCACTGACACTGGGTGTGCATGAGATGCAATTGTTAAGACGCAGTAGAGATGCAGAATGAGACGCAACAAAAGACACAATTGCATGATACGCAATAAGAGACGCAAGACTGGCGCTAAAGACGTAGCATGAGATGCAGGCTACAGGAATGTGCACGGACTTTGAAGTGTCCACAGACCCTAAACAGTAATATGCATGGACCTAAACATGCACCGAGTGTATGTGCCTTAGACGTAGACATGCACCGACCGTGTGTCTGCTTTAGACACAACCTGCACCATCCTTAATATATGAAGTGAACTATGCACGGACCTCAGTTAGCCAAGACCTTATGTTGTTCGATGAAATGCCATGCACATTGAAATGGCTTGCACGGACCTATACCTAAAAGCGTTGCTACAGGGATTTGCACAGACTTGGATACAGAAGATGAAGAAGTGCACCGATGTTATCTGCCCAGTGCAAAGCATGCACCATGCTCACAAGCTGCTCGATGAAAATGCTATGCACACTAACATGACATGCACACAAAGCGTTCGATAAGATGACGTGCATCACCTCCATGAAGTGCTACAGGAACTAGCACCGACTTCATATGTTCATGTGAACAGCGAAATGCCTGGACTTTTCTAACACAATGGAGACTGCCATTGACCTTCTATGTGCATGGGCTTAACACATGCACCAACATTTCTATACAAGCATTAACATATGCACATATCTGAGATTAGACAGAACAATACCTGATCTGACTGTGCATTGACCTTACCTGTCAAGGAGTTGACTTTGACTTGGGTTGAGTTCCTTTTCATGACCCGTGTGTCATTCTTAAACTTTTTCTGACATTTTCTCATAGTACATCAGGATTATATCATCAAGGATGTACATGTAAACATAATGAGACATAATATTTGTCATCATCAAAACTCCAGAACCATAGAGGACACAACACGTTACTGTCTAATAGCGGTTCCCAAATGACCGCTACTATGTATAGGCGGTTCTGTCAAGATCGCTACTAGGTTTCAGGTTTCCTGCTCTTTGTTAACTCCAAATAAATTGTAGATTGACCCTATTATACATATGTTAAACCTGAGTTATTAGGAATTATTCCTAGTTATGACTGTGCACTTATGAACTTGGTTATATTGTTCATTAAACATGTTAGGTCTCATGTCTTTCAGGTTTTAAATACTTATTTTAATCTTACATTACTTTCATGACAAAACTCATATAGTTTGTATTAAAGTTATTTCTACATGGTTTATGAACTTGTGTTATTGATGGTTTGATCGTTATTTTTATACGATCCACTCTCATCTTTGATTCTTTCATAAGTACATAGTGTGTACTCTAGTTCGTGGCTATTTGTTACACTTTGCACATATTAGGCACACAATCTTGGACTTGTGATCCTCCCCATTGGATATTCCTACCATCAGACTAGGTGATCTTCTTTCAAGGCCTCCATAACTCTCCGCGAGCTTGGGATTCCCACTAGGATGCCGAGCTGGTTGTACCATAAAAACCTAATAGATTAGAAAGCACCTATCTTACCGGCATTTCTGTACCCTGCCTAAGTTGCGGCCATCTGGAGACCGCCATTGTCAAGTAGCAGCCCTCCCGAGATCGTCTTTTGCCCGACTGTTCTACTACATCGACTCTTTCCTTATTCTGGCATCGACTCTGTCAATAAATGGTCTGCACTTGACCGCCACTTCTTGCTAGCGATCCTTGCATGACCGTAATATTCAAGAAACGGCCCAGTCATGACCATTTTCTCTCTCAAGTGTGCTTAACCTGAGCTTTGACCCAAGGGTTGACTTTCCTATGTTCCTAGATGGTCTATTGATTATCTAGAGCCTAACGCCTTACTCAATAAGTTATTAATGAATTTTGGAAACTATTGAATGTACCATTATGCTGTCAGATTTCCTCCGTGGCATAATGTCCATCTAAATCATCCTTGAACTCTCATGTTCTTAATTGGTGCATTCTTACCTTGACATTGCTATCATGGAACTATAGTTTGAACTTGTTACATTATCGGCCTACTTTATTAATATTTCTCGTAGAAGTAGCTTGATTTATAACTTGAAGATGCGGATTGGGCACTGATTGTGTCCAAGGGCTAGACACTAGCCCCCTCGATTGATTGTCGGAAACATGCTATAAACCATGGGGTATGATGAACACTGGTGTCGCATTGCGTCGGGAGTACTTTTTTTTGGACGAGTGAAAACCACGAGGCTCATTACAAACTATACTTGCGTGTTAAGTGACTTTCTAGTGCATAGCCTTTATGGTTATGAAAAATGCATTCTTGTTACATTCTTGTTCATGAAAGGCCAAATTTTGCATTCGTGTTATAGTCTTGCTTGATCATGCTCTCATTCTACATGAATATTCATATCTCTAAGATTCTATCTTGTTATTTGTGTTGCTTTGGTTTCATCGCATTTCATTTACCCTACTTTCTAGAGCAAAAATGCTAATTACTTAAACATTACCTTCATATTGATACGAAGATACCTACTGGGCAAGTGTGCTCATTCCCTACTTCTTCCAATCTTTTTACAAAATTCTAGCGGGGATTCGGACTACTCAAGTGACGAGTCCGAGAGTGATTAAAGATTGAGAGAAGACATAGTCATGAGTCATTAGTAATAAAGTTCCTTCACTATGATAGGCGATGAAGTTGATCATGTTGTGTAATTTTCTCTTTTTATTGAGTCTAGAAATGTAAAGAGTCAAGAGTCATCACTTTGTAAACTTATCATTATTATTCAATAAAAGTAAAGGTTTTGTCCAATTATTGTGCATTCACTCTTATGTGTGGATGTGTTAGTACTATAATTATATTGCTCGCTTGCGGCGTACTAGCCAACTGTTCACATTCCCAAATATCTTTCATTATACTTATATCTCGGGGCGTGACACATGAAGTGGTATCAGAGCCTAGGAATAAGTAAGTCCTAGGAAAAAATGTCATGTCATAGGCTAAGTCCAAGGTTTAAGGACCCAAACCTATGAACTAAGGAAAGAAAAATTTCCACCTATTGGAGATTGGGTAGAGCTCGGGATGAGATAGCTTATTTAGAAATTCATCTATAGGTTAACTCCCCAAATCCCAAGAAATAATTAATTATTTATTTCTTTCAAGCACTTCACCCTTACAATGGCCGCTGAACGTGTCGCTAATCATGCTAATTGGGAAGCGATGCAACAAACACTTGCGGGTCTTACCCAGGCCCTACAGACTGTGGCCCAAGCTAGTGCACGGGCTGGCGCGGGTAACTTGCACGGGAATTTCCGGAGCATGAACCCTCCAATAGTCTCTAGATCCTCCAACCCCAACGAGGCAGAAAATTGGATCGACGAGATGAACCGTATATTCGACGTTATGCAATGCTCCGACCAAGAGAAGGTCCATCTTTCTACCTTTCAACTAAACATGGATGCACATACATGGTGGAAGGCCACTTCGGCGTAACCACATAACGCTCAACCTATGTGGAAGGAATTTCTTACCCTCTTCCGAGCAAAATACTTCTCTGAACATGTCAAGGAGAGAAAGGCTGCGGAATTTACCTCTCTTCGCCAAGGCATGATGTCCGTGGCGGAGTATGAACTTCAATTCTCCCGTCTGGCTCCATATGCTCCTCACCTGGTTAGCATCGATCTATTAAAGGCTGAATGATGTATGGATGACCTAAGGCCAGGCTTTATTTCTCAACTTGGACCTTAAAATATCCGTACATATACGGAGATGGTCCAATAGGCGCATCTATGTGAGAGGACCTTGGAAAAGGTCAAAAAATTCAAAGGCAAGAGCGAGGAGTCAAGCCGCAAGTTCGATAAGCGAGGATGAAGGGAAGAGAAGCTCAGCATCATGGGCCCCTAAAAATCCCGTGACAACAAGAAGCATTACCGTAATGGCAACGAGAATGGCAAAAATAAGAGAATTAAAGAAGAAGAAAAGTAAGTCATGACGGCTTGCTCATTTTATGAGAAATTCGGCCACTCGACCGAGGAATGCTAGAAGCACCTAGGGGCGTGCTTACGTTGTGGGAGTCAGGAGCACCGTATGTCCGATTGCCCTCTCATGAAAGAGCAACCTTCTAATGGCGGACGCAAGTGGCAGGCTTGTCTTAATGCCATTCTAGATGACGAAGAAGCACCCAAGGATGATGGGTTGATGGAAGGTACCATTCAAATTTATTCCCATCCTGCATTTGTGTTATTTGATAATGGTGCTTCTCATTCCTTTATATCTACTACTTTTGCAAAAACTTAACCAATTTCACCTGTTCCTTTGCCATCGGACCTAGCAATCACAACAACTTTAGGTCCTGGGACAAAACTTACAACCCACTATCCAGATATTGAGGTAACTGTAGAAGGTCATAATCTTCTTGCAAACCTCGTATGCCTTGACATGGACGGCTACGATGCTATCCTAGGCGTAGATTAGCTTGTTGACCATGACGCCTATATAAATTATCCTAATAGGAGAATTTCTTTTCAAAAACCAGGTCTCTCGCGATTCTCTTTCCTTGGCTTCAAGTATAGGAAGCACCTTACCATCATCTCTTCCCTTCACGCTTGCAAACTCATTTCGCAAGGATGTGAAGCTTTTCTTGCTTCCGTGATTGTCACCGAGTCCAAGGAAATCCTCATAGAAGAAATTCCTATTGTCAAAGAGTTCCCTGATGTTTTCCCATCTAACTTACCCAGTTTACTACCCGAAAGGGGAGTAAACTTCTCTATTGAACTCATTCCTTGAACAACACCTGTTTGAATAGCTCCCTACAGGATGTCTCCCACGGAACTCAAAGAATTGAAGAAATAACTTTAGGAGTTACTAGACTAGGGTTTCATTCGACCCAGCACATCCCCTTGGGATGCGTTGGTCTTATTCGTCAGGAAGAAGGATGGATCTCTCAGGCTATGTATCAATTACCGGCGACTAAATCAACTCACTATCAAAAATAAATATCCGTTGCCGCGTATCAAATCTCTAGAGCAAGATATTTCTCCAAGATAGACCTCGGGTTGGATTATTATCAACTTATAATTCAAGATGAAGACATCTACATGACTACTTTCCGGAGCAAATATGGGCACTACGAGTTCATGGCGATGCCGTTCAGGTTAACTAATGCCCCTGCAGCATTCATGCAACTTATGAACAATGTCTTCAGGCCCTATCTTGACTGATTTGTGGTCATTTTCATTAATGACATTCTCATTTACTCTAAGATCAAGGAGGAACATGATGAGCATTTAAGAATAGCTTTGTAAACCTTAAGAGAGCACCAACTCTATACAAAGCTCAGCAAGTGCAAGTTCTGGCTAAAGGAGGTGTCTTTCCTTGGCCATATTATTTCAAAAGAAGGTATCGATGTTGATCCTTCTAAGGTGGAAGTTGTTAAGAACTGGAGCCGGCAACGACTATATCCGAAGTTAGAAGCTTTCTGGGTCTAGCTGGTTATTATAGGTGATTCATCAAGGATTTCTCTAAGATCGCCTTTCCTTTGACTATGCTTACAAGAAAGGAGAACCCTTTTATGTGGTCGAAGGATTATGGAGCAAGTTTCCTAACTCTTAAGGAACATCTCACTATGACCCCTATATTGGCACTACCTATTGAAGGTGGCGGCTTTGAAGTCTGTACGGATGCATCTAGCATTGGCCTTGGATGCGTTCTTATGCAAGACGGCAAGGTGATTTGATATTCTTCGAGACAGTTGAAACGTCATGAAGAGAACTACCTCGTACATGATCTGGAACTGGCTGTTGTTATCTTCGCCTTGAAAATCTGGCGACACTAGCTTTATGGGGGAAAGTTCACTATCTTCTCGGACCACAAAAGTCTGAAATATCTCTTCACCCAAAAGGAATTGAACATGAGGCAACGAAGATGGTTCAATTATCTCAAAGACTTCGACTTTACTATCCAATATCACCCAGGCAAAGCAAATGCTGTCACTGATTCCCTCAGCAAGAGACCGATGGCAACTCTAGCAAGCCTCAAGAAAGGTATGACTTATCTTATCGAGGATTTTTCACAATTGAATCTGGATGTTGATACAGATGAAGAAAAGGGTATTATTGCCAATATCCAGTCGCAACCTACATTAATAGAAGACCTAGTCAAGTTGCAAGAGAATGACCATATATTGATGGAGTTTAAAACCAATATTGATCAACAGCCGGAATTTTCTGTTTCGACCGATGGAAGGCTATTATTCAAAGATCGAATCTGTGTGCCGGATCATGCCGACACTGAGAAATTGATCATGGAAGAAGCTCATAAATCAATGTATGCTATTCACCCTAGTACTACCAAGATGTTCCAAGATTTAAAAAAGAATTTTTGGTTGCCCAACATGAAGAGAGAGATAGTGGATTTTGTATCACGCTGCCTCACTTGTCAAGAAGTCAAGGTAGAACATTTAAAACCAGCTGGAAAGCAACATCCCTTGGAAATTCTCGAGTTGAAGTGGGAAAGTATAGGGATGGATTTCATCATGGGTTTACCTAAGACAAGAGGTGGACATGATGGTATTTAGGCGATCATAGATCGAATGACTAAATCTGCACATTTCCTACCTATAAAAAGTGGATGGTCTGTGGATGTTTTAGCAGCTTTATACATGAAGGAGATTGTCAAGCTACACGGTGTCCCTGTGACTATTATCTCCGATCGAGACCCTTGATTCGCATCTCAATTCTAGAAGGGTCTACAACATTCATTGGGGACCCGACTCAATTTCATCACTGCATTCCACCCGCAAACAGATGGTCAAACTGAAAGGACAAATCAGGTGGTAGAAGATATGCTCAGGGCATGTGTCATTGATTTCGGTAGAAGTTGGCACGACCATCTACCTCTAGTGGAATTCATCTACAATAATAGCTACCAAGCTAGCATTCAAATGGCACCATTCGAGGCAGTATATGGGAGAAGCTGCCGCTCACCTATCTGCTAGAATGAGGTTGGAGAAAGATAACTTCTAGGCCCAGAAATAATAAGAGATACTACCAGGAAGGTCAAGCTCATTTGAGAGAGACTCCATATGGCATAAGATAGACAAAAATCATATGCCGATAATCGAAGGCGTGACCTGGAATTCCAAGTAGGAGACCATGTGTTTCTCAAGGTTTCTCCGGGTCGAGGTATTTGAAGGTTCGACATTAAAGGCAAGCTGTTGACACCTAAAATATACCAGAAGAAACTATAGCATATTCACAGCTTTAAAGATCAGTCGAGGGCACAGTTCACGCACTATTCCTGGGAGATCTGAGAGTCTGAATAGAATAGACCCACTACCCCTATCATTCTGTTCGACTATAGCCGTCTCTGGCTAAGTCGCTGTCCAGTACTGCTATCGTTCAGATAGTCATGCTGATTAAACTACAACAACATTCAGGCAACCATTGCCTGCTGAAACCGATGTTCAGACATCTCTGACGCTCCAAGAACCAGGATGCACGGTGCCCCGCACGTATGTGTGAATGCAAGGTGTAGACGGGCTCGGTGGGGTCGTAATATGCATATGTCAAGAACCCCACCGTCGAGAGGAGTTCACTGAGTGGATCCTAGACGGATGGGCCGAATGACAAGAAGATGGGCCAAGCCCAAACAAGAGACCGGACGTGCCGATGGCTGTCACGCCGGGAGGAGCGGTTCTGGCACGCCGGGGAGCTCATGCCGAATGAATGAAGGGTCTCACCTCTATAAGAGGCCTGCCCTTCGAACGAAACAAAGAGCACAGACGGAGCATAGAAGAGGGAAAAAAAAGGAGAAAGAAGAAGAGAAAGAGAGTGCTTAGCCACCGAAGAGCAAGAGGGAGTTCGAGAGCCCTTGAAAGAAAAAAAGAGAAGAAAAGAAGAGGAGAGAGTCAGAGGTTCGAAGAAGGATCCAGGTGGGAACGTCGGGCAGCTACAGCTTCCTCTGCTTCTCCTCCCTATCTGTCTCAACTTTTCCCTCTGTATTTCCGATTTCTAGCATCTTTGCTTCAATAGCATCGGATGCCAATGTAACCCTGCTTTGCAGGGATTAAGCCTGGATTTCTCTTTCCGATTGAGTCAGATTTCTTTTTCTAAATAGCATGCATGTAAGCCATTTGGATGAAGTTATTAATGAAAGAATGGGCTGATGTCTGCTACCTCTGATCATTCTTCTCCGTCTTCCCCTGCATCTGAGGTTCTAATCTATGCACGGGCTGCAGGTAGCCTTGAATGAGTTCTTTTTATGTTTGAATTCCTCTATCTGTCGAAGATTCTTCGCCATCGCTCTATCCCCCTCCTGTGCCACATTTCGAGGGCCTGAGACAGTCTATCTCATGGCTCCTCGTATGCGGACTGAAAGGGATATGTTTAGGGGTTTTCGCCCGCACACTTTTTGCTCTCAGTGAGGCTTCCGGAGGCAAGGTATTTCCCCCAAGGGTTTCTTCCCCCTCAATCATCTAAGATAGTCGAGGTAAAACCCCTTTCCTTCAAGCTCCCGAAGCCCTGCTGGGTTCTGAAACCTCCTTTGTAAAACCCCCCAGCGCCGGTGTCTGCCAGCGTGGATTTCACGCCGAGGGCTTGCCACGCCGGCTGCATCCCCCATATCGCGCCGAACCTACCTGGCCTTCGTGCCGAAAACCACCCCTCTTCTCTGCATTGACACCTATGCGTTTGTTGGCCACCCTGGTGCCTTCACGCACGTGCCGATAACCCATACAGCCTCTGTCCATCATATCCTGCCCCATGGGTGTGCATTGCCCTTCCCTCTGACCTCATGGGAGCTATATCAAAGGGGTTAATTGTCCCTCTACATTTTGCAACCCAGTAAACCACGGGGCCCTGCCCTTGCAGGCTCTCCGATGGATTGCATTGGGAATATTACAACAGTGGGGATAAGGTCTCTTATGACCGAGACACTTGAATCACGGGCTACGCCCGGCACTTATTTTGGTTTCTACTCCGGCATTCGTGAGTAGATATCCCATGACATTCTCTTGGCACGCTCCCAAAATAAGGGGAGATGCTGTCAAAATTTGCCCAGGGCTTCACTCTGTCATACGGCACGATGTTTCATCGGGATAGCGTAGTTAACCCCTGAATCTAGTGAGAGCCTGAGTTATGATATCTCACAGCATCTTGCCCTCATAGGGAATACATCTCCCTGCTAATGATCTCTTTGAACACCCCCCCTCCAGGAGTGCATCCACCCTCATTTCCTATAACCCCCACCTGACTTCATGAAATCTCCACTGAACGCCCATAAAACGCTCACAAATACCCTTTCTTTAAACCTCATAAAACATCCCTCGGCGCCACTGCCTCCCAGCGCCAAACCCGCGCCGGGTGGGTGGCGCGCCGGGACCAGGGCACGCCGAAGGCCAGGGCGCGCCGGGACCAGGCTGGGCCGAGACCCCCTTGAGCCCCTCTTTCGCGCCGTATTCCTTCGCGCCGGGACTAGGCTGGGCCGATGCCCCTTTAAACCCCCTCCCCTCGCGCCGTCTACCCTTCGTGCCGGGATCTCCAGTGCCGACTAATATCTGTGTCATTTCACCTTACTAGTGGGTGCTCTTCTTCAAATCTTGATATCTCAACATCCCATTAAACCCCAGAATAATCATCCCAAACCCAGAGGTCCTACTCCATCAACCCTTAAGCCAGTCTTCAGCATCTTGCGAGGGGATTATCGTCATTCACCTGGGCCCACAGAGATATATTAATGGGGGTTCCACCCCTACATTACACCGAACACGATAACTCTCCCGTCTCCCCACTGGCCCTCGGAGTTCTGCCACCGCATGCCCTCCAATGGCCCCTCGAGGGGAATATTAACGAATGGCGCAGACGGTCCCGTCATATTTGGATCCTTTTTGGATCCAGGTCTGTGCCTAATTTTCTTTTGGGTCTCCATTCTGGCTCTCCATAGATGGATGTCCTATCTCCCTTTTTTTGGTATAATCCGAAGGAAGAGGGCATGCTATCGGATTTACGCTGTAGCATCGTCATCATGCCCCACGCACGATTCCCCATGCATATCCGCATCAACCCTTACGTATATCAAATGATGTTGACAAAAGGTCGGGTCACACTCGATCGGAAGTCTTCGCTATGCGCGATGGTGGTCTTCGGACCTACGTCCTCCGCCATGTACCAAGGGTCCATTATTCTATGAGCTATGCATCCCTTGCATGATAAATAAACGCCTTCCATAGGCTTTTGTCATAGTCATCATGTAGTTCTTTTTTTTTTTTTCGGCTTCGACAGCCCGCTATCTCGGCAATTAATCAAAGGTGTTCCCTCCTCGTGGGGGATGTAATTAACGCCATAGCCTTTATGGTATGGCGGACTGCTGGTCCCGACCGAACCTCACATTCGCCCGACATGGGTCAGAATGAGCGCATAATAACTCGTCACTCATGTGACTGGCACGCCCGCGTCGTTAATCAGCCAGTTAACTACCAAGTTAGCCAATTGACTGATAGACCCGCGAAACCTAAGAAAAAAAGGAAGGAAAAAGATTCCGCGTCAAACAAGTCTGGCACGCCCGGTGGGACCAGTGTCACCTTTCATCTCTTTGCCGAGATATCCGGGCTTCGAAGCCCTCTCAAAGGCTACTGATTATTTCCCTGTTTGTCTTTGCAGGCAGATCAACGACAATCCACGGGATAATTGGCGTCGATTTCGATCATTCGATCGTTGCTGGACACGCGCAAGAGTACCTGGCGGTACCCATGGAATTCGGCAGCTTCCCTTCCGCTGTAGGCTTCCCCAACTTTTTGGGGTTAGCCTTCGTCGATATCCTGGAGGTTGAAGCCCCAGAGCCTGCCAAGGAAGTCGCGGAGAAGATGGAGCCTCTGAAGGTTCCCTGCTGCGAAGACTTGCTTGAAAGCCCGGCCCCGGCCGCTAGCTGCTTGGTGCACCACGTCATACGTAGGACCCACCCCAGTGTCATCAACAAGCACCCTGGAGGACGCCAGTGTCGCCAGGTCCGCCAGAATGCTGCTGCAATCACCGGAACCCTATCGCAGTCCGGGAAATCTATGCTTGTTGGAGGCATGCACGTCTTCCTCGAGGGACGCACGGCCCGGGTGACCCCAGACCGAGTCATCCCCAACATCCCTGTCCGCAATACCTATCAGGCTCTCGCTGGAAGGAGAGCAGAAAGAGAAGAAGCCGGCCCCTATGGCCAAGGAAGCTCGGCACTCAAGCCGAAAAATTTCAAACAGGTGTGGGTTCCCAAGCGGACCCGACCTGCCTACCATCTGACACCCATCCGCCGCCGTCCTATGAACGACGAGGCGGGAGTGAGAAGAGAAAGGGGCTTGTCCCCGAAGAATGAAGAAGAAGTGGTTGCGGATCCCCCGCGCCGCAGAAGTTTCCGGATTGTTGCCCGCCAATCCAACGTCCCAGTCACGGGATGAAGATTCCAACATCCGGCCGACAGAGCTCGGCTGGCCTATATCCCTCCTGCTGGAGGTCGACAACTATCCCTCGTACTCTATCAAGAGCGGGGTCAAGAGGAGGTAACCTGTCTGATCAGGAACTACTTTCGAGGGCTGGGCAACCCCTCGCTGGGTCAGTAGCGACTAATGCAGACAGTCGCCACTGAGGAAGACTACTTCCCATCAGTGGCGGATGAAGAAGACATGGGAGACAGAATGATGGTGTCGTCAGTCGATGACAATGGGTACAACGACGGTTTCGAGATTGAAGCCGATGAAGCCTTCCCCGAGCGGGAAGAAGAAAGAAGAGTTTCTGTGTTCAAGAGGCTGACCTTTCCGCAACAAGCCAGACGGAGGGTCCATCGACAGAGAAGAAGGATGCAGGTCTTTGCTTGCAACATGGCTGGTATATCCAGCCGATATGGGGAGCTTCCTGAATACTCCCAAGAACTGGCTCAATTGGCCGTACGGCCCGGGCCAGCTACCCGCAGAACAGAAGCGGCAAGAGAGCTTCTGGCGACCATGAGAGGGAAACAACCCCAAGTCTATCCCCGCTGGGATGATAAGGCCCCCGTCTTGACCGCTAATGTGGTGACGACGGAAGAAGAAGACGACGTCCTCCTCGACATCCTGCCTGAGGGTACGTCCGGGGAAATGATAGAGGGTATCCCCACCACTATAGATCCATCAGTTCTGATGCTGCTGCAAAAATATCAACGGGAGATAGATTCTCTGAAGAAATAGCTGATAGAAAAGACTGAGCATTCATCAGCTTCTAAATCGCCCGAAGTCCAGGGTGAATCATCTCGGGGAGCGGTTCGTCGTGACGACCCTCCACCGCTCTATACACTGTCCCAGCCATCAGAGCCAAGCATGGCGACAGCGCAACAGCGGCCGCCACAGCCTCAGCCGCTGCTACCTCTGGTGCTCCCCCAGGTGCATCCGACGCCCTCGCTGCTGCATCCTCCACAGGCGACCACCCTGGTCACCCCGTACCTGCAGCCAGCACACTTCTATCCGGAGCCATTCGACCCCACGATCGTGAGCCGGATGATGGTGGAAAGGATGATCGAGCTGAAGCTCGCAGAGAAAAGTGAAGGCGACTACGTCGCGTTCGATGCCTATCGGGTGCCCTACCCGCAACACCATGCGGCTAAACGGCTTCCCCCAGGGGTCAACAAGCCGCCCAAATTCGACAAATTCAACGGGAAGGGGTCCCCTAAAAAGCATATTGCATATTATATGACCGTTATGGGTGATCTGGCCAACGACGAGTCATATCTGCTGAAGTTCTTCGGGTCCTCGTTGACGGGGCTCGCATTTGAATGGTACTCTAGCCTCTCGGCCGGATCAATTAATGATTGGTCGGATATGCAGAGAAAATTCAGAGAAAGATTCCATGTCATAGAGAGGGAGGTCACAGTGGCCGAACTCCACTCAACAAAACAAAGGGCAGATGAGACAGCCCTTGATTACATCAAGAGGTGGAGGAACCTCGGAATGAGGTGCAAGCGGCCCCCGCATCAGGAGGACGCTGTGCAAATATGTAAACAAAACCTCAGGAGGGAGGTCCTGGAAAAGATGATTGGTATGGAAATTCGATCGTTCGACCGGCTGAATAATGTGGTGGCTGAGGTGGAGGCTTTTCTAGCCAAGCCTGTCCCGACGTCAACTGCCAGCACAGCCCAGAAAGGCAAGGCTGCGGAACGGCGCCCCACACCTAAAGAAGCGAATGCGCTTGATATCAAGGCGTTCGAACGACAGAAGGAGAAAGGCAAGAAAGCGGCTCCCCCGCAACCTGCAAAAGCTCCAGATGATAAAGAAGGTCCTTCGCTGAGGGACAAAATGAAGAAAGCTTATTCCTTTCCAAGAGACAAGACCCGAGTCCTGTTCGACTGGGTAATAGAATACAGCATGGTCACTCTGCCCGAGCCAAGGAGGCCCGAGGACCTGAAAAGAAAAGACAGTCCGAGATTCTGCCCCTACCACCAGATGTTGGGACATCCAATCGAAGACTGCTATGTTTTCAAAGACGTCATCGAAGGGATGGTGAAGAAGAATGAGATAGAGCTGGGAGAGTACAAAGTAGACCCTCCTCAGCCACATGAAGCCCCTTTCAGGAGGGCAGCAATCAACATGGTCTCCCTCTACCAGGCATTACCTGAGGAGATCTCTGAAGCAAGCACACGGAGCACCTACGAAATCCATTTCCTGGAGCCCGTGAAAGAACAACAGGGGTGGCAGCAAATCCCTGTGAAGCACAAGAAGAAGAGGGCATCCCGCCCAAAAGAGGGGGCACATATCCGTGACATTACGCCCCGGCCTGCTCCGCCAGTGGTAGCACCCGTATGGGTCACTCCACCTACAGCTGTCAGAATACATACACCTAACAAGAGGAGACAAACTCCGCTGCCAGTAATCAAGGAAACCAATCCTGGAGTCCTTCGACTGCAGCACCTGATTGAAGGGTTGGATGAATATGTGCAGCCCGAATTGAAACCTCTGCTGGTACGGGACCACGTCCCATGGCAAGAGCTGGAACAACTCTCGCTCAAACAGGTGGAGGAAGCTGAAGCAACACCCCCTGAAGAGGGCAGTCTGTTCTGGGGGCAGGCACCTGCAGAAACCAAAAAGAAGACAAAGCAAAAGAAGAAGAAAAGAAAGGCCACTGGGGCCCATAAAACACAGGTCGTCTCCTGCAATACCCTGTCAGCACTCTTCAACCTACCCAGAGAAGAGGAAGAAGAAGAAATTTGCTTCACACCCCATGCCGGGGGGGGGGGGGGGGCAAGGCCGAGGCCGCAACTGCTGCGCATGCCACTCGGTCAGGCCGAAAATGGGGGCGCCAGCCACCACCCAATCACAACATTATGTTCAGAGGGGAGCAACCCTACAAGACACCTCCGCCGGAAGTTAAGGGAGTCCAAATCCCTCCTCTGTCAGGCCTATACAACAAGAGTGGGGGCAAGGCAGTCCCTTCATTCCTTGAATTTATGAAGATGTCAAAAGGGAAGCAGCCCTGCCAAGATGCTAACCCTACACCCGGGGCCATTCACCCGCAGCCAGCGCAATCTACTGAGGATGCGAATGCAGATGAAGCTTGCCCTACGGCAACTAATAAAGAAGACCCGACAGCCGGTACCAGTCAAGAGGGTGCCGAGTCCGAGGAAGATGAAGCAGGCCCGTCTGGACCCACTAATCAAAACCTCCCCAAGCCCAGATGGGCTAAAGAGATGAAGCTCTCCAATGTCCGGGCTGGGAGCTGAATAATGAAGTTGCTCAAGAAGCTCCCCGCTCAATTTACGATCTGGGAAATTCTCTCTTTGAGTGAAGAGACTCGACAGGCGATCATCACTGCTCTGCAGATGCCTGCTCATTTTGAAGCCTGCGTAGCTGAGGCTATACCAGAAGCCAGTATGACCTTCTCTCCAGAAGACATGCTACTACCTACTGCCAGCTACAACAGGCCGCTATATATGAAAAAGCACCTGAACGGAAGAGAACTGAACCGAATTCTGGTTGATCCTGGTGCAGCAGTCAACATCCTGCCATATAGAATATACGAGAGGTACCACTTTAATGTGCATCTCGAGAAAGTCGGGGATATGCGTATCGCTGGCTTCAACCAAAAATGTGAAGTATCTATGAGAGTGGCAGAGTTCACACTGACCCTGGTAGATTTCACTACAACGGTGCAGTTTCATGTCATTGACTCTCGCACCTCCTACAAAGCACTGCTCGGCCGCCCATGGCTGCATGAAAATATGGTGGTGCCCTCCACGCTCCACCAATGCATCAAATACAGCCTCCAGGGGAAGGAGGAGAGGATATTTGCTGATATCCACCCATTCGAGGTATTTGAATGTCACTTGGCGGATGCCAACCTATATACGGGGTCTCCCCGGAAGGTTTTTGAAGCTGAAGCCCCTGTAGGGGCGTCGAAGAATAGATCGGGTGACGGTTGGTATCCACCGTCGCCGCGCGGATATGTCAAGCCGAAGGTGGTCTCCCACATCACGACTTCTGGAAATGTCGGCAGGATGACACCCCCAGCATTATACCCCAAAGCTAAGGAAGTACATGTCGATCGACAGCACGACCGCATCGGAGTCTCGGCCGGCCTCACCAAGCCAGTCTCCGGCCTCAATGATCCCACTGTCGAACCTTTTAAAGCTTGGGAGGTGACACAGGAAGATGGGCCCAGCAGCTTGTTCTAAGCAGCTGAGGAACATCCCACTCAGGAAGACACAGACTGCAGCCTCCCTGAGGATCTAGCCAACCCGCGGGTTCCTGTTCAGGGCCTGGCATTTACAACTGATCGAACGGCCAGGATGTTTCAAAAGCAACACATCCCTCCCGATCAGTCTCAAAAATGCAAGGAAGCTTTCCAGAAGATGTGGTATCCTGTAAATCTGGATAAGGAAATGAGACATGCCTCTCAATATCCAGGGTTGGGCTTCACCCTGGAAGAATATTATTACAGTGGGTGGTACGAGGTGGATACTATCTCCGCCTTCTATCCTACTGAAGATAGCCCTCTGAGGGCAACCTTTGATGAATATCTGGCTGAAGCCGAATATCTTGAACTCGCTCAGTCCCAAAATCAAGAAGCAGAAACCTCGGCCCCTTGCCGATGCTGGGAGCAAGTTCATCCTGAAGAAGCGGCCTTTCAAGCCGAATTTGATACGGCTAGCAGCAGCGAAGCCGAAGACATTCAAGAAGTAGGAGTCTCCCCCTCTACAGGGGTCCTACTAATGACAACTTCAACACCCTTTCTGCCAATCAGGGAGGCCTTGGTCAGCTCCAATCAAGGGGAGCCAGCTACCAGAGAAGAAAAAGCCACTTTTGCGGAAGATACAACTGTCCCAGAAGGCGAAACTTCCTCAACTTCTGCTGCAAAATCAGCATGCTATCCGGGCCTGGCAGTGAACAGTCACCAGCCCGTCATGGCTGCAACCTCATCCACAAACACCAAGGCTGTTCTTTCATCCTTGGAAGCTACAACGGTAATGGATCGGCTAATAGAACAATCCACCCAGCCGCTAGCATAAGAGATCAAGAAACCTCAGAAAGCTCTGGCGGTGTCTGACGAGGAAGTCGAAGTACTCGACCCTCAAGATGGCATTCCAGACTTCGTTGACCTCCAACCGGCACCTCCGGAGATAGAAGACGGAGGACAAGCCACAGTCGATGAACTGATAGAAGTCAACCTGGGAAATGAGAAGGACCCTAGGCCTACCTTCCTCAGTGCCCAACTGTCCCCAGAAGAACGGGAGCTGTACATTCAACTACTGCTAGAATACCGGGATTGCTTCGCTTGGACTTATAAAGAGATGCCAGGTCTAAGCCCCACTGTCTCACAACATGAGCTGGCAATCAACCCTGAAGCCGAGCCGGTGAAGCAACCACCGCGGCGCATGAGGCCAGAGCTCATCACCCAAATTTGTGCTGAAGTCGACAAGCTCATTGACGTGGGATTTGTTGAAGAAAACCAGTACACCACATGGCTGGCGAATATCGTCCCCGTGAAAAAGAAGAATGGACAGATCCGGATATGTGTCGACTTCCGGGATCTAAATAAAGCCTGCCCCAAAGATGACTTCCCGGTGCCAATAACCGAGGTCATGATCGATGCTACAACCGGCCATGAAGCCCTGTCATTCATGGATGGGTCTTCCGGCTACAATCAGATTTGGATTGCGGAGCATGACCGGGTCCATACTGCTTTCCAAACTCCTAAAGGCATTTATCATTACAAGAGAATGCCGTTCGGACTAAAGAACGCTGGCGCAACCTATCAGCGCGCAATGACCAAAATCTTTGATGAATTGCTCTACCACAAGGTCGAGTGCTACATAGATGACCTGGTGGTCAAAACCAGAAGAAAAGAAGATCATCTGCAAGACCTCCGGATTGTTTTTTAGAGGCTGAGGCAGCACGAGCTAAAAATGAATCCTATGAAATGTGCGTTCGGAGTGTCGAGCGAAAAATTCTTGGGCTTCATCGTCCGATATCGGGGAATCGAGATAGACCCCGCAAAGATCAAGGCGATTCAGGGGTTACCTCCGCCAAGGAACATCTCCGAGCTGAGATCACTACAGGGCCGTTTGGCTTATATCCGGCGTTTCATTTCCAATTTGTCAGGGCGGTGCCAGCCTTTTCACAAGTTGATGATGAAAGATGTCCCCTTTTATTGGGATGAAGATTGCCAGGCAGCCTTCGACAAGCTAAAAGACTACCTGGAAACTCCTCCAGTGTTGGGCGCACCGGTGAAAGGACGACCATTGATACTATATATAGCAGCTACACACAATTCTCTGGGGGAAATGCTGGCCCAGAATAATGAAGAAGGGAAAGAACAAGCCCTCTATTACCTCAGTCGGAGACTGGTCAGAACTGAAGAGAAATATACTTATATTGAGAAGATCTGTCTGGCGCTGGTCTTCGTAGTTAAAAAGCTCCGACACTATATGTTGTCGCATGAAATCAGCTTGGTATCCAAAGAGGATCCCCTGAAATACATTATGTCTCAACCGGCACTCAAAGGCCGCCTGGGAAAATGGGCGGTAATCCTTATGGAGTTTGATATCTCCTACGTGCTGCGCAAGGCCGTCAAGGGCCAAGCTATTGCAGACTTCTTCGCTGAGCACCCAGTGCCCGGGGATTGCCCGTTGGAGCCGGAGCTTTCTGAAGATGAAACCCTAGAAGCCGTGCAAGTACAGCCCTCCTTATGGCAACTATACTTTGATGGCGCTTCCAAAATTGACACCTCTGCCACCGGGTCAGCCAGGGTCAGAGCAGGAGCAGGCATAGTCCTGAAATCCCTAGAAGGAGAAGTGGTATATACATCCTGTTCCATAAACAAGCAATGCACAAACAATGAAGCAGAATATGAAGCCCTGATAATCGGGTTGCAGGTTGCTCTGTCCATGGGAATTCAAATGCTGGAAGCATTCGGAGACTCCATGCTAGTTATAAAATAGCTAGAAGGAGAGTTCGAGGTGCGAAAGCAAGAGCTCCTCCCCTATCACCAGTTGGCAACTCGCTTGATGTCAAGATTTTACTTCATCAGCATCAAGCACATCAACCGAGGCAGGAATGCTCAGGCGGATGCCCTCGCTAAGCTGGCCAGTTCATTGGCGGTCCCGCCAGACACAAGCCTGAATATAACAGTGATCAACCGTCGACAGGTCCCCAGCGTAACAGAGGTTCTGGCCGACGAACAAGAGATGGAAGTAGCAGTCATCGAAGGGGTTCAGCGGCCCGATTGGCGAGAGCATCTCCTGCGCTGGTTTCAACACCAGCAACATCCAAAAGAAAAGGAACAGAGGATGAAGCTCCTAAGGATCAAGGATTCTTACGAGATGAGAAGCGGGACCCTGTTCCGAATTATGGCAGACGCCCGAAGGAAAGTCCTACTCCGTTGCTTGTCTTCAGCAGAAGCAGGACAGGTGATACAGGAAGTCCATGCAGGATCAGCTGGAGCACACCAGGCTGGCCCGAAAATGAAAATCGAGATAAAGAAGCTGGGTTACTATTGGCCCACTATATTTGATGATTGCTGCAAGTTTGCCAAGGCTTGTCAGAAATGTCAAGAACATGCTAATGTGGCAAGGAGACCTCTAGTGCCACTGCATCCCACCCTGCCGAGCTGGCCATTTGCTCAGTGGGGCACGGACGTGGTAGGGCCACTGCCAGCATCTTCATCAGGGTGCAAATACATCTTAGCAGCTACAAACTACTTCTCCAGATGGGCAGAAGCAGTAGCACTAAGAGATGTGACGGGAGAACTAGTGGCAAGATTCTTCCGGCAGAATGTAATATTTCGGTTCGGGATCCCCAGCCGAATCATCTCTGACAATGGCAGCCATTTTAGAAATCAGAAGATTTATCGGCTGGCCGACAAATACAAAATCGACTGGAGGACATCTTCCCCTTACAACCCTCAGGCCAACGGACTCGCAGAAGCCTTTAACAAGACACTGTGCACGTTGCTGGCAAAGACTGTCAAGTCTAATAAAAAAGATTGGGAGGAAAGGATGTACGAAGCACTTTGGGCCTATCGTACTGTCTACAAGACCCCAACTGGCTGCTCCCCCTTCTCCCTTGTCTACGGGTCAGAAGCTATGGTGCCAATCGAGCTTGAGGTTCCTTCATTACGAGTTGCCATCCAGCACGGACTAGTCAATGGTGAGCAGACCAATGCAGAAAGAAGATTGGAAGAGCTCATTGAGCTCGAAGGAAAATACCTCCGAGCGCAGCAAAACATCCAGCTCTACCAAGCTCGCATGGCCCGTGCTTTTGACAAGCTAGTCAAGGGTCGAGAATTCAAGAAAGGAGACCTGGTAATGGTCAAAAGAAAAGAAGTGATGGCCTCCAACCCCAAAGGGAAGCTGGTCAAAAACTGGGTCGGGCCGTATATTATCCGCCGAGTATATAAAGGGGGTGCCTACGTCCTGGTAGACCACAAAGGGGTTATTCAGTTCGCTCCCCTCAACGGAAAGCATATTAAGTTGTATCATGCAGCACAGCCAACATTCCCCGAGTAATCAGTCGGAATACCTTCTTCTTGGTTAGCGGCATTCTGCCCTAATCAAGCTACCGTTTCCTTGGTTAGCGGCATTCCGCCCTAATCGAGCTACCTTTCTTTGGATAGCGGCATTCCGCCCTAATCGAGCTACCGTCTCTTTGGTTAGCGGCATTCTGCCCTAATCGAGCTACCTTTCCTTGGTTAGCGCATTCCGCCCTAATCAAGCTACTTTTCCTTGGTTAGCGGCATTCCGCCCTAATCAAGCTACCCTTTCCTTTGGTTAGCGACATTCCGCCCTAATCAAGCTACCTTTTCCTTGGTTAGCGGCATTCCGCCCTAATCGAGCTACTTTTCCTTGGTTAGCGGCATTCCGCCCTAATCAAGCTACTTTTCCTTGGTTAGCGGTATTCCGCCCTAATCAAGCTACCCTTTCCTTTGGTTAGCGGCATTCCACCCTAATCAAGCTACCTTTTCCTTGGTTAGCGGCATTCCGCCCTAATCGAGCTACTTTTCTTTGGTTAGCGGCATTCCGCCCTAATCAAGCTACCCTTTCCTTTGGATAGCGGCATTCCGTCCTAATCAAGCTACCTTCTCCTTGGTTTAGTGGCACTCCGCCCTAACCAAGCTACTTTTCCCTTGTTTAGTGGCACTCCGCCCTAACAAAGCTACCGTTCCCTTGGTTTAGTGGCACTCCGCCCTAACCAAGCTACCCTTCCTTTGGTTAGTGGCACTCCGCCCTGACCAAGTTACCTTCTCCTTGGTTTAGTGGCACTCCGCCCTAACCGAGCTACCCTTTCCTTGGTTTAGTGGCACTCCGCCCTAACCGAGCTACCTTCTCCTTGGTTTAGTGGCACTCCGCCCTAACTGAGCTATCTTTTCTTGGTTTAGTGGCACTCCACCCTAACCGAGCTACCTTTTCCTTGGTTTAGTGGCACTCCGTCCTAACCGAGCTACCCTTTCCTTGGTTTAGTGGCACTCCGCCCTAACCAAGCTACCCTTCCCTTGGTCTAGTGGCATTCCGCCCTAACCAAGCTACCTTCTCCTTGGTTTAGTGGCACTCCACCCTGACCAAGCTACCTTCTCCTTGGTTTAGTGGCACTCCGCCCTAACCGAGCTACCCTTTCTATGGTTTAGTGGCACTTCGCCCTAACCAAGCTACCTTTCCTTGGTTTAGTGGCACCCCGCCCTAACCGAGCTACCCTTTCCTTGGTTTAGTGGCACTCCGCTCTAACCGAGCTACCTTCCCCTTGGTTTAGTGGCACTCCGCCCTAACTGAGCTATCTTTTCTTGGTTTAGTGGCACTCCGCCCTAACCGAGCTACCTTTTCCTTGGTTTAGTGGCACTCCGCCCTAACCGAGCTACCGTCTCCTTGGTTTAGTGGCACTCCGCCCCAACCAAGCTACCTTTCCCTTGTTTAGTGGCACTCCGCCCTAACCGAGCTACCTTTTCCTTGGTTTAGTGGCACTCCGCCCTAACCAAGCTACCCTTCCCTTGGTTAGTGGCATTTCGCCCTAGTCAAGCTACTTCTCCTTGTTTTAGTGGCACTCCGCCCTAACCAAGCTACCCTCTCCTTGGTCTAGTGGCATTCCGCCCTGGTCAAGCTTCCAAAAGAATACGCCACGCCGCCATTACGAGCCTTGCGTTCGGATTGGCACGAAAGCCCTTACTTGCGTTAGCATTATCTTCCCGCTAACGAATAAACCCAAGTCGGTTAGAGATTTTGTGTTCTAGCTGTCATTATCACATTGTTGCCACTACGGGCCATCTATTGTCGACCGGGAGTCGAACATCACACTTCGACCTGCCACCCTATACATATCAATAAAAAACAAGAAAAGAAACTGGGGTTAAAAATAGAGATACCCCGCCAGACTTGCTCCTATATTAGGACAAGTGCAAAAATGGCTATAACCCAGCTGTGGCGAAAACCCGAAAGGGCATCGTAGGCAAAATCGGGTACCCCGCCACGTGAAAACCCGAAAGGGCGCGTGGGCAAAAGCAAGAGGGGACTGGCTTCGGCGAAAACCCGAAAGGGCGCTTGAGTCAGTAAAGTGGTAATTTCCAAATGCCTCTCCTATTATCCACCCAATAAAACTCTGAAAGGGACGATCATCAAAGTCCCGCCAGAAATCCTTTAACACACCCTTTTCGACCCTCGTCATCATCAGCGAGATCGGTCGATCTCTAACCTCAACTCGGACCTTACGTCCCTGTTGACAACCCCATCCTTATTTTGGCAGTAACATATGCCGATGAACAAACCCTTTTCGACCCTCGTCATCATCGGCGAGATCGGTCGATCTCTACCCTCAACTCGGACCTTACGTCCCTGTTGACAACCCCATCCTTGTTTCGGCAGTAACATAGGCCGACGAACAAACCCTTTTCGACCCTCGTCATCATCGGCGAGATCGATCGATCTCTACCCTCAACTCGGACCTTACGTCCCTGTTGACAACCCCATCCTTGTTTCGGCAGTAACATATGCCGACAAATAAACCCTTTTCGACCCTCGTCATCCTCGACGAGAGCGGCGATCTCTACCCTTCACTTGGACCTTACGTCCCTGTTGATAATCCCATCTTTGCTTCGGCATGTGACCCATGCTGATGAATAAACCCATGGTCGACCGTCGTCATCATCGGCGAGATCGGTCAATCCCTACCCCTAAGCTTGGACCTTCCGTCCTTGCTAATAAACCCACCTTTGTTTCGGCGATAACCAATGCTGGTCAATAAACATGTGTTTGACCCTCGTCATCATCGGCGAGATCGGTCGATCTTTACCCCTAACTCGAATCTTACATCCTTGCTAATAGACCATATCCTTTACTTCGACATCTAGCCGGTGTCAACGAACCGAAGCAGGGTTCAATCCTTGTCATCATCGACAAGGTCTGTCAACATTTTCATGGTCCAGTTCTTCTGTGTCCTATACAAAAAAAAAAAAAGAAAAGAAAATGGGGTTAAAAATAGAGATACCCCGCCAGACTTGTTCCTATATCAGGACAAGTGCAAAAATGGCTATAACCCAGCTGTGGCGAAAACCTGAAAGGGCGTCGCAGGCAAAATCGGGTACCCCGCCACGTGAAAACCCGAAAGGGCGCGCAGGCAAAAGCAAGAGGGGGCTGGCCTCGGTGAAAACCCGAAAGGGCGCTTAGGTCAGTAACGTGAATAAAACAATTGAATGGTGAATAGTGATGATTCATTCTCTGTCCGGAAGACCCCTTTCGAGGTCGTGGCGGAGTCTTCATCCGATATCCCGGTAATATACATCTATTGTCATACCCTTTCGACCCTTGTCACCATCGGCAAGATCGGTCGCTACCCCTTTCGACCCTTGTCACCATCGGCAAGATCGGTCGCTACCCCTTCCGGTTCTTGTCACCATCGGCAAGACCGTCTACCCTTTCGACCCTTGTCACCATCGGTAAGATCGGTCGCTACCCCTTCCGGTTCTTGTCACCATCAGCAAGACCGTCTACCCTTTCGACCCTTGTCACCATCGGCAAGATAGGTCGCTACCCCTTCCGGTTCTTGTCACCATCGGCAAGACCGTCTACCCTTTCGACCCTTGTCACCATCGACAAGATCGGTCGCTACCCTTTCGGTTCTTGTCACCATCGGCAAGACCGTCTACCCTTTCGACCCTTGTCACCATCGGCAAGATCGGTCGCTACCCCTTCCGGTTCTTGTCACCATCGGCAAGATCGGTCGCTACTCCTTTCGACCCTTGTCACCATCGGCAAGATCGGTCGCTACCCCTTCCGGTTCTTGTCACCATCGGCAAGACCGTCTACCCTTTCGACCCTTGTCACCATCGGCAAGATCGGTCGCTACCCCTTCCGGTTCTTGTCACCATCGGCAAGACCATCTACCCTTTCGACCCTTGTCACCATCGGCAAGATCGGTCGCTACTCCTTTCGACCCTTGTCACCATCGGCAAGATCGGTCGCTACCCTTTCCGGTTCTTGTCACCATCGGCAAGACCGTCTACCCTTTCAACCCTGGTCACCATCGGCAAGATCGGTCGCTACCCTTACCCGGTTTTTGTCACCATCGGCAAGACCGTCTACCTCTTTCGACCTGTGTCACCATCGACAAGGTTAGTCAACATCTCCCCAATCAGGGTCAATAATGGAATTACCACAAGCAACCGGCAGTCACGGTTTCGACGCCTCTTGTCAGCAAGACCTACGTCGGCGCCAACCTGACAACTTCTGGAACCCCGTCCCGCGGTGGAGCGAGGCCCCCATCCTTTCCTTGAGAGGGTGGACGCTCTCCTGCTACACGGACATGGAGGTACTTCCAAGCAGGTCGCCAGAATTGCCGCAAGACACAACAAATGCAAGTGTGGATGTGAACACAAAAAAAAATATAGTGAAGGAAACTTATATCTTCATTACAAAAGGGGAAGTGAATACAAAAGGAGCCCCTTTGAGGGGACAGATTAAAAAGGCGGACCAGCTAAGGCCGCCTGAAGATATCAGCAAAGTCAATAAGCCCGACATGAGGAGCCGCCCCCAGTTCATGGAGCTGCGCTTCCTCTTCCTGAACCCGAGTCACCTGAGTCTCTAGAGACGCGACTCGGCCCTCCAGCAAAGAAGTTCTTTCAATGCCTTGGACTTTCGCAGCCTCCAGCCGCGGTATCTCGGCTTCTATAGTAGCCAATTCAGTGCAGAGTTCTTCCCGTCGGCTACGTAGAATGTGCGCCCGGGTTACGGAAGCTTCAACCTGAGCCCTGCTCTCCTGAAGATCAGAGATCAGAGACGTCAGCTCCGCCTGACAATCAACTCTCTACAGTTTGAGGGCCGCTAGCCGGTCACCCATCATCTTCTTGAGAAAGTCCCGGCGATTCACAAACTTCAACAAGAAAAGCACCCGCTGGGTCCAGATATCTAGAGGGCAGCCCAGCGCCTGCAGCCCAATCGTCAGTCGCACAACCGCTTCCTTCAACTGGGAATAAGACAGCGCTGGCTGAGATTCCACAACCTGACGCAGCATCTCTAGATGCTGCCAGACAAATTCCTCCGATGAGGTAATGCCTAGGGAAGCCGCCGGAGGCACCTCGAAGGTCACTTCCCTGTCTATGGTGGCCCATAAGCCGGTGTCAGGCTCGGAAGGAGAAGATGAGACGGCCGTCAAAGCCAAAGAAGCAGATACCACGACAACATGTTCCTGCTCCGTCAGACTCCTGTTAGGGTTTCCTTCAACGAAGCCTAGGAGGGACGGAGGTTTTGACTCTGGCTCCGGCACGAATGGAATTGTAGAATCAGGCGCGATCGTCATTATGGCCACCGATATAAAAGCAGATCCCCTCTGCGGGTCAGCCTCAGCCCTCAACTCTGTCATCGACGCCAGGGCGAGACTCTCCCCCGACTGGCTCGGCTCCGAGGGTAATCCTCCAACAGCCGCATGTATCCTCACCGGCACGGGGCGGAGTAGGGTGATTGTCCCTGAAGGAGATGCAGTGGCCAGCGGTAGCAGATCCGAGGCCTCTGACGAGACCACAGCAGTATCAGAAGTCGATGCTGGGAATGAATAGCGGCTTCGGGTTCCTGGAATGAAAATTCATGTAAACACCAAGGTGACAAAAAAGGCAATGGGATATGCGGCTCTGTAAAGGGGCGAATAGAGTTTACTATGATGACGGCATCCATCTCTTCAAGCCCCTGAATAGAAGATTCCAACCCTGCAGACAAAGCAGCAAAAGGAGGGGTTATCTCCGCCTCCACGTCCAATCCAGCAAATTCCTCCTATACCACTCCCTCGGACGGTGCCCTCGGCAGCCTCGGAGGACTTAAAATCAAAGCATCGCTTGATAGTATGAAGGGAGCCGTTGCCCCTTTGCTGCCTGCTGCAGACCCTTGTTCATCACCTTCTGAAGAATGATGGTCAGTCTCTTCGTCAGAAGGGGTGGCAGAGCTACTCGAAGAAATATCTACGCTGATCTCGGGTTGGCCCGCCTCCTCCGTTGCCTGACGGGACGCTGAGCGGGTGAGCACACGCCGCAATGGGATAGCACCCTTCTTCAGCACAGTCTTATGTCCCGCGGGCTGTGAAGGAGCTTCCACAACAGGCGCCTCAACCGCCGCGCTGACCACTCCTACCATCACAACAAAACAAGTGCATAAGGCAGGATGGAAAGCTCAATAAAAAGGACAACCTAAAGAACCACAATTGTGCAGCTCACCCTCAGCCTCGCTGTCAGGCGTAGGAGAAGGAAGTTTGACATCCTCCTCAACAGCGGGGAGACTCCCCCCTGCAGCTCCAGCTGTCTCAGTCACCCCTACCGGGGTCTTGATGGAAGGCCCTATCTCTCCGGCCTCCAGGGCGGCTTCCTTAGCATATGTGGTGTCAGCCGCTCCTTGAGCTGAAGCTATACAAAGAAGACATCAAAAAAAAATGAAAATGAAAATGCCGTGAAAAGAGCATTCCCTTATACCGCACAAGGAAAATAATGCCACCTTCAGCTGCTTGCTGAGTAGCTTCTTTCCGAGCGCCGAACTGTTCAAATGATGGCACCTCGGGCAGGGGAGTCTCAGCCGCATCAGTCGAAGGCCGCTTGGAAGAAGTTTTCCGAGCCTTCCCCGCTCGGCCTATTGCAACTTTCATTGCAGAAGCCGCTCTCTTTTTGCCAGGCGGCAGTGGAGTAGTAGTCGGCGCTGGTACAGGGACCTCAAAATATTCCGGCTTCTGTGCCTGGGAGATGATCTTTCTATAAAGCCCCTGCTGCTTGATATCCGGACGGTCTGTCAAGTGAAGCACACGCCGTTATGAAGGAGCAAGGCAACAAACTAATCTACGTGTCAACGGAGGAGCACTTACCTGCCCGGCCGTTGTAAAAAGACGAGTGGCCAATACTGATAAGCCACCTCCTTGCTTCGGGATGCAGCCTCCCGAACGAGCCAGCAGACGTCGCCAATCTTCTTACACTTGTCGACCAGGTCGACCAGGTCCGCATGTCCGTGGGAAGCTATACAATGATACAAGCCGAGGTGGTCAAAGCCCCAGACATCGGCATAATGAAAAGATACGAATAGAGGCTTGTCCAGAACACTAGCTGTGGGACTCTCAAGGGTCAGTCCATGGATGCTCATCAGGACAAACATCCAAGATGTATGCTGATAGTATGTCGGGGTTCTGTCCTCTCTATTAACAAATGTCCGACACGGGCAAAAGCGATCCACCTCACACTTCCATGAAACTGCTTTGGATAGCGGCTCCTCGATAGGGAACGGATACTGCTGAAGCTCCAGGCGGGAACCGCCAATCTGGCACAGGTGTTCTAAATTTTGCGTAAAAGCATCTTCGCTTATGTCAGCAAGCACGGGTATCAGTGGTTCAGCCGCTCCCTCCTTGATGGGTTTTCTGCTCGCTATGTATGTCTCCGCCTCCTTCGGGTGGTGGGAAAATAACCTCTTCAGATGGGCTTCGTCAATGTCAAAAACGGGCCCAGGCTGCTGACTCAGAAAGGTGCGCTCAGCCACATCCCAGCATGTCATCCGGGCATTGCGGTAGAAGCTCGTGCGAGCATTCCACCATTTTATATACTCAGGAGTGACCCGGGGGACTCGGTTCGGCATCGGCACTCTGAAAGTATTGGCGTCCCGGCGATGAAAATAGTCCCACCAGGAGCGACCTTCGGCCACAACAGTCGAACCGTGCTTTGAGCTGCTGTCCAGAGGGAATAAGGCGATCGAAGGCGAAATATGCTGATCGTAGCCAAAATTCTGGCCGAACCTGAAGGGATAGTAGGGTTCTAAATAAACTGAGCCCCCTTTTCTGAATACTAAAACACTGGGGTGAATTGATAAGGCCCAGTCGATGAGTTCAGGCTCTAAGATTGGTCGGGTCACGGTGTTGCCCGAAATGAAGTGTGTGAAAGTCTCCACTCCCTCGAGCTTACACTCACGCTGACGGTTCACCAATGGAGATGAGTGTGCGGCCAGATTCCAAAAGTGGATAGTCCCCGCCGAATCTATCGGAACCCTTGCCAGTTGGCCACGAATGGAAAAGAGCTGCTGGGACACCGGACCCGGCTCAGCACTTGCAAACTCCAGCATTCTGGGGTACAACGTCATTGTCTGCAAAGTCCGGGGAGCTAGCTCTGGAAATAAATTGCACACCCAGGCATTAAAAAAATGAAACGGCCCCACCGTTCGGAAAGAGCGGGGGATCCGATGCCTATGAATATCCCCAAGGGATTTGTAAATCAGGCACAGTGCAGCGGGACATATTGCAAGCCGTATGCCCCAAGCCATCTGACAAGCCGGGTATATTGCCTCCGGCCTAATGACTGTCTCATCCCCCTGCGGGAGAGCGAAAGTACATAGCTAGAAGGTGAGGTATGCAGCACAATGGGTGAGGGGATCCGCCCCCATCGGATTCGGCCCCCCGCGGCTTATCCCCCGAAGAGAAGCAGGCAGCTCTGACTTGAACTTAGGTGGCCTGTTGGGTTTACCCGCAACAGGAGCCACGTGAGGGAACTCGCTGTACTTCAAAGGGCCCCCGAAGAGATACTGAATCCAATGTCCTGCTCGGACTCTCAGTTTGCTGCTCTTCTCCCGGGGCCGGTATCCCTTTGAGGATCCCCTATTCAGCATCAGGCAGAGGGAGCGGTATGCCTTCATCAAGTACCGGTATGAATAGCCGAAGTAATATTCACCTTCGCCGTCTGTTTCGTCCTTGATGAAGTCATGAATGCAGACCTCCTCATAGGGCTCTCCGTTAATCGGTAGGCCCGATAACTGTGATAGGCTCCAAAGATCCAGAGAGGTCTCACCTTCTGCTGTATAGAAAGTGTTGAACTGCGGGCAAAATACTTCGAACATGCCGCAGCACAGCCCCTTTGAAATGGGATACCTAAAGCGGGATGCATACACACTGTGGTACACCCCGGCCCTGACTAGCAGCGGTGCATACTCTCTTTCAGAACATATTCTGTGAATTCCACTGCCCCTACACGAAAGAGATGAGCATCTGTCACCTTCGTGTCTGCAAACCACCTAGCTGCCAATTGAAATTTGAACTGAACAGCCAAGCAGTTCAGCACAAACGGTTCCTCTCTGTAGCCCCACTTGATGGGCACCAAGAATAAACCGTAACCGGGTTTCTCCCTGTTAACCCGACCTATGGTGTTGTCCCACCTGGCTGGTGTGAACTCTGGGGCCCGTGTTAGCATCTTCAGCTCTGCCTCCAGCTCTGTTACCCCTAAGACGGCGTCCCACTTGCGCCACTCCCCCGGAAGGTAGATGGTATCGCCACGATACACAGAACCTTTCAAGCTGTCCCGGTCTAGCAACATGGCCCGCTCCACCATCCGAGCCAGCATGACGTCCCTCTTCCCCGAGACGTTGAAGGTACAAATGAAGGGCGCGAGGTGACGATCCTTCGGGAAGTCCGCACGGTAGTCATCATCGCGATTGAAGTCCAGTCCTCCCTCGACAGTCACAATGCGAGAGGTGGATACTGTATCTGTTTCAGAGCCAGAGGACTCATCGACTATGGCGATCCTCCCAAGTCCCCGGTCCAGCTGTCCAACATTCCTCCAAGTCACAACGGGACCAGAAGCCCTGCCTTGAGGAGAAGAGTCAACATCAGCAGTGCTGGAGACAACACGGCTAGAAGAAGAAGCCATTTCCAGCGAGCTGCAGACACAAAACCAAGAAAAAAGAATAAGAAGGTGATATAAGAAAAAAAATTATTAGAAAAGAAATTTTCAGAAGAAAATTTTGACAGCATCTCCCCTTATCCGGAGCATGCCCAGAAGTCAAATGGGAGAACACCCACCAGGAGGGGGTGACTCCGAAATGAAAAGGGGACGGAGTCCCGAACAAAATTCCTCGAAGGGAAGGATTCCACGCCGACCGCCCGATGCTGCAGAAGAAGAAGAAGAGGCCGAAGAGAGAGAAAGCTCAAAGAAGAATGAGCTTTCTCCACTCCCTCGGCGCCTAAATAGGCCAGGCCAAATGGCGCGCCGAGAAGGCCCACGCGCCGAGAGGCGAACGCGCCAAAAGGCGCGCCGAAGCGGCCTCTGCGCCGAAAGCCAAGGGAGCCACAAGGCGCGCCGATATCGGCCGTGCCGATAGCGTCATCGCGTTGAAACCATCACCGTGCCGACGGCGTCACCGCGTCGAGAGCACCACCATGCCAGAAACATCTACGGTGCCGATTAGCCCAACAGGGGTGATACTATCACCGGATCAAGCTGAAAATGCTGGTGTTCGTCCAAATTTGCTTGTAGAGCATGGAAGTCACGCAGAGCAGAATGAAGACTCAGAGTCAAAAGAATAGCCAATGCACAGGAGTAGACCTAAAGAGACCACGAAGCGCAGTGTGAACGTGATGTACACCCGCATGTCCCGTGTCACTCATGCTTCGCTCACGCCACCTACGGGTGGGGGGCATTTGTTGACACCTAAAATATACCAGAAGAAACTATAGCATATTCACATCTTTGAAGATCAGTCGAGGGCACAGTTCACGTGCTATTCCTGGGAGATCTGAGAGTCTGAATAGAATAGACCCACTACCCCTATCATTCTATTCGACTATAGCCATCTCTGGCTAAGTCGCTGTCCAGTACTGCTATCGTTCAGATAGTCATGCTGATTAAACTACAACAACATTCAGGCAACCATTGCCTGCTGAAACCGATGTTCAGACATCTCTGACGCTCCAAGAACCAGGATGCACGGTGCCCCGCACGTATGTGTGAATGCAAGGTGTAGACGGGCTCGGTGGGGTCGTAATATGCATATGTCAAGAACCCCACCATCGAGAGGATTTCACTGAGTGGATCTTGGACGGATGGGCCGAATGACAAGAAGATGGGCCAAGCCCAAACAAGAGACCGGACGCACCGATGGCTGTCACGCCGGGAGGAGCGGTTCTGGCGCGCCGGGGAGCTCATGCCGAATGAATGAAGGGTCTCACCTCTATAAGAGGCCTGCCCTTCGAACAAAACAAAGAGCACAGACGGAGCATAGAAGAGGGAAAAAAAAGGAGAAAGAAGAAGAGAAAGAGAGTGCTTAGCCACTGAAGAGCAAGAGGGAGTTCGAGAGCCCTTGAAAGAAAAAAAGAGAAGAAAAGAAGAGGAGAGAGTCAGAGGTTCGAAGAAGGATCCAGGTGGGAACGTCGGGCAGCTACAGCTTCCTCTGCTTCTCCTCCCTATCTATCTCAACTTTTCCCTCTATATTTCCGATTTCTAGCATCTTTGCTTCAATAGCATCGGATGCCAATGTAACCCTGCTTTACAGGGATTAAGCCTGGATTTCTCTTTCCGATTGAGTCAGATTTCTTTTTCTAAATAGCATGCGTGTAAGCCATTTGGATGAAGTTATTAATGAAAGAATGAGCTGATGTCTGCTACCTCTGATCATTCTTCTCCGTCCTCCCCTGCATCTGAGGTTCTAATCTATGCACGGGCTGCAGGTAGCCTTGAATGAGTTTTTTTTATGTTTGAATTCCTCTATCTGTCGAAGATTCTTCGCCATCGCTCTATCCCCCTCATGTGCCACATTTCGAGGGCCGGAGACAGTCTATCTCATGGCTCCTCGTATGCGGACTGAAAGGGATATGTTTAGGGGTTTCCGCCCGCACACTTTTTGCTCTCAGTGAGGCTTCCGGAGGCAAGGTGTTTCCCCCAAGGGTTTCTTCCCCCTCCATCATCTAAGACAGTCGAGGTAAAACCCCTTTCCTTCAAGCTCCCGAAGCCCTGCTGGGTTCTGAAACCTCCTTTGTAAAACCCCCCGGCGCCGGTGTCTCCCGGCGTGGGTTTCACGCCGAGGGCTTGCCACGCCGGCTGCATCCCCCATATCACGCCGAACCTACCTGGCCTTCGTACCGAAAACCACCCCTCTTCTCTGCATTGACACCTATGCATTTATTGGCCACCCTGGTGCCTTCACTCACGTGCCGATAACCCATACAGCCTCTGTCCATCATATCCTGCCCCATGGGTGTGCATTGCCCTTCCCTCTGACCTCATGGGAGCTATATCAAAGGGGTTAATTGTCCCTCTACATTTTGCAACCCAGTAAACCACGGGGCCCTGCCCTTGCAGGCTCTCTGATGGATTGCATTGGGAATATTACAACAGTGGGGATAAGGTCTCTTATGACCGAGACACTTGAATCACGGGCTACGCCCGGCACTTATTTTGGTTTCTACTCTGGCATTCGTGAGTAGATATCCCATGATATTCTCTTGGCACACTCCCAAAATAAGGGAAGATGCTGTCAAAATTTGCCCAGGGCTTCACTCTGTCATACGGCACGATGTTTCATCGGGATAGCATAGTTAACCCCTGAATCTGGTGAGAGCCTGAGTTATGATATCTCACGGCATCTTGCCCTCATAGGGAATACATCTCCCTGCTAATGATCTCTTTGAACACCCCCCCCTCCAGGAGTGCATCCACCCTCATTTCATATAACCCCCACCTGACTTCATGAAATCTCCACTAAACGCCCATAAAACACTCACAAATACCCTTTCTTTAAACCTCATAAAACATCCCTCGGCGCCATTGCCTCCCGACGCCAAACCCGCGCTGGGTGGGTGGTGCACCGAGACCAGGGCACGCCGAAGGCCAGGGCGCGCCGGGACCAGGCTGGGCCGAGACCCCCTTGAGCCCCTCTTTTGCGCCGTATTCCTTCGCGCCGGGACTAGGCCGGGCCGATGCCCCTTTGAACCCCCTCCCCTCGCGTCGTCTGCCCTTCATGCCGGGATCTCCAGCGCCGACTAATATCTGTGTCATTTCACCTTACTAGTGGGTGCTCTTCTTCAAATCTTGATATCTCAACATCCCATTAAACCCCAGAATAATCATCCCAAACCCAGAGGTCCTACTCCCATCAACCCTTAAGCCAGTCTTCAGCATCTTGCGAGGGGATTATCGTCATTCACCTGGGCCCACGGAGATATATTAATGGGGGTTCCACCCCTATATTACACCGAACACGATAACTCTCCCGTCTCCCCACTGGCCCTCGGAGTTCTGCCACCGCATGCCCTCCAATGGCCCCTCGCGGGGAATATTAACGAATGGCGCAGACGGTCCCGTCATATTTGGATCCTTTTTGGATCCAGGCCTGTGCCTGATTTTCTTTTGGGTCTCCATTCCGGCTCTCCATAGATGGATGTCCTATCTCCCTTTTTTTGGTATAATCCGAAGGAAGAGGGCATGCTATCGGATTTACGCTGTAGCATCGTCATCATGCCCCACGCATCACGATTCCCCATGCATATCCGCATCAACCCTTACGTATATCAAATGATGTTGACAAAAGGTCGGGTCACACTCAATCGGAAGTCTTCGCTATGCGCGATGGTGGTCTTCGGACCTACGTCCTCCGCCATGTACCAAGGGTCCATTATTCTATGAGCTATGCATCCCTTGCATGATAAACAAACGCCTTCCATAGGCTTTTGTCATAGTCATCATGTAGTTCTTTTTTTTTATTTCGGCTTCGACAGCCCGCTATCTCGGCAATTAATCAAAGGTGTTCCCTCCTCGTGGGGGATGTAATTAACGCCATAGCCTTTATGGTATGGCGGACTGCTGGTCCCAACCGAACCTCACATTCGGCCGACATGGGTCAGAATGAGCGCATAATAACTCGTCACTCATGTGACTGGCACCCCCGCGTCGTTAATCAGCCAGTTAACTACCAAGTTAGCCAATTGACTGATCGACCCGCGAAACCCAAGAAAAAAAGGAAGGAAAAAGATTCCGCGTCAAACACAAGCTCACTCCAAGATTCATTGGCCCTTTTGAAATTCTCGAGAGGGTTGTCGAAGTCGCATATCGGCTTGCCCTGCTTCCCAATTAGCTGGAGTCCATGACATATTCCATATCTCGATGATCAAAAGGTATATCTATGACCCATTCCATGTTATAAGTCATGACAACTTGGAGATTCAAAAGGATTTGACGTACGAGTAAAAGCCAATCAAAATCATTGATCAAGAAGTGTGTCAGCTACGAAACAAAACCATTCCCATGGTAAAAATTTGGTGGAATAAAGGATCGGTCCAAGACACGACATGGGAGATGGAAGAAGCTATGCACAAGAGATTTCCAGAATTATTCGATTGTAAGTATACTCTCCATAAAACCCATGTAATTAATTTGGGGACCAAATTCTTTTTAAGTGGGGGAGGGTGTAACGCTCGTGAATTTTTTAAGAATTTTCTGGGATTAAATTTTATTATTAAGCATTTAAAAAGGTTTATGGGATACTTAAATGAATTAAGGGTTAATTAAATTAATTTAAAGGCCCTATATTAACCAAAGGGCTAAGCCTAATTCAAATAGGCCCAAAGACCCAATTCTATGACCTTTTGACCCAAGCCCATTATTAGAAACGTAATTTGGATAATTTATAGATTTAAAAATATGATATATATATATATACCAATCAGGGGATAATTGGAGATAAATGGAAAAATCCAAATTTTTCAGATTAAACACCAAGTGGCGGTCTATCGTGAGACCGCCACCTCATGAAAGTGGTCCCGCCATGACCGCTACTTCCTTCCGATTTTGTGAATTGAAGAAGCGTGGAAAGCTTGGATCTTTGGCGACCTAATCTCCATGGATCAAAATATGTAGACATGTAAACATGTCTAGGACTCTTGAGGATCGATCTTAACCCTTAATAGGACTCCTAACTCAATCGAATACTCAGCCCTAACTCAAACCCTATAAATAGAGCCCAGTTTCGACCTGCGCGAACCTTACTTTTGGCTCGTGTTGTTCGATAGTAAAGAGTTGGTATTTCAGGTTGGTTCTTTAGAACTTTTTATTCACCTTAGTTTTATCTAACTCCCCTCCAAATTTCATCCTAGGAGGTCAAGCGTCCAGAGAGTTAGGAGCCCCCGAAGTTGTTGTTCCTCTACAAGACGCTCAGGAACCAACGTGCCTGTCCAAGGATGATCTAGAAGTTGGAAGCCCTAATCGAGGTATTTAGAAGATCATCCTTTAGAAAAAAATTGTTAACATGTGTATCTTCTACCTACCCTCCAAATTTCATGGATTTAGGTCAAGAGGTTAAGGAGAACGAGAGATGGGAAGTTGCTGGTTTAGCACAGGACGTGCATAAACTAGGTCATCCTTCCAGTCCAAAATTTGAAGTCTAAAGCCTGTTACAAAGGTAGGTTATATCATGGATGGCTAAAATAAAATGTTAGGAGTAAAATCCCTCTAGTTTCATGTAATTTTATGCTCTGTACACGGTGTATTTCATGTTTTACTATCACTACGCATCTAGGTTATTTTTGCATGCATGATTCCTACCCTTAATGGTAAAGATGATAGTCTTGGCTTAATTCATGAAAACACATGCATCTTCATGACCTTATTTTGTTGTAGCATGTTTTTATTCCTATCTAGCACATTTTCATACATTTGTTTCTTCAAGTTAGGCCTTGCAAGACCTAATGACCCCCTTTCTGCTACAAAACTAGAAACGACCTACCAGCGACCACTACTGTCTAATAGCGGTTCCCAAATGACCGCTACTGTGTATAGGCAATTCTGTCAAGGCTGCTACTTGGTTTCAGTGTCCTGCACTTTGTTAACTCCAAACAGATTACAGATTGACTATATTATACATATATTAAACCTAAGTTATTTGGCCTTGTTCCTAGTTATGACTTTACACTTATGAACTTAGTTATATTGTTCATTAAACATGCTAGGTTTCATGTCTTTCAGGTTTTAAATACTTATTTTAATCTTACATTACTTTCATGCCAAAACTCATATAGTTTGTATTAAAGTTATTTTTAAATGGTTTATGAACTTGTGTTGTTGATGGTTTGATCGCTATTTTTATACGATCCACTCTCATCTTTGAGTCTTTCATAAGTACTTAGTGTGTACTCCGGTTCGTGGCTATTAGTTACACTTTGCGCATATTAGGCAAACAATCTTGGACTTGTGATCCTCTCCGTTGGATATTCCTTCTACCGGACTAGGTGATCTTATTTCAAGGCATCCATAAGTCTCTGCAAGCCTGGGATTCCCACTAGGATGTCGAGCTGGTTGTACCATAAAAACTTAATAGATTAGAAAGCACCTATCTTACCGGCATTTTCTGTACCCTGGCTATGTTGCGGCTATCTGGAGACCGCCATTGTCAAGTAGCGGCCCTCCCGAGACCATATTTTGCCAGACTGTTCTACTACGTCGACTCTTTCCTTATTCTGGTGTCGACTCTGTCAATAAACGGTCTGCACTTGATCGCCACTTCCTGCTAGCGGTCCTTGCATGACTGCAATATTCAAGAAACGGCCCAGTCATGACCATTTTCTGTCTCAAGTGTGCTTCACCCGAACTTTGACCCAAGGGTTGACTTTCCTATGTTCCTAGATGGTCTATTGATTATTTAGAGCCTAACGCCTTACTTAATAAGTTATTAATGAATTATGGAAACTATTAAATGTACCGTTATGCTGCCTGATTTCCTCTGTGGCATAATGTCCATCTAAATCATCCTTGAACTCTCATGTTCTTAATTGGTGCATTCTTACCTTGACATTGCTATCATGGAACTATAGTTTGAACTTGTTACATTATCGGCTTACTTTATTGATATTTCTCGTGGAAGTAGCTTGATTTATATCTTGAAGATGCGGATCGGGCACTGATTGTGTCCAAGGGCTCGACACTAGCCCCCTCGGCTGTGTGGATGGGCATAAATCCCCACACAAAATCACAAGAGAATAATGATGTGATAAAACATGGAGGAGATAATGATTAATGCATAAAAAGGGGAAGAAAAGCTTGCACGTGGTGCAAATATGGAGATGTGATCGCCAGAGGGGTTACCTTAAAAAAAGAGAGATCGCGAATACCTGGTGAAGATTGAAACGCGGGATGATGTGAAGTTCCTTCCTCCTTCTTCAATCGACCGGCCGATGAGAAGGGTTCTCCTTTTGATTACCTCGCAAAAAAGATAATGAAACAACAAAGCAAAGAGGGATTCAGCCAACGCAAGTAGTATCAATCCAAATAAAACAGGTGATGATGAAAGGAAATCAACATGCGCACCTTGTTGTCTTGGTTTTAAAACCCCTAAAGAGGAATTAGGGAGAGGGGAGATATGTGATAAAACTAGTGCAAAGTGAAAAGGAAAAAAAAAACTGACGATGGAATTGATGCAGACGCAGAAGAAGAAAATAGTGGATAAAGACAAATCAACAAGAAAGCCCTGCTGTCCCTGTCGACAGTAAAGGGAACCAATAAGACGCGGTTGATCGGATGAAGAAGGTGCAGAGGAAGCCGAAGTCCTTCAATCGAGCCCACGACAGTAAGCAGAGGAAGCCGAAAATCCTCTCAACCTCTTGAACGTTCTAATCTCTTCAACCTCCGAAATCGTCAACCTTTGCTTCGATCGCCCAGATCATGTTTTTATAGGATTTCAGTGGGAGATAAGTTCGAATTTGGTAAGATAAGGATAGGCAATGTTCAAAGAAGGCAGGACTCTACCTCCAATTCGAGCAAGGAGACCATTGGAGGCAAGACTATATACAGGAAAGAGGAGTTCAAGCAGGACATGAAAGGTGAAACACGACCTTGCGAAGGGCGTCAAATCAAGAATTGACGACCTACATCAAGACGTTACTCAAAACACGACCTCTACTAAGGGCGTCACTTCTTGGATTTAATTTTGAAAATAAAACTTACTTTATTTGAAAATTATGATAACATGCCTATGATAGAGGCGTTAATTTAAAACACGCCCTAAGGAAGGACGTTAACCAATAATTAAATTGATTTTGCATTTTCTTTAAAACCGGATAATACCATGAATTGACGCCCTTACATTTAGTCGTCCTTTCTTGAGAAAACGCCCTCGATAAGGTCGTTATTTAAATAACGCCCCTCTTCAGGTCGCGAATCACAAAAATGCAAAAATGAATCAAAACCACACACAAGAAAATAGAAAAACTTCATATTATGAATATATTGAAGTTCACTTTGGGCGTCATCATAGTGACATGAGATTTGATCAACATAGCGTCATTTTTAGCGTGTCTACAGCTGCCCCGCCTTGGCGTCTGCTTTGGAAGGGAGTGAGACGAAAATGGAGTGAAAGTGCAACAAATGGAATGAAGTGGAGCGAACTGATAAGTAGATGCCAAGGTGTGATGTGACACGCCTCAGATACTAAGCAATAGAAATCTTTCCAAGATTCAAAATGAAACAACTCCAAGTGATTCCAAGAAGGCATCAATTTGCTGGATAAAGGAGACTGAACTAAACAAGTAAAATGTAAGGCAAAAGGTGTGCGCGCGGGCACGATAGGGAAAGACCATTGGAGAGCGGTTACCAGCCAACGTGGACGTGCTACAACGAAGGTAATTTTGCAGAAAATAAATTGAGATGGAGATCCAACAAAGGGACATTTTCAAGGAATCAGCCTGAGCGGCTTCAGATAGAACAAAGTGTTTGATTTGGAGTGGAATATCTCATGTTAACTCAACAAAGAGCGAGTGACCTTCATTATGGCCATAATATGAAGATTTTCAGCGTGAAACTCAAAGTTCTACATGATGCATGCTGGGCTAAAAGAAAAGATAAAACAAACTAAAAATAGAAAATAATCAAGGATAATATTGCTAAGCCATCTAGATTTGGTCAATAATCCAAGTTTCTGAGCTAACACTAAGCCGAAGCCCGTTTGTCCACGCATCAACTCAGAAAGTGGAACCATCGTCCCAAACCTTGAACGACTCAACGGCCTATCCGTGTGATCAAGACTCTCCTGGAATCATCATCATTTTTGATGAAGGGGAACTCAAATTCCAGATTCATCAGAATCACAAGGTCCTTGATATGCTATAATAATGTAAATATCCTATAGTAACAATGCTTACAACGAACAAATACAAAATGACAAGTGCGATGTTATTTCCATGAGCAAACCAGGCGCCTCTAATCCTGCAAACTTCTGCACTTCGAAACTTCGTCAGTTTTCGAAATTCAAGATAATCAAACATAATTTTCCATTTAAATCATGATATGATCATAAGTGCTCAATTAAAAAAACAATTCAACGAAATAATAGCACTTAAGTTCATTAACACACATGAATATCTAACTTCATAAGCTCATAAAAACACGCCTGCACCGAACGGCGTTAAATCATGAAAAAGCGCCTTAATATGTAGTCGTTAAAACATGAAACACGCCCTTCAACAAGGCGTGAAACCCATCGAGAGGCCAAAGAATAAATGACCTATTTAAAGGGCGTTACACAAAACACGACCTCAGAAAGGTCGTCAATTCAGAAATTGACGCCCTAACAAAAGGCGTTAATCAATCCAGCGCTTCCGTTTCCAGATCGAAAGCAAAACCAAATCCTAATAGCCATCAACCTGTTAACTCCGAACAACCTTAAGCCCTCTTCAAATCTCTATAAAAGAAAGGCTGCTTTCCTCAACCTAAAACAACTTCTTCTCTGAACCTCCGTAGCCGGCTCTGTTCTCTTTTCTCTGTTTGTTCTTCTCCCGCAGGCACTCGTCCGAGCTCCTTCTGCAAAGCCAAAAAACAATGGAGAGGATGATTAAGAGACCTAGGTCTTCCACCCCTAGGTTGACTGAAATCCAAGGGCACATCTGCAGCCGAGTTGCTCAACATCATGTTAGTGAATCCCTCTGCTTTTCCCTCTGCTTATATCTTCTTTCTTTTCTTTTTATTGAATCCTCTGTCAAACTACTTCTTACATATGCTCATGTCTGGCACTATTGGCACTGTTCATATTTTTCTTTCCACAGGACTACCCAAATGTCCCTGGTGCTAGGAGATTTACAAAAGTGAAGTGGTTGCCCCTTATTCTCTCCAAGTTCTCCTCTGACATGAGAGTATACCTAGCAAGATGGCATCTTTTGGGCCTAGTAACCCATGCCAAGCACTATGACCAAATTCACTTAGATTGGGCTGCCATAGGAGCATTGATTGAACTTTGGCATCCTTCCACTCATACCTTTCTCTTCTCGACATTTGAAGCCACCATCCTATTGGAACAACTAGAGTTGATCTTAGGCTTGAAAAGAATGAAACAAGGAGAAGAAGAAAAGATGGCCATCATGCCAAGGCCAATCTCCTCTCATGAATTGCTAACCTCATTGATATCTAGCGCAAACATAGTGAACCAAATCAAGGTCACTAAAGGAATCAATCTCTTGAAGCTCGCCTCATGGGTGTACAAGAGAGCGGATCAAGCAAAGGAAGAGGAGGAGATAGAAAAGATAGCAAAGGCCTTCGTGGTGTGCTTAGTAGGCGCACTCTTGTTTCCATCCACGGAGGACTTTCTAGAGGAGGCCCAACTGAGCGCGGTGATGAGCTTATGGGAAGAGGAAAGAGCCGGACCGGCTATCCTAGCCTATCTCTATAGCGGGCTTACCTCAGCGGCGATGGGAAGGCCCATCTACGGGTGCATGCTAGCACTCTCTAGTTGGGTTGATCTCCATTTCAAATTCGATCCATGTGGTGAGGCCCAACAATCCTCAAGAATCTTTTCAAAAAGCCCACTCTCTTACATGACCGGTTCGTTAGGAATAAGCAATAGGGTGATGAACCGGATTCCTCAAGTAAAGAAGAGAGGTGATTGGAGAGAGCACCTAAAGGTAATGCCAAAGAACCTCTTTACATGTGCCCCGGGTATACTCAAGATGCAGGAACTTCGTGCACGATTCTCTACCGGCACGGACCTTCGTCTCATCGGCGCTTCGGACTTCATCTTGTACAACTCTCACAGATGCCTTCCTCAAATCGGACTTCCAAGGCAACACCTAGAAGACGTCTCTCATCTCCCTCCAATCAAATCAAGAGACCTAGGCAGCAATGAAGATGGAGAAGAGGCTATCACAATCCAAGCCCTATGGAAGATTAGCAAACCTCATCAACCTGTAGAGAGTTTGGAGGAAGACAAAGATCAGTGGAAAAATTATGTAACAGCTTTGAGAAAGCTAAGATCCAAGGTGGCTCATTAAGCATTGCAATCTCTCCTTTCAAAGTAATAAAAATGATTGTTTTCTGATTAAGCCTTACTGTTGTGCTTCAGATCAAATCCTTAAATAACCTGTCGTTCTGTTGCGAATAACGCCTCAAGCAAAGGCGTATATTCATAAAAGACGCCTTCATGATAGGTCGCTTCCAATATTCTTGTTCACACATTTGACGCCTTCACCAGTACGCGTTACTTAAATAACGACCTGGAACAGGGCGTTAATCGATTCAAATTCCCAAAATATATTCGTTGAAATTCCAAAAGTAACGCCCTCAGGAAAGTCACGTTTCAATCAGGTAACGCCTCTAGCTCAGGCGTGAGTAAAAATCATAATAATTACTTCGATCACATCAATCAACGCCCATTGAACGCGTCTGACGACAGTTATCATTCCCCATGCAAATAAAATTGACGCCTCGAGAAACGTCGTCTAATTTATAAACACGCCCATCTCGTAGTCGTGACTTCCACAAAAAATGCCACTTCTCAGGGTGTCTCTTCTTTTCGAATGCTAAAGGGTTTTTCCCCTTTATTCTTCTTCCCTCCGTTCCATTCTCTCTTCTCTGCAACCCTAACCGAAACGAAGCCCCCCTCCCCACTTCTCTTCTTCTATCTCTATCTCTCTCTCTCTCCTTAGCCTGAGCCTTAACCATGGCCGGAGGCGGTTCAGTCAAACGGCAAAGGGTGGCCACTCCCGAGGTGGTTGATCTGGGCGACGACGCCCACAATGAGGAAGGGGCCATCGTGGCGGTTGAAGAAGTTCCCGCGGCGGCGGCCGGCGGCGAGGATGAACACGGCGACGAGGCCGTGGGAGAAGGAGATGAGGAAGGTGAAGATGAAGAAAATGAAGAGGGAGAAGCAGAAGAAGAAGGAGAAGAAGAAAGAGAAAGAGAAGGAGACGGTGGTGATGAACCACCGCCCGCGGCGGCGCCCCCTCCCCGTGCCGGCCAACTCCGGCGGCCACGGCAGCCACGACCTCAGCCTCAGGAACCCAAGCACAAGAAGGTAAGCCTCAAACCCTTTTCCCATTTTTATTTCTTTTAATTTCATTTTTCCTGATTTTCCATAGCCCTCGAGGCATAAACCCTGCAACCCAGAAAGAAGGCGCCCTCAGGGGCGTCGCGATTTCAAAATACACGCCCAACCCAAGGGCGTTAATTATATTATTTTCATGAAAAAACAATTAACCTCATGAGAACACGCTCTAAAGCATGTCGCCCATTTAAATTTACATATTATGCCGTTAATTTTTGCATGCTGTTATTTTATTTCTTTTTCTGAAAAACCTGGAAACCACGCCCCACACCAGGGCGTTAATTCAAAATAGACGACCAAACCAGCGGTCGCCCATTCATTAATTATTTGATTAATTAACGAACCCAAATAGAAAACGCCCTACTCAAGGGCGTGAATTGAAAAACCTTTAGGATTTTTAGAAATTAAGCACAAACACACGCCCAACACAAAGGCGTTTCATAGATGAAAAACAACCTAGGGTAGGTCGTTAACTAGAAGCTCAAACAGAACCACACCCTCCTTAAGGGCGCTACTTCAACAAAAAACGACCTGAGGAAGGTCGTCACTTCAATAACATCAACATTCAACGTGGGGCAATCAAAATGAAATAAGCATGAATAATCACAACAATTAAACCAACAATTCTTATTTTATGCATGCAGGGGCTGATGAGGACGCGCATTTCATGGGTCATGGTCCGGGCAGCTTACTACGGCCTCCCCGAGTTCCAGAGAGAGAGAGTAGATGCGATGGGGTTCGGGGCCTTCCTCAGCATAGAGCCAGTTAGGCCAGACCTACCACTCATTCAGGTTCTACGGGAGAGATGGGATAGGACCAGCCGGGCATTCCTGATGCCTTGGGGACACATGATTCCTACCCTGGAGGACATGGCCAAGATTACAGGGTTGAGGGTAGATGGAGAGGCTGTGAGTGGGATCACCTACCCAGACTACACCGAGTTTGCCGAGAGGTTGCTAGGATTGGAGATGGTTTATGAGACCCCTAGCGAGTGTAGGACGATCTTCCGTACCGACCTCACTACAGTGATGGGTTTAGGGAATGCTAGGCACAGGTCAGGAGAGACCCTAGAGCAGTTTTCACAGAGGCTGATAGACGGGGCTAGGGCAGTGTACTGCCAGGACTCGACCGACAGGGAGAGAGCTGACCTAGACTTGAGGAGGTTCTTGCTACTGCTACTGGGGAGGCTGTTGCTCAGGACAAAGGGCGACGTCATCAACTGCCGATTTCTAGGGATACTCGAGGACCTGGAGGCAGTTGGCAGCTACGCCTGGGGAGCGGCGCTGCTGGAACACATGATGGCCGACTTGTCCACGGGGACAGGTCGAGAGACGACCGTCAGTGGCTTCTCACCTTTTCTTCAGGTATGCATTTTTCTTCTTTTCTTTTCTTTTATTTTGTTATGCATGTGAATGCCTTCCTAATGCAATGCATGGATGCAGGTTTGGAGCCATCTCTACATGCCGATGGGGTGCGTTGACCCACGGCCTGGAGGTGAGGGAGCTTTCCCTCTAGCACGGCGCTGGGTGCCGATCGTCTTCGGCGCCCCACTCGGCTACGAGTTGTGGTGATGCGGGACGGAAGTGGGGGGTCTTCTTCTTCCTCCTAGTCATGAACGCGCTATACCCATTACGCGCGTTCTGAAGAACGCGCTATATCGTTTACGCGCGTTCACAGACATCAGCAGAACGACGAGTCTCGACGTTGGGGCTCCCGTGGATGATTCTGGGGGCTCAAAACACAAGGGGAAAATACACAGGAGGATAGAGAACACACAGGGGATGCATAAAACGAAATCAAACCAAGCAAATCCTATCTAGGATAACTTTTGTGAAGGCGGATGTGGGGGTGAATGGCAAGGGAAGGAGGGTGGACATGGATGATGTTAGGGCCTAGATGAGGCTTGGTTGGGGCCTCCCACCCGAACCCTTCATAGGTACGATGCAGCCGAGCTCCGTCCCGACCTTAACAACATCTTTGGCGGAGGTGGGGGTGGTGAAATCGTGGTTGGACGAAGATCAAAGCTCCGAATGGAGCCTCACACTCGACCCCATCTTAGAGCCGATGCACCCGGGGCTTCGATCATCCTCCATTGAAGGGGAAGGGGAAATAGAGAGGGTCAAGGGAGTAGAATTGGGCCTCGTGCCCATAGAGGATCGGACGAAGGGGGGGTTTCCAAAGATTTGGAGGAATAGCCATGGGCTTCCTCAAGAACACTCATACTTCAACTCATACTTCGATTATTATTGCTTAATCAAGCGAAAGGGTTACATATATAGGGAAAGGGGAAGACAAACGACGCTAACACGTCGATTTACAACCATGGAAGACAGCTAACATCGAAGACTTTGAGGATTTCGGCGCCGGGAAGTTGGACTAGCTTTAAACACGTTTCTGCCTGAGATCGCGCTAGGGAAACATAGCACGTTCTTCATGTCGCGCTAGGGAAACCTAGCACGTTCATCATCATATCGAGCTAGCTTTGCATAGCGCCTTCTTCATGTCGTGCTAGGGAAAGCTAGCGCCTTCATCCTTGGGTCTGGCAGTTGCATGGATGAGCTTTGGCCTTGCAGTTGACCTGATTCCCATCAAAACCCCTCCACTTTGGAAGGTTCGTCCTCGAACCTCGTAGCTCAAGATCCCAGACTGTGAGAACAGCCTAGTTTTCTAAGCTCTGATACCAAGTTGATGCGGGACGGAAGTGGGGGGTCTTCTTCTTCCTCCTGGTCATGAACGCGCTATACCCATTACGCGCGTTCTGAAGAACGTGCTATATCGTTTACGCGCGTTCACAGACAGCAGCAGAACGACGAGTCTCGACGTTGGGGCTCCCGTGGATGATTCTGGGGGCTCAAAACACAAGGGGAAAATACACAGGAGGATAGAGAACACACAGGGGATGCTTAAAACGAAATCAAACCAAGCAAATCTTATCTAGGATAACTTTTGTGAAGGCGGATGTGGGGGTGAATGGCAAGGGAAGGAGGGTGGACGTGGATGATGTTAGGGCCTAGATGAGGCTTGGCTGGGGCCTCCCACACGAACCCTTCATAGGTACGATGCAGCCGAGCTCCGTCCCGACCTTAACAACATCTTTGGCGGAGGTGGGGGTGGTGAAATCGTGGTTGGACGAAGATCAAAGCTCTGAATGGAGCCTCACACTCGACCCCATCTTAGAGCCGATGCACCCGGGGCTTCGATCATCCTCCATTGAAGGGGAAGGGGAAATAGAGAGGGTCAAGGGAGTAGAATTGGGCCTCGTGCCCACAGAGGATCGGACGAAGGGGGGGTTTCCAAAGATTTGGAGGAATAGCCATGGGCTTCCTCAAGAACACTCATACTTCAACTCATACTTCGATTATTATTGCTTAATCAAGCGAAAGGGTTACATATATAAGGAAAGGGGAAGACAAACGACGCTAACACGTCGATTTACAACCATGGAAGACAGCTAACATCGAAGACTTTGAGGATTTCGGCGCCGGGAAGTTGGACTAGCTTTAAACACGTTTCTACCTGAGATCGCGCTAGGGAAACATAGCACGTTCTTCATGTCGCGCTAGGGAAACCTAGCACGTTCATCATCATATCGAGCTAGCTTTGCATAGCGCCTTCTTCATGTCGTGCTAGGGAAAGCTAGCGCCTTCATCCTTGGGTCTGGCAGTTGCATGGATGAGCTTTGGCCTTGCAGTTGACTTGATTCCCATCATGTGGGTTCTACGGAGAGAGTTCCACGACTTCCCTCCCTCGCTGGTATGTATGGATGCATGATATGCATTTTTTTTTATTTGAATTGATTATGATGAAATGATGATGATATGTATGTATGTTTATGAATGCAGGTGCAGTGGAGGCCATACGAGGGGATGACCGATGAGGGCCAGCCTTGGGTCGTATCGGGCCGTCCTCACTTTGAGCGTGAGCTTTGGGTTCACTGCTTGAGCGAGATCGAGCCGTTACGGCTTAGGTTAGTGATGAGGACACTGGGCCTCCACCAGGAGTGGGTGGAGGTAGGCGAGCCGCGGGGCATTGGGAAGAAGACGCGCGGTCGTACGAAGGCGACCGACTGGAGAGTACGGTTCGAGGAGCAGTACGCCGACTGGCAGCGTGGCGGGACCAGAGTTACCTCTCGCGCGACTGACAGCTCCGAGTACCTCCGGCGCTACTGGGAGGTATACGCCGGCCGACCCCAGATGAGGGTCTTAGGGGTATGTATGAATGCACTTATTTCTAAATTAAATGCAAATGCTTATGTGACTATCATGCGAATAACATGTGATGGACGCAGGATGCGCGGGACATAGCAGCGATAGATGCCCAGGCCCACCTACACAGCCTGGAGGACCAGCTAGCTGCCACACGGGCAGACCTAGAGACCCTGGTGAGTGTTTAAATTATTTCTATATGCAAATGTATTTTATTTTTGTTGAATTATTGATGATTAGCCATTGACGATCTCAATGAATGCAGCGTGCCCAGCAGGGAGCAGTGAGGAGAGACCCAGGGGAGGCCTCCAGCTCGAGAGGGCCCAATGCAGAGGTGACTGCACTGGCAGAGCGGCTAGCGGGAGCAGTGGCACGAGCCGAGGCAGCGGAGCGCGACCTCGCCTCACGAGTAAATTCCAAAACACCGATCCATTTAAATATTGATTATATAATTGTGCACTGATGAAATTCATTTTACAGACTGAGGAGCTTCGAGCCGCTCTTACCTGCGTTGACGAGGGCTACCGCGCGACGAGCGCACAGGTGAGTGGTCCAATTATACATTGCTTGAATTGCTAGATTATTGAATTTAATTGTGGAATTGATGACTTGTTTACCTGTTTGCAGGTGACACAGCTTCAGGCAGTACGTACTGAGTTGGCGATCCGTGATCAGCGGATCTCAGAGCTTGAGAGGTCCCTGAGGCGTCGGGAGGAGCTTCCTCAGGATGTGGCCGAGCTACGCGTGGCGCTTGAGCTGGAGAGACGGGAGCGTGCCCGGGAGCGTGAGGAGCGTGCTCGTGAGCGGGAGGAGCACCAGGCGGAGCGTGCCCGGTTCCAGGAGCAGCTGGCGGCACGTGAGCGAGAGTTGGCGGATTTGAGGACCCAGTTGATCCTTTCCCAGGAGCGGCTGCGAGTGTTCGAGGAGCATCTCCAGCGAGGACTCGAGCGAGCGCGGGCTGGGGGGTACTCTTTCACCAGCTCCACCTTCGTGGCGGGCTCTTCCCTCCTAGAGAGGAGCGAGGCAGGGGGACACGTTCGGGTTCCGGCTTCTTCACGGGGGCCCATGCCTCCTCCACCAGCACCAGCTCGGGACGGCGAGGAGGAGGTTGAGAGTAGGAGAGAGGAGGGTGGAGGCGAGAGCTGAGAGACTTACTTGTACTCCTCCACCCTCACACCTGTACATGATAGCCATGAGATACATATATATATAGATCAAGATTCCTTTATTACCTGAGCACTTTGTGTGGTTGTGGCCTTGTGTTTGTGTACTTTCTACTCTTCGCGTTCTTTGTGTTTGCTTTACTGTGCCATGTTTCTGCAACTGTTGTTCACACTTGAATAAACAGGTTAATTCATCTGTTTGACTTGGCCCCTTGCCCGATAAGCAAGGGGTAGGAATATTTTGACCTTAATGATGGGTCAAGAGGCCAAGCCTTTAATCAAATAAGGCAATAAAATAGATGATAGCGGGAGATGCATCATGCAAAGCACACATATGCAAACCATAAATAAAAGATGCCCATGCAAAAGAATGCAAGCATACATCGTGAAGAAATGCATTTTTTCTTTTTCTCTCATTTATATATTTTTTGCTATTTTTTTTGAAAAACGTGCCTTAGAGTGGGTCGTGATTCTCGTAAAGACGCCCAAGGAGACGGCATGAATTCGAAAAAGAATTTGATTTTTGAAAAAGAAACGACCTGCTCAAAGACGTTATTCTAAAAGAGACGACCTAATCTAGGACGTTAATTCTATAAAAAGCGCCTTAGCCGAAGGCGTTAATTAAATTATTCTGCAAAAAAGAGCTTCAAGGCTATCAAGACCATGAGTCTTACATAGTCACCATCTAAAATTCATTAACCTTTCTTGAGTAGTTAAAAGGGGGTTAACGTGATCATAATTGACTTGTATTCGAGATTTCGCACAGTGCAATTTCTTTAGTCCGTCTTGACCATCCTGCCAGTTCGTGACTTACCACATAGAAAGGATGGAAGAAAATATAAGGGAAGCCCATAAGGGATTCTGAGATGCTCAAGGCAAAGTTACCTCCCCTACCCTATGCCTGTTGGGGTTCGGTCTTCGGCGTAGGGAAATTTGTTGCCTTTTTACCCATTTATATTGCACGCATACATCCAAGGTTTTCCTTGCGGGGACTTTGCCCTCTTGACATGCTTTTCTTTTCATAATTTGACTTTCACTTTGGAATTGATTTGCATTGATGAAAATAAACGTAATTGTACTTGGGCCTTTGTGGCATTTGCTCCCTTTTGGGCCTTGACTTCCACCTACTAGGGCGGTGGATAGGCTTGGCGTGTCTACCTCGAGATCTCCCTTCCTCCCATATGGGCTGAAGAAGAAGAGAACGGGTATTGTCTTTCACTTTTAGTCAGATTTTTGACTTTCCATCGGATTTTGCACTGCTTGAGTTCAAGAATAAAGCGTATAGTGTGTTCGTGAATCAACCCCCTTTTAAATTAACAAGACTGATGAATGAATTCTGAATTTTGACCTTTCGGACCTTGATCCTTTGTGTGCCATGGCACCAATTTTGGAGAATCTCTTTTTGAAGAATTTCTATTTTTGTTTACTTTTTGGAGTTTCTATTTTTTTTTTTATGGTTTTCGGAGATATTCCTTTTTGTTTGGATTTTTGAAGGCATATATTTTTTTTTGGATTTTTGAATCAAGGGTAGTATTTCTTAAGATACAAACCATTCCAAGGATGAGTTAACTCTTCCCCTTCAGCATTAACCAGTTTATAAGCATTGTCAGGATAAACATCTTTTATGATAAACGGTC